>CM060947.1:69834066-69889796 GCA_030765055.1 Mantis religiosa | reverse complement strand
CAATTGACGTGTCATTAATTTAGCCACGCTGAGCTGTAATTATCTCAAAACAATATACGCTTAATTAATACCTTCACACGTTTAAATATGAAACTAATGATAGATAAGGTATCTGAATTAGACAGTAATTAATGCATGTAATGTTTTATTAGTATTTCACAATAATTTTAATCATTTACATAGTGCTGTGCAAGAAACGTGAAATACTTACCTATACGTTTTCTGTTATACGCTTTCATCTTGGAAAAAATTAGCTAAGTTGAAATTTCTGCTCTTTCTCACTTAATAGAGTTAATCACAATTAATGTTTATTGTCAGCTACTTGCGGAAATATAAGCCATTTTGTAATTAGACTGACTCCCAACTAAGGTGTTTAAACCAGTAATGCAAAGCCAGCTCTTATCCTATTATTTGTTCCACGTGGGGAATGTATTGTCACCCGAACGTTGGAATTCCCGATAGAACCGGCCGGCAGTAGGGCCAGACGGGAAGCATTTAGTTCACGCCTACCCATTTGTCTCATGTCACAAACTGAAGGGATGATTAGGAGAGCGACACGAGCCCTGTACATCTCTTTCCCCTCCCACCAGACGTCTGGAAACCTCGGGATAATTGTGCGCGCCGCGAACCTTCCAGAAACGGCGATCTTCCCTATATAAGGCCTGCAGTTGGCGAGTCAGCTCAGTTCTTGGCGAGCAGCCGTGAGGAGCGCCGAGTGAGTGAACGGACCGGAAGACTGAATGTGCATCGGAGGAAATGTGCGTAATTGCGAGTGCAGAGTGGACCTGTGACAGACGAACTGGTGAACTGTAATTGTGTGCGCTAATTCTATGTAATCGGCAAGTATTCCAACTGTAATTCGGTGGAAATAAAGAACATTTTGAGTTTGTGCAATTGTACCTTTAATTTCACGAACCCACAAAGTCACAGTATTCTGTTTGGCAAATCAGATACAACAGCATCCTTTATTTCCTGGAGTAGAGTTCGTTCTACCCCGCTTCCATACAATAGGAATCGATTCATATGTAACTTTAGCCAATAAGACATCAGAATATCCTTACCTCGTGCAGCAAATCACATGTTAAAAACTAGCTTCGTGTTACTGCTGTGAACACTAACTCAGTGTCATCTAACTCTATGTTTCGAGCCTTCCTTTTACTCCAAAACGTATTTTATTCTCTCTACCTCGCAAAGTAAGGGAAGTATATATTTTACAAAAAGTTGATTTAGAGGTTTCAGAGGAAATATATGTCTTGTGTGTTCTGAACCCAAAGGTATATGTAACATAATTGAGAACTAGACTTAAAAATTAAAAGTTGGTTAAAACAAAACCTGATATTTAAGTTCAGCATCTTTCAAGGATGTGACACGAGGATCATTTTTTAAAGAAAATTGCGCCACACTTAACTATATTTTAGATAAAAAGCTTTTCGGAAAGTTTGACTTTTCAAAATGACTGTAATGATTTGAATTATATACTTGCAATGTAGATAAAACGTGCCGTAACTTGTGTTTTCTGGGAATCACCTCTGAAGTCCTTTTCATTGTGAATGACTTTTGCATAATGTTAAGTCGTAAGAGATAAACAAGACATTACCACAAAAAAGATATAGCTCTCTCTCTCCCTCTCTTGTCTTGTCTGTTTTTTTTTTCTTTTGTAGCTAAACTATTTTACAAATAATGTTTTAATGAATAGGTAGAGTCAGACTAGTTAAGCGCAGAGGATCTACCCAAAAGTCCGAGGACCCTGGCCTCCTACCCGGGAGCGATGGAGAACTCCGGGGCTCTTTCCATAGGGCAATACCTGGTTTCCTAAAAAGCCCCCTCTCCCATCGACAACAACGTCAAGACGGGATGGAAGTGGATATGCCACTTACGCACGTCAATCCCGCAGGGAAGAGTGCCGAACAACCTCGGTAGGCCGCCTGGTGATCTAGCACACCTTCTGCTAGCTCTGGAGGCTAGTACCTGGGTCTTATTAGGCAACCCTCTACCCCATCCGGGCAGCCGAAGCCTGGCCGGAGGTACCCGATTTAACGCAGGTGTCGGGAGTCCAACCCAATCCGAACAACTCCCCGACGGGAGAGACTCGGCAGGTCGGCCCGAAGTTCCTCCAGTAACGTCAGAGGTACCGCGAGTGCTAAGGGTCTGCAGCGGCCGCACCATGGCAGCTGAAGCGGACGGATCCCCTCCCCTACGGGAAGGTAGAGTCAGATTGAAAAATTCAATGCCATGGCCGGGATTTGAACCAGGGATCTCCCATTCTCCATCCGGTTGCTCTTAACCATTGAGCTACTATGGACAACGTGCCATTATGCCATTAAATTCTCCAATTGACTCATATGTTTCCCCAGGGGCGGCTTCTGAGGTAGTGCCGCTGTGCCATGGCACCATCTGTATGAAAACGAAGGAAAGAGAAGTGTATAGGAATGACGCAAAAAAGATTGTTTCTGTGTATCTGCTCCCTCGTGTGAATAGGCACGTTAAACGCAAGCGCTCTATCCTGGTTGTTTTCCGTGACTTGGTGCCGATTCCAGAACGGCACCGTCTACGCTCATAAGCACCTGTATTAAGGGCTAGGATGTCTGCTTATACACGGCTTCCTATGGGAGAAGGTAGTGCCGAAATTTCTCTGGCGCATAACTTACGCTTTATCCGCTATAGTGCAGTAGAGCACGGATGATAACTGTCTGTCGCGAAATCTTACACGAACGCTTCATATCACATTCTCCATGAACTGTATTATCAACATTTTACTGTACACTTGCGCGTAACAAGAGTACGGATGTAATAACTATCTAGTTCCGTTTTCCTGTACGTTCTGTTTGGTACAGTACATTATAAAATAGGATGGATTATTGATAAGATCCCCTAAATCGTTCGAAATTGGTACACATATTTATATTTTAACAACCCTTACTTATTTATTCATTTATTATTTATTTATTCATTCGTTTATTATTCATCCATTCACTTATTTGTTTATTTATTTGTGTATTTATTTAATTTATGTATTTATTAATTCATTCATTCGTTCATTCATTTATATATGGTACCGCCAATACAATGCCTCACCGGCCGCCCGTGTTTTTTCCGGTAAACCACTTGGAATTCCCATATATCTACAAAAAGGTGCGGATCTCATTGCATATGAGAATCTCTAGTGGTTTATCGGGGAACACACGAGTCTGTAGGACAATTTAATGTCATGCTGGCACGCTGGCCATGGTAGCTCAATGGTTAAGAGCAACCGGACGGAGACCGGGAGATCTGTGTTTCAAATCCCAGCCGTGGCTTTGAACTTTTCAATCTTGGCTCTAACTATTCAAATCATCGTCTGCACACGGCTAGTGTAAAAGAACGATTAAATTTTCAGTTTTTTGTGGTTCGAATTTTAAAATACTGATAATAATTTTCTCGGATGGAAAGTCATTGTCTTGTTTTTATTTATTTTGTTTCTTCTGGTAAAGCAATGGGCCAGAAATTTCCAGGTTGACACATAACGAAATGTTTAAATGCCTGACTCTAGCTTTACCTGCTGTAACGTTTAACTAAATATATAAACATGAATATAGAGTTCATTTTATACAAGTAGTTACCAGCATCTGTAAGAATAGTTTGTAGAAGAGTTAGCAGAAAAAAGTCATGCGAATACACTAATACTTTGTTTTAATGTTGAGACTGTCCGCTTTTGGTACGTAGTAAAGCACACTTGGTGCGTAAAAGGAGGTGATGAACCTGAAATTTCAGTAATACTTGTGATTGAAGTGGAAATGCAGACGTCTAGCGCGCATGTGGACTACCAGGCTGATGGACTACAAACCCACATTCCATTAAGAAAGTGAAGCGTTTGTCCCATTGACCGCAATGTACGGTATATTCCTTAATACTCGAATATATATTATGATCGCAGTTATACCTATCATAAACTCAAGTTGTCACTCATTTAGAATGCGCGTAAACCGTAATCAGAACACCAATTTATATACTGTACTAGGTGGTTCACACTTGGTGGTTAAGCTTTTACTATAGAGATTGTCAGATTGTAATGTTTCTATCGTCGTGTTTCAGATAGCTTTCAGATCGAGAGGAAAAGGGATAATTGCGCTTTTGTTGCCGGAGATTAGCTTGGGGTATAGCTTAGTAAACCCCGTTCTGTCATAAACAGTGTGGTATGGGTTACTTCAATTAATGCCAGCTGGCCCCGTAGCTCAGTAGATAGAGCACCTGCCAGCTGTGCGAGAGGTCCTGGGTCCGATTCCCGGCTAGGGGTGGGGATTTTTCTCCAAGATGATTCCCCATCTTCGGATGGGGAGTGGAGGAATGGGGAATTCGAGTACGAGTGTGTGCGTGATCTTAACATCATCGCCAATAGGCGATATATTGGATAGGAGAAAAAATAAGAACGACCGCCGATATGACCTTTTTTTTCTTTCTTTTTTTGTAATTTACGTCCTTCAACGTTAAGTCATATTGGACGATTACTGAAATGGAATGAAATGATGCTCAAATGAGTCCGGGGTGCATAAAGCTTAGAGTTACCCGACATTGGTCTATCAGGATAAGGGAAAACCCCGGAAAAACCTTATCCAGTTAACTCACCCTGACCGAGATTCAAACTCGGGACCTCTTGAACGTGAGGCAGACATGCTACCACCACGCTACCGAGGCGGACTCATATGGCCATTGCAGAATAACGCGGGGTATAAATGGAAAAAAAATGGTGCCTTTCACATTCAACCTTTCTAAACTCGAAAAGTGAACTGCTTTCTTTGTGTCCATCAGTGATTTCAAAATTAAAGTTCATTCTACCGTTGTGCACAGCTTCTTCTTCTTTTATTACAACTTCACGGTTTTAGACTGTTCAATCCATTCCATCTCCATCTGCTCATCTTTTCTCTGTTTTTTCCTGGTTTCTTGTACCTTTGGGTTTATAGTTTATGGCTATTTTAGGTGTTCTGTTATTATTCAGCCTTTGAACATGTTTTTCCCATTAATTTCTGTTATTAGCAATAATATGATTTATTTCTGCTACTGTTAATTCTTCCCTAATATCTTAACTGCCTTTTTTGTCTCTTTTAGTGTACCCATCTGTTCTCACAAATTAAATTTCTGATGTCTGTATTCTAGTACTATTTCTTTTTTTTTTTTTTTTTTTAAAGAAGACATAGTCAAGTTATTAAAAGTGAGATATTTCTTGTATAGAAAATGAGTAGTTGTCAAACATTTTTATGATTACTCACTCAGATGAGATGTTCTTCATATCCCCAAAAGCGCTTTTCGATCAGGTTTTGATCATCTTCAGTGTGTGTTGACCAGCTACTGAGGTGGAGACGAGCCGAACCTTCCAAGAAACTTCTGCTCCTGTGACAGTCATTTGGTTATCTCCTGATTTGTGCTGCCAACTTCTGGGACTGGAACACTGTGGCCGGACACAGGTGGCTGATGGTCATCTGTGGTGTTGACTGGTTGTAACTGTTTTACCTCTGGATGTGGGTTAATTGAACTGTCGACCTGTGGTGGCGGATGAAATTCCATTTTTTCTTTTTCCCCCCTCGTTCTCTGGACCAATATTTAAGTTACTGGTTGTTTTTGAGAGATGTGCTTCCTCACTCATATGTTCCTGAAGTAAACTAGATTGGTTGACATATGGGTTAATTTCAACTGGGTCTAAGTTCTTTAAATTTGTTTCAACGACATCAATGTTGGATTTTTTAACTTTTTTAATAAGTTGTAAAACACTGTTTAATGGTGGTATCTCAAAATTCAAAAGGTTTTTTGTTTCACTATTTAGGATATAAATTTTTTCCCAAATATCTAATTCATTAACTGTTTGTACATGTTTCAATAGTTGTATACTTTGGCCAATTTCATGGTTGTGTTTCCAGAAATGGTTGGCAACTGCAGACTTTTCTATTTGTTTAAGTTTTATATTCCTCAGGTGTTCCGTTTGAAGAACTAAGAGAAATTTAAAAACCCCGTCAAACGGAACACCTGAGGAATATAAAACTTAAACAAATAGAAAAGTCTGCAGTTGCCAACCATTTCTGGAAACACAACCATGAAATTGGCCAAAGTATACAACTATTGAAACATGTACAAACAGTTAATGAATTAGATATTTGGGAAAAAATTTATATCCTAAATAGTGAAACAAAAAACCTTTTGAATTTTGAGATACCACCATTAAACAGTGTTTTACAACTTATTAAAAAAGTTAAAAAATCCAACATTGATGTCGTTGAAACAAATTTAAAGAACTTAGACCCAGTTGAAATTAACCCATATGTCAACCAATCTAGTTTACTTCAGGAACATATGAGTGAGGAAGCACATCTCTCAAAAACAACCAGTAACTTAAATATTGGTCCAGAGAACGAGGGGGGAAAAAGAAAAAATGGAATTTCATCCGCCACCACAGGTCGACAGTTCAATTAACCCACATCCAGAGGTAAAACAGTTACAACCAGTCAACACCACAGATGACCATCAGCCACCTGTGTCCGGCCACAGTGTTCCAGTCCCAGAAGTTGGCAGCACAAATCAGGAGATAACCAAATGACTGTCACAGGAGCAGAAGTTTCTTGGAAGGTTCGGCTCGTCTCCACCTCAGTAGCTGGTCAACACACACTGAAGATGATCAAAACCTGATCGAAAAGCGCTTTTGGGGATATGAAGAACATCTCATCTGAGTGAGTAATCATAAAAATGTTTGACAACTACTCATTTTCTATACTATTTCTTTTGTTAATGTCAGTGTTCCTGATGCGTATATCAGACTTGGTACTACCATTGCTTTGTATACTTTTACTATGCAGTCTTTACTGGCCTTATTTGTTAACGTGCATGTTGTATAGTTAAATTTATTTATTTTCTCTATTGCATCAGTTTCCTCTCTTCTACGAGATATTATATTCTTAATTCTTGAAACGTGATATATGATCTATTATTATATTGGAAATTAATTGTTCTTTCACACTAGCCGTGTATAGGACGTACTATGAAGGGCTAGAGCCAGACTGAAAAATTTAATGCCATAGTAGGGATTTGAACCACGGATCTTCTGGTTCAGGCGCTCTAAACCATTGAGCTACTATGGCCAACGTGCCAACATGACATTAAATTCTCCAACTGACTCGTGTTTCTTCCGGTAAATCACTAGGAGTTCCCATAAACACATGAGACAACTACCTTAATGGCGACTTATTATGCTGTAAGTACTTTAAGGCCCGGGCTTTATAGTTCGGACCACTATTAGGTACAATTAATGGAAATTAATTGTTATTTCATACTAGCCGTGTGTAGGACGCACTATGAAGGGGTAGAGCCAGGCTGAAAAATTCAATGCCATAGCCGGGATTTGTACGTTGCGTCCAGCAACTGGACGGAAACCAGAAGATCCGTAGTTCAAATCCCGGCTATGGCATTGAATTTTTCGGTCTGGCTCTACCCCTTCATATTATTATATTGTCTAACACTAATTTTGTTTTAACCGGGTTCATTCCTGTAAAAGCCATAGTTTGGGATTTATTTACTGATATTTACATTCCATATTCAATAGCAATTTTATTTAAACAGTTTATTTTCTAAAGGGCATCTTTATTTGTAGCTATTAATATCTGATCATCTATATATAATAAGTTTTCAGTTTAACTCCTGAAACAAATCGGTTCATTAAGTTTTACAGAGCGATACGTTTATAAAGTTCAGTTCAGCATGTTTAAATCTGGTTCATAGTTATTCATGTTTATAACGTTATTGACTTAATATATCGGAGTTGACAGCGTTATTTCGGATTTAGGAATCCGTTGTCATCGCCAATCTGAGATAACACTGAATTGACGAACTTTGACCGTCTCGGTTTATAATTTGTTTGCAGCATCTACACAATTTGTTGTTTGTATGATTCATGAAGCAATTTTATGGGCATTTTCGTAAGCAGTGGACTTTGGGATAACCACTGGCCCGTCGAATTGATTTCTACGAATTGCACTGAAACGCTTGCCTAATATTTGCAAGTTAGCTGCAGACTCTGCTTTTCTGCTGCTTCCCCTCTTTTTAAAACGCAAAACCTTCTAACTATGATGACATACCGTCTCAAATATTTGCACCAATTTTCCTGACTAAATCTTTTTTACACTACGATTGGTGAGAAGGTACTAAGGTACTATCTCCACAATGCTATTTCCATGATTTTTGGGTGCACATTACTAAGAAATTATTATTGATATGAGCATGAAAATTTTCAGGAGTGTTCTTAAAAACTTTGTTTAATAATGCCTATTATTACTTGCAAATTTTGTACTGATTTTTTTTTTATAATTTCCAGTTCTTGTAAAAAAAATCCCTGACATTTCAGATAATTTTATTTCTTAAACAAGTATTATGAATCTCAGAGAAAAATCCCTTCTTATTATTATTCTTATGAGTCTGCTTAATACACAAAAATTAATATGGTTTGGTTGATTAGATTTTTTAAATTTTTTACCGGAATCTGAAAAAATGTGAAACTGAGAAAAACAGCTTTAAAGTTTATATACTGATTTCTGAGTTCTCACACGAGTCAGAAAGTTCCTGCTGCATAGTCTTGACCCTCTGTATTCTCACTTGTTCTTTCAAGTTCCCCTTCATTTTTCTTGTCTTCTTGGCCAGTTCTTCAAACATTTTATCTGCTTTCAGGACTCGCAGCTCGTCAGTTTCTGTATTTGACTACCATCATGATTAGCACATGTATTGTTGAACTGGGCCTACTAACCTCAATATTGCATGTGGTTTCATTGTCTATTCCATTTATATTTTCCACATTTACTGTTCTGTTTTTAGTAAAACCATTGCCTGTAAACTTTGTCTTTCGAAATGTTTTTGACGTACCCATATCATATATTCACCAATAACTAGTACAAAATATGATTTAGAACAAATAACTTCACATACACAGCCAAAGGCAAAAGAAAAACTAGCATAATTGAAGTTACAGTGGTACCAGCAGAAAGCTTAAAAGATCCCTTACAAAACAAGGCTTAGTTCAGAAATATCTGTTCAGTATTACAGAAGTTATGATCGATTTTCTGAAAGCTTACAAAAAGGGGCGTGGCAAAAACTTAACACCCACTAATATAATTAGAAAAGTAGGTATAAAATATTGCTCCAATGCAATTTTTAACTATATATTTGTAATTTAGAGGTATGGCACTATAATAAAATGTAAAAACAATAAAATGAATTATAACCACACGTGAAGTACCTTCTCACCTTAATTCTGCTAACCAATAAGAATTCATGTGTTGATCCATAACGTCCGCCATATTAACTCGATTTTGTCACAACTATAGTAACTCGTTCGTTATACCACGTACTTAAGCACTGCATTATAATTTGCATTGCTGCACAATCACTGTTGAGTTTCTAAAGAAGAGTTGGTGAGAATGATATTACCAACTTAACTGAGGAGATAATTATACTTGATAATAGGTAGTGATTCAATGGATCACACTAGTTTATATAAAAGAGCTGATTGGGGTATAGAAGCAGAGCCCTAAACTAGGAATAGTTTTTCAATAGGACCGATAGTGCCAGCCATAATTTTTTCCAAGGACGCTTCATAGGGTATTCCCAGAAAATTTAAGGTGTACATTTCATTTGTCTAATAAATATCTATAGTATACGTTATTTTAATAAAAATCGTTAAGTTAAATCGTTAAGTTGGGGAAGATTCAAACGTTCCAAATGCGAGCTATTGCGAATAAAATATGAAAAGACTTACTTTATGCTAAGAACTGAATATAAAAACATGATCTTAAATGCGAAATTCACCAGCTGGAAAACATTCTGTACAGAACAAGTCAATCCATGGGGCATTGTGTATAAATATACACGGAATTCAAAAAGTTTAAATAGAAATTAAAAAACGTTGCAGACTGAAAATGGGTACACTGCTAATGCAATAGAAACTGCAAATGTATTAGCGAGCAAATTTTTCCCAGATGATACTGAAGATGATGACCACCAAAGGAGGATCCGACATGAGGCGGAAACTAAACCTGATACATCGGATGACTTTCCTTTTACTTATGCTGAGGTGGAACGAATAATATTAAAACAAAATGACCGTAAAGCTCCAGGGCATGATGCTTTCAGTGCCAATATAATTAAACATGTGCATTATATACATCCAGCTCTCATAAATAACATTTACAATAAAAAAATGTATAGAATTAGGCGTGTTCCCAAATCAGTGGGAAATTTCAGTTGTGAAAATTATACCCAAAACTCATGTAAGTAATAAAATGACTGCTGCTGCTTACAGACCAATAAGCCTGCTACCTCTGCTAGGCAAATGCCTAGAAAAACTTGTAATTGATCATGTAATGTATCATTTACTAAACCATGGCTCAATTAGTGATCTTCCATGTGGTTTTATGGCTCAAAAATCAACTGAAATGGCAATATATAAGGTGGTAGACTGGATGAAAAATGTATACCTAAATAAACAATCTGGTGTTTTAGTCTCTTTAGATGTAACTGCTGCTTTTGATCATGCTTGGTGGCCCAAGATTTTATATCAATTGAAAACTAAAAGATGCCCAAACAATATTTATAATTTAATCGTGAATTATGTTAGAGATAGCAAATCTTTGCTTTGTAAGTGGAGAAACCATCACAAAGAAAGTTACACGCGGCTGCTCCTAAGGATCTGCGTGTAGTCCAGGTTTTGGGGTTATACTGTATGATGATCTGTTACAGCAACAACTACCGACAGATTGTAGTATTTTTGCTTATGCAGATGATGCTTTACTACTTGTTAAATCAAATGATGCTAAAATCCTTGAAGAAAGAACTAATGAAGCACTTAAAATAATACACTCATGGGGAATTTAAAATAAACTTATGTTTAATCACTACAAAACCTTGGCGATGATTGTCACCAGAAGAAGAAAAATGGACCCATTACTCTTACCATGAATAACGTCGACTTGAAGGTGGTATCTACGGTAAAATACCTTGGCGTTATACCGGATTGTAAATTAACATTTCGATCACACTTTGATTATATTGCTGAAAGAGCCAGCAAGCTCCTTGGTACCCTCGCAACAACAAGACCCACCTGGGGTCTCAATTCTAGTATTCTTAAAATTATATATCAAGGTGCTGTAGTGCCCCTAATTTTGTATGATGTATCTGCATTCCAGGATGTTCTTAATAAAAAATGGGCAGTTAAAAACTTGCACAAATTCAAAGGGAATTCCTCCTTCGCATAATTCGAGGATATCGTACAATCTCCACTGATGCAGCTCAGATTATAGCTAACATCGAAGCTTTGGCTCTCACTGGTTTATCAACAGCGACTATTACGAATTTAAGACACGAACGTGAATGCTCGTCGTATCTGTCTCACTTAAAACTACAAATCCCGGAGCATTGTACCACAGCAGGATACCCATCAAGTTTTGTAACCTGTTTAAAGGAAATATGTAATTTTCATGATTATTACATATATACAGACGGTTTGCGTTTCCAATTTGAAGATAATATATCTGCAGTAGGGTGTGCTTTTGTTGTTTACGAAAACCAAACGGAACTAACTCACTCCATGTTTAAATTTTCACCTGAATGTTCTGTATTCCAGTCGGAGCTCATAGCAATTAAAGAAGCTATAAAATAGTGTACTGTTAATGGGAACAGTGCCCGTATTCTTAGTGATTCACAATCAGCTCTACTCGCTATTAATGATAAATACAATTTAAATTCATTAGCACATGAAATCAGAACCTTGCTTCAAAACCATCCAGGACATATTTGCATGGGATGGCTTAAAGGGCACAGTGGAATTTTAGGTAAGGAGAGAGCTGATTGCTTGGCTAAGAAGGCTGCAGAATCCAATCTTCCTGTGACATACTCTTTATGTCCTATTTCTAGTGTAACGAGAATAATACATCGACATATTCTTGAAGAATGGAGCCAACAATGGCTAGAAACTCCAAAAGGAAGTTTAACAAAAACATTTTTCCCTAGTGTATGACAGAGGAAAATGTGAAACTCTTGTACCAAATTTTGTTTTGACACAATTTTTAAGTGGACATGGTAAATTTTGTGAATACTTATCACGCTTTCACTTAACATCTAACCCCGAGTGCATGTGTGGTGAAGAATGTCAAACTGTGGTTCATATCCTTTTCTGTTGTCCCATTTTTTGAAGAGAAAGACAAGAATTAATATCCAAGCTAGACTCTCTAGGGACTGAATTTTCTGCTCCGCTCACATCTTTGCTAATGAGGCCACAACAGTATAAGTACTTCATGATGTTTATAAACTCAGTGTTTAAACGTCTGAAATAGTTTAAATTAATATGCATCAGATTAAAACATCATTTCTTCCTTCTAGTATTTAAAATATTTGTGTTAAAATTGTATATTTTTATGTATCAACTCTAACCCTAATATACCACTGTGTAAAATAGGGTTCAATAAATCTGGATAAAAAAATATTTTGAGAAGATCTAAAATGTCAAAACATGTTCCATTTTAATTGCTGGTTTTAGTAATGTATATCGCCTGTACTTACTGCATACGGCACCATACGCGATAAACTTATATGAAATAAAATAGTTTGGAAAGGAAACACTCCAGATCAGAATTTAGGATACCTCCGCAGTATTTGCCAGGATTGATGACTGAGGATCAAAAAAAAAAAAAAAAAAAAAAAAAAAAAAAAAAAAAAAACTCGTAGAGGACGTTACAAGTTACCGTGGTCCATCTCGCTCGTAGATGTTTCACGCATAGTGTAGTTCTGGTGTAAGGGATTGGGGTTTATTTGAAAATATTTGTACACATCTTTGGGATGTACTTAACTTACATTCTAAGTTTGGTGTTTGTCAAATTTTCTTTTTTATCATTTTTGAGTTTTGCAATTCACAGGCACACGCATTCTTTTTCTGTGAAAATTATCTTTAACGGTACCTCAAAAACGTTTCTCCACTGAAATTTCGACGTGAAAGTTTGGGGTGGAATTCAATACCTATTTTAGCTTCTAATGTACATGTTAGAGAGAGTAAAAATGGTTCTGACTGTCATTAAATCCCATAAGAATGAAATCGTATTTGTATAATGAACACTGAATAAGAATTAATGAATATATTAATGTAAGTGACCATTAAGCTATCACTTCACTTGCTGTGATGTTATCATGTCATTAAGAAAATTAAACAGCACCACTACATTACATCACTAGGCGGGCATTCTACTAACCTTGGTTTTACATATGTGAAAAAAGCAGTAGCATGTTGAGTGCTTGGCAAACTATTTTTATATCGCACTATTGGACAGAGTCCCGTTTGACATGTCGCCGAAACATCCATTTTGGCACGTTCACAGCTGTTCACTTCGCTGCAATTCTCTAGCAGATATTAGTTAGAAACTGGGACAGACAGATAATACTTGTTAAAGCAGATGCTTTGTGAGAATGGATTAGTTAGACGCTCACAATTTTCCATCAACGGGTTTTATTTTACTCGGTGTGTAATTTATGTAAACAAATTACGTAATGCATAAAAACCGTAGCTGTCCTCCTCTTGCTTTCCAATTTGTTGTACGCGTCTTTTGCGATAGAGCACTGCTCATGCGTCATAAATGTTCACGAATTCTGATTCGCTGGAAGTATTATACAAGTATTTCCTTTCAGATACAACGAGGAGGATGCAGTAGGCATTGTCCTGCAATACTTTCCCAGTTTTTATGGAAATGGCTACTTATGTGGAAGCAAACGCACTGATTTCGAAAATGTTGCCATGTTTATAAAATTCAATACTTTTTATATATTGGATACTACCTATATATAATTAAAGTATTTTCAAAATTTAATTTGTGATCTTTGAGAAAACCTTACGCGATAGAGAAGCACATCGAAGTTTGTTAATATACCTCTCAGATCACAAATGTTGCATTCTGTATTTGTTTCAAGCAATGCACGCTGTTTTACAAAAATAGTATTTTCAAAATTGATTTGTGGATTTTGAGAAAACCTTACGTGATAGAGAAAAATGGAAAGCAGCATTCAATTTAGGATATAACATTAGTTAATATCACTTTTCAGATCGCAAACCGACTAACAAAAATTTTATTTTGCAGGACAGTGAGGTTAAGCGATACCTACTTTTAAGACTTAGTCGCTATGTGATGGCCTTGAAATGGTCAAGGGATAGAAAACTAATGACTTCTTATTTGAGAAATGCATAACTATTTAAAAATTCAAATTAATATTAAGGATTATCTCGGGGGAGCTCTAAAAATGTAATTGATATGAATATTTTATTAAAATGTACAGTTTATTGTACAGGCTAGAATTTGTCTCTCTTTTACAATTTACCAGTTATGGAAAAGTTACCCAGAACAGAGGACTTCATAGGCTATTCCCAGAAAAGTCAAGATATAAAAGTCATTTTCATAAAAATACCTTTTTGAAAAGTGTTTCATGTAATGAATAGTCTGGGGTTGGGAACATTTCTTGAAAATCTTGTGTGGCAACCTTGGAACATGCTGAAACTTAAACATCTACTTTTCGTTTTGAATTATGTTTTTCACTGATAGACGCACACACAGATACACTCACTACAGACCTGTTTTTGTTTCTCTAAAATTGCTCGATTTGAGGGATTCACGAAGCTTCAAAACATGGATTCATTATAAAAACTTTTAGTTGAATATATTCCCCTACTTACTATAAGTACGTAGTAGATAAGTGATAGGTGTATATAACCCCTTAAGAAATGGTAAATGCAAAGCGTGCATAAGCATGAAATAGCTTTTCAACCTTCAAGTAAATACCAATTGGATATTCAATGACACGATCCATAGTTTCTCTCTCAGAATGGAAAAAATAAAATAAAAAAGATAATACAGGAAGGCAACTATGCAATTTAAGTTTCCTCCGCCATTAAATTAAATACGTATATGTTTCTACAGAACACAGATTACACCAAGTTAACGCTTCCATCAAATTGTAGCAAGAAACTACATGGTACAAGCTGACTACGCAACTGAGGCCATATTTTGGCATATGCCAAATCATGGGAATTAATACAACCTACCGGTTACTTTCGTTATGCGACCTCTAGATGGTCAAGCTACTTTAACAGACACAAAAAAGAAAAACATGATATGCTACTTACACATGGCTTTCTCTGTCCCATTATCATTACTTTTATATAGTTTACACAAGCTTATTCTACCTCTTTTTTTTTTTTTTTTTTTTTTTTTTTTTTTTGAATCGCGATAAACCTTTGCAGAAATAATTCCATTGCGCCTTTGCTTAGTTAGAAAGCAAACTGATTGTCAATTGTTTAAAACCAGTTCACTTTCTTATGGCCCTGGCTCTTCCAATAACCTCGCGAGAAAAAGCAATAATGAGTGGTAACATCACTTAGGAATAATCACAAATTATTGACACATTCAAACTAATAAGAAAAAGTAACTTAGAAAGGGCTGATGCTACAATACAGTTATTTAAAATAAATTATGCTTTATTAAGGAAAACTATATAGTTCTAAAAAACTAAATCCAATTAAGAATGTGTGAGTAGAAATGGAGGAGATTCTTCAAAATTCCTGTCGCACGCCTTTCGGGTCGCGTGCTTAACTATGGGATAGAGTCGAAGTGGCGTGAGATACTCTCGCAGGAAGACTACATTTTTCACAGCATGCGAGAAGAATTATCAAGGTTTCTATTTTTGTTTTGTTTATCTACTTTAATTTTTAATGTGTACCATAGTGTGCTTCAAGCATAATTACTTTTATGCCATTCAGAAAAGGTTTTAAGTCAGCAACGATGTGAATTTTAAAACGAAAATAATTTAAAACTTCCTCTTTTATTTAAATATTAATTATTTACTTAGTTATCATGCAAATAACAAAAACATTAAAATTAAAAAGTGAAAATAGTGTGGAAGATTTTGATCCTGCACAGTCCGCTATCTACAATCCAAATTTTAACATTTAGAACCACTGGACACTTTGAGACGATAGTCTAATTTTGTTTCGATAAGCTTTACTACAGAGAAAACACTCCATGACTATTCATTCAGTCCATGCAAGTGTGTGTAGTGTTTAACGCCCGCTTTTACTACATACGGCACCGCAGGCGGTGACACTGATGATGCATGAGATGAAGATGGAGCACTGGTGGAATGAGATGGCGGGGGAAACTGGAGGTCCCGGAGAAAACCCGCCTCAACGCCTTGTTGTCCACCACAAATCTCACTTTGCGGTCGCCTGGGATCGAACCCGGGCTGCCTTGGTGAGAGCCAAGCGGTCTAATCACTGAGCCACGGCGTGGCCTAGTCCATGCAAGTCTTGCGCTCATCCACACTTCTGATTTTAATCAAGAAAATATTAAATGTTTGTGTTTTACTTTAGAATACGACTGTATCTTTGATAATTGGGAACAGTATTGATATGAATCAATCATAGATTAGTAGGAGGAGCCTCCTGTGACTTCGGCTAAGTTTGGAAGTACAGGCGATTTTAATTTCTGGCAGGGGACCAAACATTATTTGACCAACTGTGCATTATTTTAGAAATTTACACATGGTAAGCATATGATAATTTCATTATACCTCTCACTGTATTTTGGAGAAATTAAAATAATGAAAACTCTTTCTGCAGTGTAGTGTGGGAATCTTCTGAAGAGCTATGTATCATCCTTGAAAGAGCTGAATTTAAAGACATCGTTTGGTAGGTACTTGTACCAATTTCCTTTTCTGGGCTGTACACATAACATGCGCTCCCTTGGACAGATGAAGCTTTCCTTAAAATGTGTTTTTTTTATTATTATTCGGCAGATCCTAAAACATATTTTTGGTGTAATCTGGACATTAAATCTAGGCGGGAACTTCTTTTACCTACTTTAAATAAATACTAGAAGAAGGAAACACCATATGAGTCGCTAATTTCTTAAGCTAATTTAATCTAACAACATTCTTCAGAAGATGGACGATCAGAACGTGGACAGGAATGAAATAAATCTGACGTGGGCTGGCCCCGTAGCTCAGCCGGTAGGGCACCTGCCTGCCCTGCGAGGGATCCCGGGTTCGATACCCGACTGGCGGTGGGGAATTTTCTCCAACCAAGATGATCCCATCCTCCCCAAAGTCTGGGGTGCGAAATTGCTGTAATGATTAAAAATCCAAATTACCAGCAACCCAACGTATGCGAGTCAACACCATCACCAATAGTTGATATGCTCCAAAGAAGAACGGTGACGTGTTGCACTCAGGTGACTTTCTGTATTCTTGTACAAACTGTTGCTGCAATGCTTATTCCTCTACCTACTTCATGCTATTCAAGATAAACTTGTAGAGAAATTATACTAATTAGGCTTTAAGCGATAGTCAAATAAGAGCTGGTTGGCGTGTGATGGTTCTGTAATTCCGTTCTCTTGCATGACTAAGAGATAACATGAATAACGTAATGCTGTTTGAGAAAAGTATAAGTATTTGAAAATTCAAATACTAGCATGAAATATCTGGGTAATGGTTCACTCCATAAACATTTCTCTTTTACATTTTTTTTTTTTTTTTTTTTTTTTTTGTAATTTACGTCCTCCAACGTTAAGTCATATCGGACGATGAATGCAATGGAGGATATGATGCTCAAATGAGTCTGGGGTCCATGGAGCTTAGAGTTACCCGACATTCGTCTTACAGGATAAGGGAAAACCCCGAAAAAAACCTTATCCAGGTAACTCACCCTGACCGAGATTCGAACTCGGGATCTCTTGAACGTGAGGCAGACATGCTACCACCACGCTACCAAGGCGGGCTCTTTGACATATATTGTGTTGTAACGAGAGATGAGATTTTGCCTATCTGTTACGGTTTGCGAGTTATGCAAAAGCCATTCAGAATGAGGAGAGTTTCTGAGGATATTCCCAGAAAATAGAAGATGTACATTTCCTTTGGCATGAATATTTTAACATATGCTACTTAATTCAGAATTATTACAGATATTTTTAAGAAAATCAAAAGTTTCGCAAAACAGTCCACGTATAAAGAAAACTTTTTTTTTTTTTAAATTTACGTCCTCCAACGTTAAGTCATTTCGGACGATGAATGAATTGGGTGAAATGATGCTCAGATGAGTCCAGGGTCCATGGAGCTTACAGTTACCCGACATTCGGCTTTCAGGATAAGGGAAAACCCCGGAAAAACCTTAGTCAGGTAATTCAGCCTGACCGAAATTCGAACTCGGGACCTCTTGAACGTGAGGCAGACACTCTGCCACCACGCTACCGAGGCGGGCATAAAGGAAACTGGTATGGGGTGGGTTTTCTTGAAAACTTTCGTGTCGTAAATTTGGTACTAGCGAATTCATTAATTTGAGTCATTCTGTTTACACACACACCCACGCGCGCGCGCGCACACACACACACACACACACACACACACACACACACACACACACACACACCTAGAACCTTTTCTATTTTTACTCTTATTTTATTCAAGGAGTGTCGATATTTTTTAAGTATGCAGTAGAGAAAATAAAAAAGCTTACTGCCGTTACATAGGGACCATTTCTTGAATGGATCTTCAGCTTTATTATTTTTTTTATTTTGTAGGAATTACTGAGTCAGCAGCATATATTTTCTAATATCTAACGAAAAAGTGTGTTTAGTTCCTTTGGTCACACGGGACCTGCCAAACCGTTTTTGTCTCTACTACTTATCAAAAGTAGAGGAAGCACTGCATTCCATCCAACGAGATTTCACCGGAAATAACACGTTTCAACGCTCTGTAAATCCAAAGTAAAGCAATTTATAAACTCGTGTTGTAGTCATGTAAATTTCTCTCCTACTATAATTTAATTTCATATAGCTTCTATATACAATGTGATCCATATAAAACTGAACCAGCATCTATACATGTTTGCACTCGCCTCAGCATATTCTCTGAAGTTTTAGGGGACGATATAGAATTGAGAGAAGGCTATTTAGAGCAAGATGTATCAACGTGCCATACATATAATGACACCATGGAACTTGTAAGCAGTTTCTTTGATAATCGAATAATTTCAAAAAGTCTGTGGCCCCCCAAATCCCCTGACCTAACCTCACTGGATGTTTTCTTGCGGAAGTACCTAAAAACAGAGTACACAAGAATAGGCTACGGACAATTGATGTTCTCAAGGAGTCCATTCGAACCGAAATAAGTAACACTGGCGAGGATACTCTCCGTAAAGCTTCAGAGAATATGGTGAGACGAGTGCAAGCATGTATAGATGCTGGTAGAGGGCACTTCTAACATTTTCTCTGAGATATAAATAGTGTAATGTAACCTCCCAAATTGTGTACTATATTTTCCCAAAGTTGCAAGTGTGTCCTATTATTGGTTCAAAAGTTATGACCTATTGAAGTGGTTCAGGTTTATATGGATCGCACTATAATATTCTTACTGAGGCTTAGTTTTCTGTCTGCTTCAGTGAATCCAAATAACATTTTCAAATTTAGTTTGATTACACATTTTGTTTTACACAGCGGTACGCATACAATAAACTGAGTTGATACGTATTTAACATTTTGGACGTTTTCCATGACATCGCTAGAAATAAGTTAATAATAGGTAGAATGTTTTACAATGTTTTTATCAATTTATATTAAATATATGTTAATGAAATTGATAATGTCACAAAAAGATATTTGAAATAAAAGCCGTGCTTTAAATTTTGTCGTCTATTGGTTTGCAAAGTATATAAATTTCCTTCTCGACGAGGTGGAGTGCTTAAGCTATTCGTAGAAAGTTCAACACATAGGTAAATTTGATTGCCATGTAAATATTTTAAATGAATGGTATTTGATAAAATAAGTTTCGAACAAGGTACTTTGGGGTGGCGTGAGGTATATCTTTTTGGTAATACTCTTCACACATATAAGTAGTTTTTTTTTCTTAAAATGCTTGATTATTGATATTGGTATGATGTGCTATCTTTTGGTGAGTAGTCACAGAAAGAGTAATTATCAAAATAGGCTGACGAGGTTTGCATCACTTGGGCGAACACGCACTTTGGCTCCTTTTACCATATAGAGATGATTAAAATCGTCCTAAGTTTACTTGATCAGATATGCAGGAATGAGATAGGAGGTAGCGTGGGAATTTCCCTGCAACAGCTGTCAAACAAAAGGCACACACCTACTGCATAACAATCAACTGACAATGCTGATAACCGCCTACCGCCGTAGCTGTCAGCACTATAGTCTCACCCTTGAAAGGCATTTATAGGTTTCAACTCCATTATAGGTATGAGCTTTTCGGGCTTACAGCCAGCGTTTGTTGACCTATAAGCCTATAAGACTACAAGTCCGGAAAAGATATATAGGGATTGATAACAGCGACGGTAAAAGCCTTAGCAGTTTGTACATTGTCAATAAAGAAAGTGGTGCAAGTGTTGGCCATTGTCCATAAACCTGGAGGAAAGCCACGCTGTTCTCTCCAGCACTTGCTGCTTTCTCGCAAACTATCTCAGGAAGATTGAACCGAGGAATAGTAGCTATCTAGGAGAGAAAGGCCTAACTTTTCGGGAACATATTAGTCACCTGTCACTTTTGGATCTCAGTGTACCCCATGTTAAGGTCGTTATGCCAGTTCTCTTAAAGCTAGTTTTTTTCGATTCCTCATAATCCCCGTCTTGTTCACCTGTAAGATCTGAGGCATCCAGCCTGCTACTACTGCAACAAGTACGGGATAGGAGTCTCCGGGCCTTCTATTCCGTCTACCGCTCCTTCATCGTGAGACTACTTGATGAAGCAAGCCTCTTCTCTTCCATTAGTGAAGGACGAAATTAAGCGCCGGGCCGCAGCATTTTGCTACTTTTTGCCATTCCATTGGAGCGCCCTCGTTCGGTCTCTTGGGGATTATAACCTCAAAGCACACTGCTTCAGGCGTCATCGGCTTCCCCGCTTGGTTTGCGGGCACATCCAGTAACTTCGGCAACTAAGACTGAGTTATTTTAGTCTTCCAACAGATTCTTGGATACAAACATTTAAAATGTAACCTTATGAAATAAGTTGTTTTTTGTTTTGGAAACTAATTATATTAGCGGCGCACAAAGGCTGTCGAGAAGCAAATCTTGCTACGCCCTCTCATTTTTCATTCCTCAACCTCGGTCACATCCGCCACCCTGCAAACCACACATGCCATCAGATAAGTAATTAAACTCTACCAACTCCCTTTAAAAGCATCTTCAGGCTAATCTCAGCCTGTCTGATGTTGATACATGCGATCTGCAATAAAAACGTGAGAACTCAACTTCATGACAAATTTACATATAGACTCTGTGTAAAGAAAAATAATTATTAGTGATTTATATATCTACACTGTGCTAAAGAAAACGAACATTTTTACCGAGGATTGATTTCAAACTAATTAATGTAAAAATTATTTAATTTATTTATAGGTTTTCTACTTTACAGCAGTTCACTTAGTTCCTGCTTTCCAGAAATTCCTGTCATTCCACTGCCCTTCTTCCGGTCCCTTCTTCTTCATATAACCATATATTTCCTCGTGTCACGTTCTTCTGGTTCTTAATGTGAAAAAGCATTCAACTCTTAACCAATTCGGAAACACCATTCAAATATTTAGTCTATTTATGATCTACGATCAGCAAAGATGATCTATGACTTCCGCTGATAGCTACAGTCCTCAACATCAGCTAGACAAGCACTCATCACAAACCCTGTGATCCGACAAATGTTCTATTATCATCCTTTCTGGTATGCTAATACCTGCTTCATCTGATTACTAAGTTCTTTCTTTCACTATGCACCCTCCGCTTGTGTAGGCCGTACTCCTCCAGGAGTGGTTGCATGGGACCATTAGCCTGTCGAGAGACAAACTTTGGATCAGAGAGCGTAGCCAGAATTGGTAATTAGCCTAATACTGTACCAGAGTGAAGGAGAAACTGATATGAAATGAGGATGGAATTGATATAAGCAAAATGGAGCAGTTAATAGAATGAATGGGTGGTAAACCAGGAAACACGGCGGCCAGACACCGTTTCGTCCACCACATATCTTTCATACTGTCACCTGGGACCGATCCCAGGCCGCCTTAATGAGAGATGAATAGTTCAACCACTTGGCCTCGGTACCGCCGATTACAAATTCCATGTTATCCTTCTACAGTATTTATGAAGTTCAACGTATGTGGATTATACTATAAAGTGAAACGTGGATAAAAATTTAGCGATGGAAAGAAAAAGGAAGTCATAAGATCTCAAACATGTTAATGAGATGAAGCTCTTGGGAAAGGATAAATAAATAAAGTTTATTTCATAAACTGCTAACTGTACGAAATAATTTGGTGCAAAATGTGTATTTTAATGAGATTATTTGTTTCCTTGAGTAAGTGTGTATCTATTATGATCTCCCGGTTGTGTAGAAATGTGTAGATTTCAAATCGGCATAAGAAGAACTTCATAGATCATTCACAGAAAATTACACTCATAGGTTTTATTAGTCAAGAAAATATTTTAAAATGCAATACCTTAACAAAAATCGTTTAGTCATGTTTGAAAAAACGAAAAAAAAAAAACTATTTTTTTCCGCAGAAAGGGTAACGTGGGGTAGGAGAATGTTATTGAAAATGTCTTGGTATGTGTGTTAATCAGGTGTAAAATGTGTAAATATACAAATTTTTATTTTCGAATTATACGTCATTCAGTGATAAATAGTACCTATTTTATATTTTAATGACACTGTTAATTGTCAGAATTATGTCAACACGGCTGGTGTGTTAGAATTTTGTCCGCAGAAATTTTTTTTAACATTACAGTAAATATACTGATATGGTGCTATGGCTTTTAAGCACACTTGAAAACCATTGGTCTGGCCGGGTGACGCAGCCTTGTGATCAGATGCCTGCGTCTAAACTAAGACAACCAGAATGAGCGGGATGGCTCAGGCGGTTTCGTCTGTGGCCCGAATTTGGGAGGACCGGGTGCTATTCCATGGCCAACCTCTCTGACGCATGAGCTTTTGGGGGGTTTTCCATGGTCGCTAGAAGAATGATGGGTAGATTAATTACATCCCCCGAATTTCCTGTTCATCTCCATCATCATTTCATATAATCTCTCATCTGGTAGTTTCTTTCAGTTGGAAGTGTTGGCGGGAGTCTCGGCGGTGCACGCTTTCACCTCCGGCGGGACGGTCTTAGTCTCCGAGCTCGCCTCGAGGGCCGATTCAGAAACGCGGCAGGCGGAGTGTCGGTTGTGCAAGCCTGCCTAGAGTCTTCCTTGGTCTGTTGGGGGGGGGGGGGCGACCACCTGCTTCGGGGCCACGGCAGGTGGGATGACGATTCTCCTTAAAAAGCTACCGCCAGGAAGTTTCTATTTGGTAAAGTGTAGGGATCTCGCCTTCTGAACTGTAGTGACTCCTTGGGGTCGGTTGCTCTGTCTTCTCCCTCCCGGGGCTGCCCCACTTGGGGCATAGGTACAAAAGACACAACCAGAGGTGTATTACATGTTTACACGGATAATTTTTCTAAAAAAAAAATTGTTTGTGGTCGGTGGATTCAAAACGCTAGTACCAGAAGCCTGATATTCGAAATGTTTATTGCAGTCCAGTATTTCCTTTACTTGAGGATACCCATCCTATAAAAAACCTAAACTATACAATTTTGCTTGGTTTGACAAACTTTAACACAGTTATTCTATATTAACAATAGTTCACACACCAATTTACAGACCTCTGTGTAAAATAGTTCTTGTGATATTAATATATTAATAGTGTTTTATTGTCATTAAATTAAGCTGTTCTACGATGCTATTTTAGTTTGAGAAAAATAATACTTTGCAGTTACACACATAAATACTTATTGGTAAATTTCCGAGATGAAATTTTAATCTCACCCTTGGTTTGGGATAAAAAATGTACTCAATGAGATATCATTTTATTAATTTTTAATATTTGCTTGTGAAATATGACCTTGGTTATTTAATTGCACCAACTCTGGTGACATAATACAAGTCATCTCATCAATTTCCTTTGATACTCTTCTCATACAAGCACAAAATTTTTTAAAATTCTAGTTTTAAAACTGCATCTGTGGAGCAATTTAATTTTAAAAATCGCTGAAAATTAAAACTCCGAGAAAATCACCAAAATAGGCGATATAAAACACTATGCCTTCTTACAGTGAGCCACTTAAATAGCCACGTGTCACAGTTTAAAGAGTTGCATGACATTAAAAATAATAGGACATTGAAGTAAAAGGATTACTCTATTTAATTAGGCAAAAAAAAAGTTTTTGTGTTTTTGTGCACTTTTTGACCAAATTTTACAGATGGGCATCCTTAAGAAAAGTAATCCCTATAAGAAATAAAAAAGAATTGTTCTACATAACATTCTAACTATTGAATTTGGAAAGTGTTATTAATTTTGTATACGCAACTTTACAGATCAATAAGAGTAAACGGTCACTTAATTTAGGAGTCGAAGCTCTTGTGAGTATTTGAGCATCACTGAGCACAGTTGGTGTAGCAATTACCGATGTAAGATCCTGTGTTCGCCTTGCAAGTTGCAGATCCTTATGTAACGGGTTTAATTTACCTCGATTAAAACAATATGCAAGGACGACAGTGTTGTAAAACGAGAGAGCCTCAACGTTGGCGGTTCTTCGTTAAAACGATGTTCCGTTACATTCACATACCTATTTATCTACTCTCTATTTTTGCAAACGTTTATTCTCCTATTTAATTCTAGTTTTGCTTACGTTTCGTTGCAGGGATACAGGACGCTTTAGCAATAGTCAGCCCTATAAAAAGTGCCTCGCTTTTTTCTGGATTAGTAATTCTACTCTTGGCATTTGCTAGAAATAAGCTAACAGTGACTTGACACATAAAAAAGCTATAAAGTATTTCAAAATTCAAACTAATACCTAATGAATATTTCGGAAATGTTTAAAACCATGAAAACATGAAATAAATTATGTTACTAAAACATGGGCACACAACGGTTAAATGACCACTACGTTTTTAGCATAATATGTTGTGCCTTATGGTTTACCAATTATAGAATACACATTCAGAAAGAAAATAACTTCAGGTTATTTTGAGAAAATTTAAAACGTAATTTTATTAGTCATGCTAAATTGTAAACAAAGGCTGATTCAGTTATGAATGCAAGAGCTGTTTTATAGACGAAAAAATTAAAAGATTTCCCCAAATGAGGGTAAATTTCATTGAAAGTATCAGCCTGCTCAAATAATTTTAGACTATAATTTGACATATACCTATGCTCCTTTTAGTTTTTAAGTTATCCTACGAGTATTCACACGCTCTCACAGTAATCGTTTTCTAAATACTACTATCTATTTATGTGTTTATTTATTTATTCTTTTAATTATATTTTTTGTACAATATGTTCTAAAGGCATATTTGCCCGCCTCGGTAGCGTAGATGGTAGCGTGTCTGCCTCACGTTCAAGAGGCCCCGAGTTCGAATCTCGGTTAGGGTGAGCTACCTGAATAAGGTTTTATCCGGGGTTTTCCCTTGTCCTTAAAGACGAATGTCGAGTAGCTCTAAGCTCCATTGACCCCGGACTCATTTGAGCATCATTTCACCCATCTCATTCACAGTCCGATATGACTTAACGTTGGAGGACGTAAAATTACAATAAATGAATGAATAGATGAATAAATGAATATTATATTTCAATAAACAAGTATTATATATAAATAAATATTTATATAAATAAATAAGGACATATTTTCTGTGAAACCGAGACAAAGAGTTTTTGGATAGCACAACAGACTTTATCCCGATAGGTGAAGAGTGCTTTTCTGCAGCAAAACTTGTCATTGATAGGTTTATAACTTCCTACATTCATAAACACAAGCAGAACACTGCATTTTCTACGGAAATATTTGAAATATATATAAGTGTAAAATAAAGCTAGAAACGGTTGAATCTTCAGGGGTTGTTTCGTAGGTGGAGAGAGACAAGCTCTTCTCAAACATTTTCTTACACTGCTTTAAAACTAGAGTCACCATGTTTTGTGAAAGCCGCTGCGGAGTAAAACATCCAACGGAAACACTTCTAAAAATGCATGTTTTCAAAAAACAATAAATGTTCTGAGAAAGAATTTCCAAACTGGTAGTTAAGCGTTTACAATAATGCAAGCTAGCAGCAATGTGAATATAAATTAATATAATATTACTCAGAACAAAATTAATTTTCTAAAAAATATGAAATTAACAATACATTTCACATATATTTCATGGCGCACACGTATAAATTGCTTTAAATTACGTCAGAAATCGATATTAATTTGAATGTAAATTCATCCATATAATTACTTCCATTTATTATTCAACTGTCTCAAAATGTTGGCTTATTTAGTTTTTATATGTGCCAGTAATTTAATAAATATGTTTTTGTGATCTATATATCCGTTGTTAATTTATTGAACAAATATATCCAATTATAACATCAAAGAACCCTTGTTAATTGTTTTATACCGAAGGCTTTTATTTCCTCCCCCTCCTGGTTGTTTTTTAATTTCATTTCGTTTTATGCACCCTTCTACTGCCATATAGTTCTGCTTAATATGACGATACGTACGTGGTATATCTGTTGGACATGCATTCAGACATGTGCCCAGCTTCAGTCCTGGTATAGTTTTAACTGGCTATTAGATAACAGCAAATACAGTTATATGTCTGCACCAGATAATGGGCATGACCAGGAAAACTCTTTACGAACAGTAAACCAGTAAGACGAAGCAATCAATGAGAAATGTGTTTACTAGTATTGTTATAAATATTAATTTATTACAAGCTTTGTTCATATTATTGCTGCTTGCTGTTTTCTACCGCTTATGTGAGATAGGTAAAAGGTATTATATTGCATCGGAATTTCATTATCGTGATACCACAGAAAATGATCTTGTGCCTCTGTATATTTAAATAGCTAAATGGCGGTTTTAGAAAAGCACCGCAGCAAAAAGCATGATTAAATTTAACTGGAGCTAATTGTTTTGTAATCGGTTTATAATAAAAGCAAAGCTCAATTAGATATCGATGAAGGAAACCTCTATAATAAAAAAACAGCTGCTTTTGAAGGAACGCAGTGGAAATTGCGGCTATTATTTGCCCAGACATTGATAATACGTATTATCTATAAAAGACAAATTACTTGATGTCTCGCATCTCTCCAAATCTAGGGAACAAAGTCGTAACCTTTGACTGCTGTCTGTAGATAACGTTTTGAGAGAATTTCTGGCTTATAATCAAAACTCGTTGGATAGATTATATCAGGAATTTGCGTCTTGAGGGATGTTGAAAGCAGAAATCACATCTGTAAATACAACCGTGGTACAACAATATGTATTCAAATGTAAACCAGAATAGGCAGGTTTGAAGATAGGGAAGCTATATTTTACACATAAAAATACGTCTTTTGTTTTTACGTTCCTATTAATTTTGCTATCCACTATCGTTTATTTTTTATATAGAATCTACAGGATATTCTGTGAAAGCTTATTTTTCTACTCACTTTGTTACTCGAGATAAACCTTTGCAAAAAGAAGTTCATTACACGTTCCTTCTAAGTACAAAACTAGGAGAGGAAGTAAAATCGATATTCAGATGTTTTAAATCGAGTGGCTAGATACTGGCTTTGAAATTCTATACTCTTTTCATAACGTCGTGTAAAACAGCTAATAGCAACAGACCTGAGGTAAAATGTATTAAAAAACGTAAACCAATAATAAAGAAAATCTCAGAAATGGGCTACGCCATAAGAATGATTTTTAAATAAATTAGAGTTTTTAAGAGATATATGTTTCTTGTGTTCTTTGTCTTTTGTTTCTCTTAAGATTTACAGTTGCACAGCTATACAAAATTCCTTCAGAATGAAGGGAACTTTACAGGCTTTTCAAAAAAAATTCATGACGTACATTTTATTTTTCATGTAAATATATTAAATAAACAGTATTTTAATGAAAAGGTCGGTGTTTCATCTTTTAGAAAAAGACTTTTCATTTCTTTAGTTATGCTACTTACACACACACACACACACACACACACACACACACACACACACACACACACACACACACACACACACACACACACTCACACACATACAGACACGGAACTTTATCAAAAATTTTGTTTGATTATGGATTTACTGGGCATCGAAAGCTATTCACATTTCTGGGGTAGAACCTCAGTATCAAATTTTCTGTAGAATGCAATATCTTTTCAACGTATTAGGTACCGATAAAAAGCGTAAGAGATTACCATTTTTGAAAACAACTTCTAAGTGAGAGCCATTGCTTCCTTTAACTACATGACCCCTAAACATATATTTCTGGAAAAAAACGTCGATAGAGAACTTTTGGACCGAAAGCAACCAAGTCGGTCTGAGTGACTCAGTAAGTTAGGTGCTGCCCTACTAATCCCAAAGGTCGCGGATTGAACGAGAACCTCTTGTTAGTCGATTTACTGGCAAGTAAAAGAACTCACGCGGGACGTCATTCCGGTACACCGGGGGCGCTGATATAATCCTAGCAATTGACATGTTTCATGTTTTATTGTGAGGGCTACCCAAAAGTCCAAAGGCAGCGGCCTCTAACAACCCGGTAGCGATGGAAAACCCTGGGGCTCTGTCCATGGGGCCCAACGACAACGTCAAGACGGGTGGAAGTGGATACGTCACTTACGCGCGTCAACCCCGCAGGGAAGACTACCGAAAAACCTCGGTGGGGCCGCCTGGTGATCTAGAAGACTAGCTGTGCAGGATAGTATCCGGGACTTTTTAGGCAATTTTCTGCCGCCTCCGGGCGGCCGAAGCCTCACCGGAGGTACCCGATCTCCCGCGGGTGTCGGGAACACATTGCCCCCTCGAGTCCAACCCAATCCGAACAACTCCCATTCGGGAGGGGCTCGAATGTTCGGCCCGAGGTTCCTCTTGGTATCGTCAGAGGTACCGGAAGTGAGAGAGGGAGTGAGAGAGAGGGATTCGCAGCGCTCGCACCACAGCAGCTGAAGGAGACGGACCCCCTCCCCTACGGGGACCTAACAAGTGAGTCATCCCAGAATTATAAGCAAAAATCAGCTAATGAGGAAGGGTTGGTTACTTTGTAAGTTTATGCAACAGAATAAATACTACCAGCCATAGGTCTTCACGGGCATTTTATCTCTTTGAAGAGAAATATATAGCAATTAATTCCATAAAATATACTGAAGTAGCTTAAAGATTCACTATAAATAGATGTGTTAAAATATATAATCAAAGAGTTCGAAAACAAAATTGTGGATTGTTTTACCATTTTGGTACTTTGAAATATCGTATATAACATAGAAATTTGGCATTCAAGTATTTGAGCGTTTTGATATCTCGCTATTACAGTTTCAACCATCTGGAATAGGATCGCACATTTCCTTCAGATATCTTATACATGTATAGTCATACAGAGGGAGATACTTCATTGCACTGCCACTCAGCGGAAGCTATTGTGAGTTATTATCCCTTTCGGGGGAGAGATGAGTTGAAGAGAAAAGCCCAAGCCGAAGAGGATGGGGACCAAGCAAATCATACAGACGTGTGTAAATCTGTAACAGTTCCATAGATAGCCATTAGATTTCCCAAGTAGGACTCGGGAAAATATATTACCTAATGCAAGCATCCGCCCCGAGTACCCGCAAATGTCCAAATAATTGATGCCAACAAAAAAAATCGTATGACAAAGAAATAAGATGAAGAAGAAAAGAAAAGCAGTCTGGATTAATGAAGCTAACACAGTATTCACCTGAGGACAAGAAAAAGCCACGGAAAATTCCATGTTAGAGTGGTCGAATCCACAGCCTCCCGAATTCGGACCATAGGGGTTACCATTTGGGCCATTCTGCTTGGTAAATACAAAAAATATCAGCGCCATATTCACACAAAGGTTTCATATTACGCTGATGGACAAACGACGTGGTTTTGCACCTGTAAACGTGTCTTTTTGTACCCACACTCGCGCAATTTCTCTCTTTGCACATTCCTAGGTATGGCCTTATATATTGTAATATTCATATAAAAAGTAACTTCATTAGTGCTTTGTTAAATGATCTGAAATTAGCCTCGGTATTTGGATACAACATACGAACAGAATTTAAATGCTTCCAAGCATAAAGGAATACACTCGGAAGTTGTAATACATTTTGCAAAGTCGGGGGCGGAAACAGGTTCAAATATTTTTCGTCAGTCGTAGTTAACGTTAGGAAAATTTGAATAGGTACAGGCTGAACAGGATATTTGGAAAATGAAATAACTATGGAAACAAATTTATACAAATTGTGTTTTTAAAGTACTCATTTTTTCATACTTTTGTTCATTTGTTTTAGTTATCCAGACATACAAAACTTTAATAAGAGTGAAGATTCTTCAGGTTATTACTGAATATGCAGTGCATAGCTATGCTATATTTGTTGAGAATATCTCTAACATACTTTAACAAAATTGCGTATTTGAACGACTTTTAAAACAAAATATAAGGAAAATTTCCTCGATAAAAGGTGTTTTAGGAGGGGGACTTCATGAGAATGTTCATGTTACAAAATTGAAAGATGTACTTAATAAAAAGTTTGACATTTATTTGAATTTTCATTACAGCCATACACATGCGTATATAAATTTTAAGTTCTAATTATGTTTTATTTACATTTTTACTCTCACTGCCACTTTCATCACAGCCTACCTGTGGTATTCCACCCGAAATATCGATAATCAATGTTTCACGACGACTGTTTATTTTGAGAATTCGAATGAAATATTGTCTCTATAAAAAGAGAGAGAGTGGGGGAGAGGGAGAATGACTCAAAAGGAAGGAATGGATAAATACTAACAAACAATATTTCAGTTTAGCATATCCCAAGAATGCGATACAAAGATTTTTCAACAAAATTCCTCCACCCCAAGTTATCTTTGTTGGGCAGTTCGAAAAAGAAATGGTCATAATTGTGTTAAAATGTTGCATTATAAGGAATTCATATTATTAATAAAATGTTGTATATTGAGTTTTCGACGAATGCTGTGTGATATCCTCTTCGTTCCAAATGAAATTTTCTGTGCTTAGTGCTTAACTGGTCAACCATTAAGAGATAAGCAATGTTATAAATTATTAAACAATAATAAATTTGTTATAATAATAGTAGTAATAATAGTTATTATAATAGTAATATTATAATAATAGTAATAATAATAATGTGAAAAATATTTCAGGTACATACATTTCCTTAAAACACCCAGTTGTATCAAATTTGAAACATCAACTGTTTAGAAATATTTGTAGTTATTGGTTTGAATTTTCAAATACTTCATTCCTTTTTGAAGTGCGATGTCATTGGTTACTGAAGTCATTTAGAAATGGAAGATTTAAGTCAATATATCTACACAGGCTTTCTAGAGATCTGGCTATTACTTCAGGCTCCTGTAGCCCCTGTGTATCTACATTTAAACGGGTAGACAGTAGTTCGTAGAAGAGCGAGTAGAGAAAGTAATTAGAATTAAATCCCTGAAAATTTTTATTATATGGTTGAATTACATACCACTTTTTCTGTATTTTAGAAAAAAAATGTTGTCAATTATGCCAAATAAAATAGGTTAACTTATAATACATTGCAGTGTTGTAACATTTTATTTAATTCTGATCTGCAGCACTGTCCCTGCGTGTGGTTTTATGAAGTACCCGTGGTAATAATATCACTGTATATTACGTATGTGTAAAAGTATCAAGTATTAACGGCTTGGTTTTCTCGTTTCCAGATTCACCATCTACTGCCGGGGAGTAAAGTTTGTGTTATTGGTAAGTATAACATCAACAAACAATATTCTTGTGTTTTACAGTTAGGTATATCTAACAGTACCATGGAAGAAACAAATAAAGGCAAATGGGATCACACTAAGACATCGCAGAACCAGGGTTATTCGCTCCTTAGCGAACTTTTGCGTGCTCCATTATCCTTCTACGCACTACGGAAGGACAGCGTTAGAAAACCGCGGCTTGCTGAATGGTTAAATGGCCTACAAACTACCCTATTTGGGAGTATTTTGAAGGTTCTTACACTGTTAGCAGTTTAAATAGGAAATAATAAGATTTAAACTTATTTACTCATCCATCCTGAATTTATCTATCAGATCCAGAGTTGCAGTTCCTCAACGTGACGTCTAATGGCATAAGCGATAGAGGACCAAGAATCCCCTAACACCACCATAGTGGTATAACTAGGGAAGTTAAAGAAGAAGAAAAAAGAAGTACAAACATGCCTCTTCCACTAATGTTAAAAGGGTAATCTATGAAGTAGTGACAATTTGTCTTAAATATACCTACAAAGGGCCTTTAAAGTGTCCTATCTTTGAATATAAATAAAGCACGTTCTATAAATTATAAAGGTTTATATTTTTATTTTGGAACATAATTAACGTCATTACCTGTGGAAGAGAATATCAGTTAAGTGGCCGCCGTGACTTCGTTGGGTTTCATGTTTCACTGTTGACCCAATTTTCAGTAAATTAGATCCAACTTCACGAATAACACACATGATGTTATTCATAAGACCATTTACTGTTCGTGCTTTGTTGGCATAAACTCGAGATTTAACATAACCCCACAATTAACGGCGTTAAATCACATGATCTCGGGGTCAGTTAACATCGCCACCACGGGAAATTATGAAACCTCCGAACTTCTCCTTCAAAAGATGATTGTTTCGAGAGCAGTGTGACATGTGGCACCATCTTGCTGGAAGCAGATGTTTCTGAGATCCATACCATGCAAATGAGGCAAAATAGTCCCTTATAAGATTATACACAACGTAATCTTCACGCAGTACACGGAAGGTTTGGTAAACAGATGATCTATTTTGATAATAAATTTTCACAATGTCTGCGCGTTGCTAAATGCTGTAACGATCCATGGCTATTTTTCAATAACAATTGCAACCACAAGAAAAAAAAACAGATGACAGCTGTAACTCAATAACAACGGCAACTATTACATGTTAAAGATAGGACACTTGTTGCAAGACACTATATTACAGAAATACAACATATTGCGTACAAATTAAGGGTTTTCTTTGTCTCCGCACAATCGCTTCCATAACGTAAGCATTTGCTATCTTTTCACGAGCTTTAACATCTCCTGTTTAGTCTGCTGTCGTTAGTGCATTAAGCCGAGATGTGCTGATACAGTATCAACAAATAAAGAACGAGAAATGTTTGGAAAAGAAATCTATAACTCCTCTACGGTCTGTTGCAAGATTTTGTTGTTCACTTGTTCCCTGAAGTCATTTGTGATGTGATTAGTGTCGGACTTCCTAGTTGAGTTTCCTTATTGCACTGTTTATACCAATTACATTTCTATATCACCATACACTTACTTTAGTTGACGTTACATTTTGAACCTCCAAGTATTTAAACTCCAATATCTCTTACCTCATAGTAGGAGAGACTCCGTTCGCTTTGAACAATCACAGAACGCTCAATAACAAGTTTCTACCGTCGTTTTCACATTGAAGAAAATCTCAGAAAATTGTTCAAGTTGGATAGAGATCAGATGTTCACACTGAGAATACTCAAACAGTCCTTCCTGCTTAAATTCATATAGTGAGAGGGTAGGTGTTGTTCAACGTGAACAAACGTTGAGTTAGTTTTACTCGGACTTCATTAGGATGACTTCATAACTAGCTAAGGATCTTTGCATGGATCTCGTATCTCAGGAGTGGTACACACTACACTGCTTCGTTGTTTTCCTCTTTTATTCGTTACTGCCTTCTTTTCTTGTTCGCGGTTTCCACCACACACATACACACATACACACACGCGCGCGCTCTCCTTTGCCTGTACAAATTACTAAGTTTTTCATCACCTTCCTAACACTACTGCCTGCGTCGATGTCCAGACCAAGAGTGCCCCAGGTAGAGCATTGACCTCTCTCCTGGTTTTCCAGTTAGCACTGTCCCTTCCCCCTTGAGGGTAATGACGAACCCTTTCCACTGCCTACGTCGATGTCCAGACCAAGAGTGCCCCAGGTAGAGCATTGACTTCTCTCCTGGTTTTCCAGTTAGCACTGTCCCTTCCCCCTTGAGGGTAATGACGAACCCTTTCCACTGCCTACGTCGATGTCCAGACCAAGAGTGCCCCAGGTAGAGCATTGACTTCTCTCCTGGTTTTCCAGTTAGCACTATCCCTTCCCTCTTGAAGGTAATGACGAACTTTATCCACTGCCTGCGTCGATGTCCAGACCAAGTGTGCCCCAGGTAGAGCATTGACTTCTCTCCTGGTTTTCCAGTTAGCACTGTCCCTTCCCTCGAGGGTAATGACGAACCCTTTCCACTGCCTGCGTCGATGTCCAGACCAAGAGTGTCCGAGGTAGAGCATTGACTTCTCTCCTGGTTTTCCAGTTAGCACTGCTTCTTCCCTCTTGAGGGTAATGACGAACCCTTTCCACTGCCTGCGTCGATGTCCAGGCCAAGAGTGTCCCAGGTAGAGCATTGACTTCTCTCCTGGTTTTCCAGTTAGCACTATCCCTTCCCTCTTGAGGGTAATGACGAACCCTTTCCACTGCCTGCGTCGATGTCCAGACCAAGAGTGTCCGAGGTAGAGCATTGACTTCTCTCCTGGTTTTCCAGTTAGCACTATCCCTTCCCTCTTGAGGGTAATGACGAACCCTTCCCACTGCCTGCGTCGATGTCCAGACCAAGAGTGCCCCAGGTAGAGCATTGACTTCTCTCCTGGTTTTCCAGTTAGCACTATCCCTTCCCTCTTGAGGGTAATGACGAACCCTTTCCACTGCCTGCGTCGATGTCCAGACCAAGAGTGTCCGAGGTAGAGCATTGACTTCTCTCCTGGTTTTCCAGTTAGCACTGCTTCTTCCCTCTTGAGGGTAATGACGAACCATTTCCACTGCCTGCGTCGATGTCCAGACCAAGAGTGCCCCAGGTAGAGCATTGACTTCTCTCCTGGTTTTCCAGTTAGCACTATCCCTTCCCTCTTGAAGGTAATGACGAACTTTATCCACTGCCTGCGTCGATGTCCAGACCAAGTGTGCCCCAGGTAGAGCATTGACTTCTCTCCTGGTTTTCCAGTTAGCACTGCTTCTTCCCTCTTGAGGGTAATGACGAACCCTTTCCACTGCCTGCGTCAATGTCTAGACCAAGAGTGCCCGAGGTAGAGCATTGACTTCTCTCCTGGTTTTCCAGTTAGCACTATCCCTTCCCTCTTGAGGGTAATGACGAACCCTTTCCACTGCCTGCGTCGATGTCCAGACCAAGAGTGTCCGAGGTAGAGCATTGACTTCTCTCCTGGTTTTCCAGTTAGCACTGCTTCTTCCCTCTTGAGGGTAATGACGAACCCTTTCCACTGCCTGCGTCGATGTCCAGACCAAGAGTGCCCCAGGTATAGCTTTGACTTCTCTCCTGGTTTTCCAGTTAGTACTACCTCTTCCCTCTTGAGGGTAATGACGAACCCTTTCCACTGCCTGCGTCGATGTCCAGACCAAGAGTGCCCGAGGTAGAGCATTGACTTCTCACCTGGTTTTCCAGTTAGCACTGTCCCTTCCCCCTTGAGGGTAATGACGAACCCTTTCCACTGCCTGCGTCAATGTCCAGACCAAGAGTGCCCGTGGTAGAGCATTGACTTCCCTCCTGATTTTCCAGTTAGCACTACCTCTTCCCTCTTGAGGGTAATGACGAACCCCTTCCACTGCCTGCGTCAATATCCAGACCAAGAGTGCCCGAGGTAGAGCATTGACTTCTCTCCTGGTTTTCCAGTTAGCACTACCTCTTCCCTCTTGAGGGTAATGATGAAGCTTTTCCACTGCCTGCGTCAATGTCCAGACCAAGAGTGCCCGAGGTAGAGCATTGACTTCTCTCCTGGTTTTCCATTTAGCACTACCCCTTCCCTCTTGAGGGTAATGACGAACCCTTTCCACTTCCTATGTCGATGTACGGACCAAGAGTGCCCCAGGTAGAGCATTGACTACTCTCCTGGTTTTCCAGTTAGTACTATCCCTTCCCTCTTGAAGGTAGTGACGAACACTTTCCACTGCCTGCGTCGATGTTCAGACCAAGAGTTCCCCAGGTAGAGCATTGACTTCTCTCCTGGTTTTCCAGTTAGTACTATTCCTTCCCTCTTGAAGGTAGTGACGAACACTTTCCACTGCCTGCGTCGATGTTCAGACCAAGAGTTCCCCAGGTAGAGCATTGACTTCTCTCCTGGTTTTCCAGTTAGTACTATCCCTTCCCTCTTGAGGGTAGAGACGAACCCTTTCCACTTCCTGTGTCGATGTCCAGACCAAGAGTTCCCCAGGTAGAGCATTGACTACTCTCCTGGTTTTCCAGTTAACACTGCCCCTTACCTCTTGAGGGTAATGACGAACCCTTTCCACTTCCTGCGTCGATGTCCAGACCAAGAGTGCCCCAGGTATAGCATTGACTTCTCTCCTGGTTTTCCAGTTAACACTGCCCCTTCCCTCTCGAGGGTAATGACGAACCCTTTCCACTGCCTGCGTCGATGTCCAGACCAAGAGTGCCCCAGGTATAGCATTGACTTCTCTCCTGGTTTTCCAGTTAACACTGCCCCTTCCCTCTTGAGGGTAATGACGAACCCTTTCCACTTCCTGCGTCGATGTCCAGACCAAGAGTTCCCTAGGTAGAGCATTGACTACTCTCCTGGTTTTCCAGTTAACACTGCCCCTTACCTCTTGAGGGTAATGACGAACCCTTTCCACTTCCTGCGTCGATGTCCAGACCAAGATTTCCCCAGGTAGAGCATTGACTACTCTCCTGGTTTTCCAGTTAACACTGCCCCTTACCTCTTGAGGGTAGTGACGAACCCTTTCCACTGCCTGCGTCGATGTCCAGACCAAGAGTGTCCCAGGTATAGCATTGACTTCTCTCCTGGTTTTCCAGTTAGCACTACCCCTTCCCTCTTGAGGGTAGTGACGAAACCTTTCTTACCTGTCTTTGTTTAGTTCAGTTTCACCATGAATTACATTTGCCCCTGAAGGTACTTCGTCCTGTCTGCGTAAACTCGGAATGTTCTGCTTCAATAAGCGTGAAGAAAACTGATATACGAGGGTCGGCTGATAAGTCATGGGCCTCACAATAAAACAGTTAATTCTTTCTTTATTTCTCAATATAACCTCCAGAAAGGCGAATACATTTGTCATATCGGTGTTCTAATTTAATTAAATCATCTCTATAGGGTGATACACCATGGTCTTCAAAATAACTGTTTACCGCATCAATGACCACCTCATTGCTGTGAAATCCTCGAATTCCAAGATACTTTTTGGGTTTCGGGAACAGGTGGTAGTCACTAGGTGCCAGATCTGGCGAATAGGGTGGATGATCAAACAAATCTAACTTTAATTCGTACATTTTTCCCGTTGCTATGACTGAACGATGGGCCAGAGCATTTTCGTGAAGAAAGAAGATTTTTTCCTTTGCCAAATGAGGCCTTTTTCGTTTTCACCTCATCACTCAAACTTGCAATAATTTTGCGTAATGGCCACTACTGATACTTTTACCCTTTTCCAAGTAATCAATAAAAATAATTTCCTATGCATCCCAGACAACATTCGTCATAGCTGACAAAATTAACTTCGCCTATTTTGGGGTTGGTTCACCTGGCGCAATCCACTGTTTTGAGTGTGATTTACACTCTGGAGTGTAGTGGTGTATCCAAATTTAATCCATGGTAATAATCCGTCTCAAAAATGCACTGTGATATTCACGGTAGAGCTCCAAATTCTTAACAGAAAGAGTTTTTCTTTGTAACTTTTGATCAGGTGTTGTGAAACGCGGCACATCTGTTGTACAGACCTTGTGAAAGCCCAAAATATTACTTAAAATATTAACTACACGTTATTTTGATATGTTTACAGCCTCTGCTATGTCAACTTTAATCTGCGGTCTTCCAGTACTAAATGATGAATTTTTTCAATGATCTCTCTGGAGTTGACTTCCACAGGGCGTCCAAGAGCAAGGCTTGTGCTAGTGCGTCCCATTTTGAATTCTGCAACCCACCTTTTAATCATTGTATATGAAGGGGCGGAGTCTTTCAATGTACTGTCCATTTCCTCCTTGATTTCTTTAGGCGTTAAGCCTTTCAAATGGAAGTATTTAATCACCGAGCTCTTTTTTTTTCGAATTCTCCATTTTCGTGAAACCTCTACAGTTGTCTTGTTTAAAATGCTGGCTAATCTTAGAGTTCAACTATATGATGCTGTCCATCAAATTGACCCAGTGGTGCCTTCTCTGTGAGAGGCCCGGGACTTATTCAGCCGACCCTCGTATTAACCAGTGCTTCACAATGACAAAATCAGCTGACAGAATTAAAAACATTGTAGTTGCACAGTCTTATTGCATTAACCATTACAAAATCATATACTTCATCTGATTGAACATTAGAACTTGTCTGGAGGTATTTTACTTGTCCTACTCATGATTTTAATAAGTAGAGGAAGTGCTACATTCCACTAAAAAGTTTGATGTTGAGATTTCATGGAATATACATCTTTGAGGTCCGGAATAAGAGCAATTAGATTTTTTTGTAATTTACGTCCTCCAACGTTGTCATATCGGATGGTGAATGAAATGGGTGAAATGATGCTCAAATGAGTCCAGGATCTATGGAGCTTAGAGTTATCTGACATTCGTCTTGAAGGATAAGGGAAAATCCCGAAAAAAAACCTTATCCAGGTTACTCACCCTAACCGAAATTCGAACTCGGCACCTCTTGAACGTGAGGCACACACACTACCACATACGCTACCAAGGTGGGCTAGAAAAAAGTATGTGTGCGCGTGTGCCTGTGAACAGCATAAGTAGAAATAAAATAAAAAAACACCGGTAAGTATGGAACTTGGTATTTACGTTAGCATCCTCACAAATAGGAAGATTTTGAGGAGCATCCCCCATCCTAAACTATCTAAACTTGCCTCCTGTAGTGGTTAAAATAAATGAAGCACATCGTTATTAATAAAACATGTTTATGGTTAAGACCAGGAAATTAATCGTAAAGTAAACTTACTCTAGGACAAAATCTAGCACAGGTTTTTGTTCATGGTTTGTCTCTTTCCTGAGGGTGAGGCTCACATACGTAGCTTTAGATTCACGAGCCCACTCATTTTGTGCTTCGTTCGTTACTCCTCATGATTAGAGTGTTTCACATAGAGAAGCATTGACAATAGTTTCATCCAAGACACCGTACCTTTTCAAGAAAAGAGAATCAGCACTGCCACTTTTATTTACATTTAGACTGAAGAGGACAAAAAGCTACACGATATCTTTGTCTTTTCCTTTCTTTTCTTTTCCATCTTCTTTTGATGCATGTGATACGTTGTGTGTTGAACAGATGGCCGTAATTGGCCGTACTCGTTTTCCTGTGCCATCTCTTTAAGTGATTTATTATAAATACTTTCAGATGTGTAATCATTCATCTATTTTATTTATATTGCTTTTTATCTGTTAGTGGATTGTTGGGTCTGAGAATTTTAAATCCGGTCTTTATTCGGCAACTAAGGTTAACCACTGATAAAAAGAAAACGGTCAGATTGGCCAGTACTAGCATTAAACCAGGGTCTTTCCCGAATACAAGTCACGGATGCTACCACTTACACTATCTGGTTCAGCGTTAGGATGTTCATATCGCTGAAGAGCTGGATTTCAACAGATATTTTTAATTGTTCAAACCAAATTAGGTATACGGAGTATTATTATTATTATTATTATTATTATTATTATTATTATTATTATTATTATTATTATTATTATTATTATTATTATTATTATTATTATTATTATTATTATTATTATTATTATTATTATTATTATTATTATTATTATTATTATTATTATTATTATTATTATTATTATTATTATTATTATTATTATTATTATTATTATTATTATTATTATTATTATTATTATTATTATTATTATTATTATTATTATTATTATTATTATTATTATTATTACTATTATTATTATTATTATTATTATTATTATTATTACTATTATTATTATTACTATTATTATTATTACTATTATTATTATTATTATTATTATTATTATTACTATTATTACTATTATTATTACTATTATTATTACTATTATTATTACTATTATTATTACTATTATTATTACTATTATTATTACTATTATTATTACTATTATTATTACTATTATTATTACTATTATTACTATTATTATTATTATTATTATTACTATTATTATTATTATTATTATTATTATTATTATTATTATTATTATTATTATTATTATTATTATTATTATTATTATTATTATTATTATTATTATTATTATTATTATTATTATTATTATTATTATTATTATTATTATTATTATTATTATTATTATTTAATTTTGCGACCTCCAACGATAAGTCATATCGTACGAAAAATGAAATGGCTGAAACGATGCTCAAATGAGCCCAGAGTCAACAGAGCTTAGAGTTACCAAATAATTACCTTTCAGGATAACAGAAAACCGTGGAAAAAACATTATCTCTGACCAAGATTCGAACTCGAGTCCTGTTGAACGTAGGCTACACACGGTACCATCTACGCTACCATGGCAAGCTGTACGGGACTAATCAATCCAGTTTAAGAGGTCCTTCAATTTCAAAAGTACTAACATAAAATAAGCGTCAGTACAGTTTATGAAAATTTCAACTAATAAAACAGTTTTCATCCTATGGATAATTAGTTTCCCTCGCACTTAGTTACAATCACACCGATGAAATTACCGACAAGATAAAAATCAGAATGGTATTATTACAATACTTTATATTACATAGAAGTAAAGACTGAAACATATATGTATGATAATAGGGAATAAAAACTGCAGGTTACTACAAAGTCGAAATGATCCTGTAAGTTCCTAAAAAATAGAATAAAAATAAAGCAGATGTAAATATAAGACATTTTCGTGTTGGTCTATGGAAAGATATAGCGTGCTAGGAAAATTCCCTCTCTGATAATGTTATTTTTAAGCGATGTACACAAATTTTAAATATATTCACCTGATTAGAAAATGTGCTGAGTATGCTGATAAGAGGTAATAGTTAGCTCTTATCTCTGAGGGCCATAGAAATGTAAAATCCGTGAATTTTCAGGAGCATTGCCACTTAGGTTTACAAATTACTTCGTTATAACCATAAGTGAAACCTGTAAACTCGAAATGGATTGGAAATTAATTGTTCTTTCACACTGGCCGGGTAGAGCCAGACTGAAAAATTCAATGCCATAGCCGGGATTTGAACCACGGATCTTCTGGTCTCCGTCCAGCCGCTCTATCCATTGAGCTACTGTAGCCAACGTGCCGATATGACATTAAATTCTCTGACTCGTATTTTTTCCGGTAAACCACTTAGGAGTTCTCATAAACACATTAGACAACTACTTTAATGACGACTTACAACGTGTAAATACTTAAAAGCCCGGGCTTTGTAGTTAACCACTATTAGGCCAATTAGGTCAATATGAGAACTCCTAAGTGGTTTACCGGGAAAACAGGAGTCAGTTGGAGTATTTAATGTCATATCGGCACGTTGGGTACAGAAGCGGCTGGACGGAGACTAGAAGATCCGTGGTTCAAATCCCGGCTATGGCATTGAATTTTTCAGTCTGACTCAACCTTTCGAAGTGGATTATATGAAAATGGCATTTGAATCTCCTAATGTTCTTTATGGAATCAAATTTCACTGATAATATACAGATGACAATAATTCGAATGAAAACCAAACGTTTGAAAACCTAACACATTGAAAGGTGTTCCCTTTATTAGAGACTTTTATAGCACCACATGTTCCCTTTGCCCAAGACGACGAAAGAAGAATGTGTGAGAGAGAAAATGTATACAGGCAAGGTGTAGATAAAAAGGAGGTATTAAACTCTATAATCCCTACATTTTTGTAGCAATAATGTCGCCAATGACAGTAAGGTTGCGTTCAGAAGCGGGAGGTCACAAAGCTTTTCCCTGCATATCGAGATAATGAGCACTGTGCAGAATGCGGTTGCTACGCAACGGCCCAGGGGCGGCTACCAGGTTGGGGAGGGATCGATCTGGAGCGAATCATACAGCACCAGTCCTATTTCGCATACCGACCCAGTTTTATAGAATTCCAAAGATGTTTGATTCTAGAAAAGATGGCATCCTTAGCATAATCATAATGTTTACGGGAAGCATTGTTTGATCAAAATTGCCTTATCTGTAAATTCTTGGAGACATTTACGTCATGGATCTTTGAAATAAGGGAGGAATAAACGATGAAAAAAAAAAATGCGTTGTTTGTATTTAAACGTCTAATTTTATAAAATTTTCTTGTTATATGTTGGGGGTTGCTCAGGCGGTTTCATCTGTGGCACGCATTTGGAAGGTCCGGGTTTAGTTCCGACCTACCTTATGAATGGATTTTTTCGGGGTTTCCCTGGTCGCCAGGCGAATGCTGGGTAGTTTAATTACATGAACAAAATTTCCTGTCCTTCCATTTCATTTCATATCATCTCTCATCTGGTGGTGTCTTCCAGGGTAGAAGTGACGGCGAGTTTCTCGGCGTTGCATGGCAGGATAATATGCCTTTGGTGAGACTTCCTCCTCGTAGGATGGTCTCCTGTCCCCGAACACGGTCTGGCAGAGCCATTTCCGGAACATAGTATGGTGGGATCCCAGTTGGAAACTGGCAAAGTGTAGGAGAGCCTGGCTCCCTTTGTCTCCTCCCGCCTCATCCTTTCTCCCGGGGGCATAGGTACATGGATCTCCGTGCCGAATCTCCTTCGAAGCGTAATCCAGTCCAGTCTCTCCCCCCCCCCCCCAATTCACACCTGTGCTAATTTAATTATTCAAAATTGCATATTGGCCATATAATTAAGTATAACTAGTTTTAAGTCAACTTAATAAAGTAATAAACACCCGACCTAATCTGCTCTGTAGTTCTGAAAACTTGGTAGCAAAAGAAGCTAAACGTTTTCTGTGGCATTAGATGAGAGAACTTGCTGGTTTCTTGGAAATGAGTGAGAGAGGAAATGGAAAGGGCAACTCTGCGAACAGATTACTGGAATCATCGAAGAGCAAAATAAAAGTGAGCTGAAGAAATATCCCAACCGTTCCTTCATCACTTGCCTCTCCACCTATTTGTGGCACTGCGGTGTGTATTCAAGGTCCAGGAGCTCTGCGTATATCTAACAGATACGATTTGCATAATAAGTTGCCGTTATCTACTTGAAACAATGGTTAGTTTTGCAGTAATCTACAGAGATTACTTCTCCTTGCTCCCACATAGTTCAGGTTTCTTTCCATTCGGTCATTATTTTGACTGATCAACAATAACTAGAGTGACTACTCGTTCCGAATTTCGCGAGGTAGTTTCAATTTTTAAAACTTTTAAAATTGTACCTTGCTGGACAGCGTTTGTCACGATTTTTTTTTTTTAATTTACTTTATTTTTCATCAATCAGGTCTCCAAAACCATAACTAAGCTGTCCATCAACCAATGCATTTGCCGAAGAAGCCTTCAGCCAAGGAATACTCTTATTCACACTTTACAAGTAGAAGATATCATATAGATGCTCTAAAAAGGCCAGAAGATATGGCTACATAGCTACCGCAGGGAGACATACTTAACTCAGAAAGTTTTAAATAGAATATTGGAAAATCTAAAAGATCAGTTGAATATATGAACCAATAACAGGACACACGTGCAACTTTGGGAGAATATAATACACAATTGGAAGATTACATTACACTATTTACATCTCGGAGAAAATTTTGGACCTGTCCTCCACCAGCATCTATACATGTTTACACTCGTGTCGCCATATTCTCTGACGTTTGTATCCTCGCCAATGTTACTTATTTCGGTTCAAATGGATTCCTTGAGAACATCAATTGTCCGTGGCCTGTTCTTGAACACACTGTTTTTACATACCCCGACAAGAAAAAATCCGGTGAGGTTAGGTTAAGGGATGGGGGGGGGCACAGACCTTTTGAGATTATTCGATTATCAAAGAGACTGGTTACAAGTTCCATTGTGTCATTAGATTTATGGCACGTTGCTCCATCTTGCTGGAAATAACCTTCTCTCAATTCGATATCATCTCCGTAAAACTTCAGAGAATATGGTGTGACGAGTACAAACATGTATAGATACTGGTGGAGGACAATTCCAACATTTTCTCTGAGATGTAAATAGTGTAATGTAATCTCCCAATTGTGTGTTATATTCTCCTATGACCTATTGAAATAGTTCAGGTTTATATGGACCACACTATATAATATATATAATTATATATAAATATAAATTATATGTATTATTTTATTATATATAAATGGAAGCTAATATGAACCTAATATAACTGTTACTGCCGAATCTTCCCTGTTGTAACTCTTCTAACTGGTTAGTTTGAAATTCTGTTCTCTTTGTATGGTCAAGAAGAAGAAAACATTACGGCACTTCAGATTTGAGAAAAATATAAGTATTGGAAAATTCAAACAAATAATAAGAAATATTTCTGAAATGGTTCACTCGATAAAAAGTTAGTACTTGATATAAAGATAGGTATATGATATAACAATTTTATATAAATTTTCTAAGGAGAAAGTTAGGAAGCGAAAAAATATAAATTTCACAAAATATAAAGATATTCATGAAGTATGATTTTTTACTAAAATATTTTAAAAAATTACGAAAATTGATCATCTACAATGAAATCTTCACCCTGCAAAATGAAGAAATGCTTATTCCCATAGTAATAGCAAGCATGGTTTAGAATATGCCGAGTTGCTGAATAAGGAGTGTAGTAATTTGGTGCTGTTGAACTGTAAGCTAATTGAACAGGCCATGAAGCAGCTTTTACTATTCTTCTGGTTAATACAAGGTGACCCCCCATATGCGTACTGGCAGCCATGAGGAGTTGACATAGACTTATTTATAAATGATACATTCTATCACCATTTCTTAAGTGGCAAGTGGTAAGGTTTCCATTACGTATAAATAAAATGTTTTCTTATATCACTTAGTTTTATTGGACTGTTCAAATAACCCTGCTGTTTTGTTACCCTGTATCAAATGTGTTTCGCAAGAAGTCGCACTTTGGATACTGAAAACATTAACACAATATTATACACGCACAGAATCAAATTGGAGGAGCAACACTGTTAGAAAATAGAGCAGAAATACGGTTGCAGTTGTGTGGGATTGTGTCCAACAATGACATTGTATCACTGTAAAACTTTAGTTATTGAACCTATAAATAGCCATATGGCTTCAATCAATGAAACAGTGACAGATTATGCTATTTAGTGTTAGGTTTGTTTAGAATTGTTTTACCACTTTCTATCACAGTGAATCATAGGAATACAGGCATGTTCCACGAACTTTGCCATCCTAAAGATTTTAGTAAAAGAACGGCCAAAAGCAGGTACAGGGAGCTGCATATGTTTAGTAGGGACTAGAATTTTATGTCCTAATAATCTCTTTAATTCTGTGCATTTAGAAAGAAAACTGTGGCAGTAGACACAAAAAATATGCTCATATAAAACTACTGTGACTCGCCGGCTATGGCCAAATCTTCGGGAGGTTAGCATCATTGGTGAATTAAACATATATAAGTAGTGCACTTGACAGATAACCGTAATACTCTGGAAATTTTCCTTCTCTCTACTTCACGAAACTTCTGGGTTTATGTGGGAGATTTCCAGCGGTTGTACAAACGAGCATACACGTGAGTGAACCAGTGAGGAAATAAATTGGTATGCAGGTTTCTGATGCGACGTCAATTGTGGTTCTAAAAGTGAGTTTATGAGGACAGTTGTGACGTATTGTGGGTTCTATTTATTTGAAAGATCAGAAATGTCTTTTGTTCGATTTCACGCAAGCGAGGTGCACTGAAGAGCAGGCTACGTCGTGTGTACTTCGGTACGCCTCTACGACATGAAAGTGAAGCGACAGGGAAAGTTGAAATACAGTGTCATATTTTTCACTGGTGGCCAGCCGGCGGGTGTTTAAGGCTGCAGCAGAAGGCACGCTGCCGCAGCAGAAGGACGGCCGGCTGGCCACCAGTGAAAAATAAGGCACTGTATTTCACATAGTGACGTGATGATGTGAACTAAGTGGTCAAAGTGAAAGCTGAATTAGATCAAAACGCTGAAGTAATAACGGTGAAAACTGGACCAAATCACCAACACACCATATAGACATAAATTAAAATTGTGAGGCAGTTTCATGTAGTCTAAGGTTGACTGAAAATTTTCAACTGGATGTTTCGAACCTGCAAAAATATAATGGGATTGAATTCCTAAAACTATCAGTGGTTGAACTTTTTGAAATGCTTTCCTTTGGTAAATTAGTAGGTTACATTAGTAGGTTAAAAATCTTAAGAGATACTAAATAATATAATTTGACATTGCTTGGGAGTATAACACCCCGCTTGAACTCAATTCCGAAAACCTTTTAGCAGCCACCTCAAGGTTCAACATGCGACACGATGGCTGTGACGTTATAGACACTCCCACCGTTCCAGTCCGTGGCAAACCAACCCAACCCTCTCCTTCCCACCGAGATTTACTTCATCAACCCACAATCAACAGGAGTTTCCGAGCCTCATTTATTCTCTCTGCGATCAATTCAGTGCTTGGTAGTACCTACCTTTGTCAGCAATTATTTCCTTTAATAAATTTCAGTAAATGTAAGGCGAGATTCTGGGTGTGAGCTTGAAGCCATTTTGAGAACTTCATCACCAAACGCTATTACCTCAAATGTAGAGAAGCTATTTGCGTCCAACCGTTGTCGAAGGTCACTTTATATTGAAACTTAATTATCTGTACAAGATAAAGGAACATTTATTCGAAATTATGGTGCCTCAAATTTTGCTATTTTTAAGTTCTAAAGCAGTTTGCGAGATAAGCGCTGTTTCTATGTATGTACACTCATCTTGTCGATAAAACTGGCACTTTCAACAACCAGCATCAGTGGTCTACCTATCCATCCACTATCACCACCACAACTCGGTAGTACTTACGGCAGGTTTTAGCCATGACAGCTGTGACGACTACTGCAGCTATTACGTTGGACCGGCCTACCTTAAGGGTCTGTTGCAAAGTGATAAGGCAATTGACCTGTTGATTGCTTTGCGTGAGAACTATAGTGAGTCCACGTTTCAAACTGACTCGATATCACACATTATTACGAAAGATAAAATAAAAGACTATTTATAAAATATACATGTAGCGCAAGTAAACATCGAAATGTTACACTTCTTTAAAACGAAGGCAAAGTATTAATTATAAGCAATATAAAATATGTTTACATTGAAATGCAGCGATTACTTCACACGCCAATTAATAATACTGTCTGACGGCAGGAAAGAAATAGCCTTTGCTTAAAAATTCTGTTCCCAGTGATTAGCTATGCTACGGAAGTAGAGAGAGATTTTGGAAGTAGAGAGAGCATAGCTGTTCTAAGGAGTATCACACCTGCTGTTATACTGTGACAATTTTAATTCAATTGTCATACCTCGAACATGCCAAAGTGATAAATAAAATGCATACTTCGAGTTTTCCGCGAACAGCTTGTAAAATTTCCTTCATGTGAATACATGTAATATCTGTACGTCATAAAAGTAGGCAGAAACTTACTGCAGCGCGAAAAAAAACCAACTCATTGACATTCAGAAATGATTTTCGAAACATTCCATACTGAAGCTTACATTTTCCCAAGTACCCTCTTAACTGATGGACATGGAAATGTACGACTTGTCTTTATTCTTTCCATTACAATAGCTTATTTCTGCGGCTGAACTTTTGACTGCTCTTTCTGAAAGTAACAACCAGTTATAGTTTTCTTCTTTTACATACCAATACATCTAATGACATCGGTCTGGGAATATTAGATCAGCCGGGCCCTAAAACACCACTCACTCACTCACTCACTCACTCACTCACTCACTATTAGATCAGCGGTTAACTAACCAAACCACCCAGACCAACAAACTTAAAATGTGATCCACTGTCTTGAGAGCACATTCACGTATCCGGGAGAGATGGAGGGGAAGCAACACCCCATGGTCGTGTGAACATTACACCTGGCTGTGTAGAAAACATTTTGAGTTATTTCCGCTATCATGACTCCAGAACTGAGTTATAGTTAAACTGCAAGGTTCGTGCGTATACAATTTAGGGGGACACCTCGCAAATTTACATCTAGATAGATCCACTATGGCTACCACCGCCCAGCTAGGCTGGAAGTGGAATTTCAGGCCTTAGACACAGGAGCCACAGAGACGCGCGGTAGTTCCAAATGATTCCAGGCTCAAAGGTCCATCGACCAGTTTTCCACTGACATACACCACGAAACCTAGAATAAGAGAAGAAAATGGTGAGCAACGGAAATTATAGAAAGTAAATCGTGACTGATTAGAAATTACCCCAGCACTCCTTGCAGATTAGGAAAAAACCACAAAAATCCATAGAAATCGAATCTTTATGTGAGTCTTACACGTTACCATAGAGTTATCACACTTGATAGCTGAACCGGTAGCTGTACTCTCGTAGAGAAGGCAACAAATTCAAATTGACAACATTTTAAAAACAGTTTACAATTTCTTGCTTTCTGACTCTGTTTTCTGTCTCCAAATGATAAATTCGATTACTTAATTTATTTATTTTTCTGAAGCGGCCCCGGAGCTCGTAGGGAGTGCACTAGGAGTGTATGGAACACCGGTTGGAAAGCTTTGGCCTTCATAAAAGTTCTCAACTTATGTATATTTGAGTTTATTTATTTTTAATGAAAGTTCCTTAGGGTTATCCACAGCACTTACCATTACGTGACTGTGCAAGATTATTCATTTACGAACTACTGGACCACGCCCTTAAACTAAATGTAGAAAACACGTTTACGGGGATACACCTGTTCAGTATACGAGAGATTAAATTGCCAGCGTGGGAAAGAAAAACCGGGAAGGAAGCAGCATAAATGATTAACATGATTACGTGGAAGAAAAATCGCCGATAATATCACTTGAGTGAACACCTCGATAAAACCTTCTAGGAATCGAAACAAGTTCCTGGAGTTGAAACAAATACCTTAGCTTCCTCAGTTATGGTATTCATTGTAAGTCGTATCCATGGTTTTCACGGGTATGGTGGGGAATTATTCTTTTTTCTTTTTTTTCCCCTTCTTGCTTTCTTTCCTTCTCTCCCTTCTTCTCTCTCCCTTCTTCCTTTCTTCCTCTTTGTCTTTTTCTCTTTTCTTCCTTCTTTCTTTCGAATTTAACTCTTTAACTCAATAAAACACAATGAATGTTGAAATAAATAAAATGTATTACACTCAAATGAATTGAGATTCTTTAGGATAGAGCTATCGTGGTCCTCTTCTCAAGCAAATTTTGTGGATTTCGTACCTCCATTAAACACAAAAACAGGTGTCGAAAATGTTCTGTGTTGACTTGACACTCCATTTTATTGAGAACAAACACTACTGTACAGTTTCGTTAGCTTAATAACTGAGAAAGGCAAATGTTAAGGCAACTGCAAGCCCTGTCCCAGGTACAGCAAGGGTGCGGGAAGGAGGGCAACTAATGAACCATTGTCACTAAAGTATTCCTGGTATCCTAAGAAATTCCTATTGTACAGTCTGTGCAAAAGTAAAATGGACAATTTGCCTAAGTTTGTCTTTAGTGCATTACTATAATTTAAGTTAGCAATTCATACATTTTTAAGGATGCTTGTCCGGATTAAACGAAAACCGGTTTAAAGGGGTCCGGATTAACGAGGTCTCACTTATATATGTATAGTCTCCTTCATTTGGAAGGCTGTTTGTATAATGTATATTGAGTAAAGCATAAGAAATAGCCAAAGTCGTAGTATACATACCTGATATATTGTTGCACGTTGAACAGATAATGATAAAATAAATTATTTATATACGTTTTCAATTGCTAGGATCGTACTAGAGTCACCGCTGTGCCGGAATTTCGTCCTACAGATGTTCTTTCGCCTGACAGTAAATCTACTGACATGGGGCTGTTGCTTTTAACTCATATAAGAACCATGGTCTGGGCCAGATTTGAACCCGCGATCTTTGGATCAGTAGCCCATTGCCTCCCAACTGGGTCATTCTGACAGATGTGAAATGATGATGATGATGATGTTGATGAAGATAAAGATGAAGATCGGGAAACTTGCTTTTAACCACACTTAAAACCACCGCTATGGTTCGAATTAAACCCACGACCCATAGATCAATAGGTAAGCGCTTAAATAACCAGATGCCACCCTGATGTAACAAAATTTACATATATTTGGAGATGGGATGCTGATGATGCGATTATCTCTGCGTTGATTATCTCGGAGTTCCTCGACTGCTCTTGTATCCGTATGAGATTCTCTTTCACGGTGCGGTCGAAGATGAGAGATAATGGTAGGGTACGAGTCAGATGGAGAATTTAATATCATATTGGCACGTTGGCCATAGTAGCTCACTGTTAAGAGCAGCTGGACGGAGACCAGAAGATCCGTGGTTCAAATCCCGGCTATGGCATTGAATTTTTCAGTCTAACTCTACCTTTCCATACTTTAGCCTACACACGACCAGTGTGAAAGAACAATTTCCATTAATTGACCTAATAGTGGTTAACTATAAAGACCGGGCCTTAAAGTACTTACACGTTGTAAGTTGCCAATAAGGTCACACAAGGCCACTTTTGTGTTTGTGAGAACTCCTAGTGGTTTACCGGGAAAAATGCGAATCAGTTGGAGAATTTAATGCCATATCGGCACGTTGGCCATAGGAGCTCAATGGTTAGAGCGGCTGCACGGAGACCATAAGATGCGTGGTTCAAATTCCGGCTATGGCATTGCATTTTTCAGTCTGACTCTATCTTTCCATACTTTAGCCTACACACGGCTAGCGTGAAAGAACAATTAATTTCCATTAATTGACCTAATAGTGGTTAACTATAAAGCCCGGGCCTTAAGGTACTTACATGTTGTAAGTCGCCATTGAGGTATTTGTCTCATGTGTTTGTGAGAACTCCTAGTGGTTTAGGCCACGCCGTGGCTCAGTGGTTAGACCGCTTGGCTCTCACCAAGGCGGCCCGGGTTCGATCCCAGGCGACCGCAAAGTGAGATTTGTGGTGGACAACACGGCGTTGGGGCGGGTTTTCTCCGAGACCTCCGGTTTCCCCCGCCATCTCATTCCACCGGTGCTCCATCTTCATCTCATGTATCATCAGTGTCACCGCCTGCGGTGCCGTATGTAGTAAAAGCGGGCGTTAAACACTACACATTTCATTTCATTTTCCTAGTGGTTTACCGGGAAAAATACACGTCAGTTGGAGAATTTAATGTCATATCGGCACGTTGGCCATAGGAGCTCAATGGTTAGAGCGGCTGGACGGGGACCAGAAGATTCGTGGTTCAAATCCCGGCTATGGCATTGAATTTTTCAGTCTGACTCTACCTTTCCATTCTTAGCCTACACACGGCCAGTGTGAAAGAACAATTCATTTCCATTAATTGGCCTAATAGTTGTTAACTATAAAGCCCGGGCCTTAAAGTACTTACAGTATAGTAAGTCGCCATTAAGGTAGTTGTCTCATGTGTTTATGAGAACTCCTAAGTGGTTTATTGGGAGAAACACGAGTCAGTTGGAGAATTTAATGTCATGTCGGCCCGTTGGCCATAGTAGCTCAATGATTAGAGTGGCTGGACGGGGACCAGAAGATTCGTGGTTCAAATCCCGGCTATGGCATTGAATTTTTCAGTATGATTCTACCTTTCCATACTTTAGCCTACACATGGCCAGTGTGAAAGAACAATTAATTTTCAATGGTAGGGTTGTGTGCAGATGAAATAAGTATAATATTCTTTTCTTCGCAAATTGTAATTTTAATTTTGTTTAAGACATTTAAAACCATTTCTTTAAAGCACTGAATAAATAAGCTCTTTTGTTAACGTCGATCTTACTCAGTTTTAAAAACAATTACGTTGCTTTCGCAATACTTTATGCACTGCGTCCTTTCTGCAGACTTAGATACTCACACACTCCTGTTCCCTGTGATGGCTGAATTAAGAAGAAAGCAGCTTTATCCAATCTTGATTTACTAGTTCTTCTGTTGCTATGGAAGTAAAAATTTTACCATTGGTGTACGTCACAGCCAATTATAATTATGTTCATTATTAGATTCAATAATATTGTTGTATAAATTTTCTTTTAAATCACTTTTCAAAAACGGTTTAACATTCAAAATAATATTTTTTCTTCATTTAAATTAATTTTGCTGTCACCATCATCATCATCATCATCTTCATCTTCAAGGATTGGGCCCTGTGACCCGTTCCGTTCTCTTCAAGAGCCTACTGGTCCTTCCAGCGTAGACCTGGGCTTCCCACATCTCTCTTTCCCTTCGGCATATGATTGGAAGTCGTTCCGCGTCCATACTTAAAATATGATTTTTCCATTCATATTTTTTATTTATTATTTTACTGTTTAAATTAAGAATCCCAAGCTGTTATCTTATTTTTTCGTTCCTTACGTGGTCTATTCTTTTATAACTTGCCACGCTTCTCAAAAATCACATCTCTGCCGATTCTAGCTGTTTGCGTTGGTTCTTTGCCAGTGTCCATATTGCGGAACCGTATGTTAACGTTGGGACTGCCATTATCTTATAAAATTTCATCTGTGTTTCCTTTCGTGTTTTCCTGTTCAGCGTTCTTATTATAGTCCCACACATTTTATTGAATCTGTTTAATTTCACCTCCATATCCTTGTTGTTATTTGCTACTGCTACCGTGTAGCCTAAATAGTTAAAACTATTTATTTTCCTTTTTTTCTATCAAATTACTTTTGCACTTTCACTTGTTATCTTAAACTTCTAATTTTATCCAATATAGGTAAAATTAATTTTAAATACAGCTGAACACAAAATAACTGTTTCACAGATCAACGGGAGATGATGGTGATGATGATGATGATGATGATGATGATGATGATGATGATGATGATGATGATGATGATGATGATAAAAATGAACTAGAATTGTATGCGTGCTTGAGTGCTTTAAGCTAAAGTACGTCTTTGGAAAGAGAATTTGCCAGTTGCCTTAATTTCAAACAAAATAATGGAAATAAAACACGAATGCTGGAACAACTTGCAAACAAAAGCTTTTTAAGGTCATTGTCATCAGCCACTTGACTACAGTTGTTACGCCCACAAAAATGTACAGCTGAGAGTGAGCACATCTGTGCATTGTGTTTTATTTTTCTTATTCAATATCGGCATGTGTAATAAACAGAGTATTGTGTAAGATGTATTCATTCATATGGAATTTCCAGCTAAGAAGTCAACAAAGGTAAGCAAAAAACTTCCGACAGTCTGGTTTGTTATAACTACGTCGATTCGCGGTTGTTTCATCAATCATTATAAGTAAGCACAGTTTCTAGAAGCAAAATTGGATTCCGGTTTGAATATCTCAGTTTCACGGTTGATGTATGAACCATAAATATTCGGTTTGTGTGGTGTCCGTGAACCCTAGTAGAGAGTTGAGTTCGGTATTGATTGATTCAAATTTGTGTCCTCGGAGTACACTCCGTGAAAAAGGATGCAAATAGGTATAATTTTTGGAAGCTTAGAATCTGTATATTAAACTGGACTGTACTGGACCAAGCTGCGGAGGTGATTCGACACGGGGGTCCAAACTTGGTCTGCTGTGCCTGTACCCCCAAGTGGGGCATCCCCGGGAGGAAGGATGAGGCGAGAGGAGACAGAGGTCCTTCCAAGGAACCACGATAGTGCAGAGGGCAGGGTTCCTAAACTTTACCAGTTGGAAACTCCCCGTCAGGCCAGAACAACAGGCAATTCACTATTGTGGTCCGGAAACGGACGCACCAGACCGGATTCGGAAACCCTAGACCGTCCTATCGGAGAAGGAAGTTTTTCCAAGAGCATATGATTCTGCCATGTAATCAGAGACACCCGCAGACATTTCTATCCTGAAAGAGACCATCAAATGGGAGGTAATGTGAAATGGTAATGGAGAAATGGAGGGACATGAAATTCGGGGGTGTAATTAAAATACTCACCATTCACTTGGCGACCCGGAAAACTCCCGAAAAAACCACTTGGCCTCAGGAATCGAACCCAGACCTTCGAATGGGGCCATAGATGAAACCGCCTGAGCCATCGCGTTCGATATATTAAATTGGTACGAGATAATCTGTTTCTGTTTGTTTCCTAACCTGTATTTGCATCCGTTAATAAAAGAAACGTATGTACTTTAACCCCTTTGTATACAGGAACTTAGAATTTTAATGTTTCTTCTTACTCCACCTGTATATTTCATGTGAATTCTTCAGTACATCCTGAGTTTATAGTTTACGGTATAGTGCTATCTTATTTTGAGTATGTGATAGATTAAAGTCTAAACAGTTAAGGACGATCAGCGAAGCTAATAGCATGAACTACTAACTTTTGCTTTGCATTTACTTTAACCCCAAAATGTCATGAATATTCGAAGTATATATTATCTTTTTGCTTAATTTGCTCCAAGAAAGAGCTATAAGAACTATGGCTAAAGTTAGCAGGCCATACTTTAAGCAACTTAAAATACTTAAAATACTTCCATTATTTTGTGTATATATGTATCCTTCACTATTTTGTAGTGAAAACATCAAGTGAATCCCCTCAACTAAACAAAGGTGTACATACTTGTTTTACTCGCAGACAAAATGACTTTTTTCTGAGTTCATACAGGGGTACCTTTGGTAATAAAAATATAATTAATGCAGGTTCTAAATATTTTAATGTACTACCAACAGATCTAAAGGGATTATCTGATATAAAATAGTTTAAGAAAGCACTCAAGAAATATCTACTAACACACTGCTTTTACAATTAACAGGCATTTTAAACAACAGTTCTAATTAGTCTTAAACACATTAACGAAGATGTAGCTGTGCTACACTTTTAAAGTGTCATTTTTGTTTTGAAATAGTTATAACTTGCATAAATTTAGAAGTATCATACTTATGTACTTTTCTTCTTTGTTAACTGGTTGTTTTGTTATCAATAATGCACAACAACTATTTGTATTTAATAATATGTTCTGTATAACTTACACCTGGTTTTGTGTGCATCATTTTAAATTATTATTATTATTATTATTATTATTATTATTATTATTATTATTATTATTATTATTATTATTATTATTATTATTATTATTATTATTATTATTATTATTATTATTATTATTATTATTATTATTATTATTATTATTATTATTATTATTATTATTATTATTATTATTATTATTATTATTATTATTATTATTATTATTATTATTATTATTATTATTATTATTATTATTATTATAATTATTATTATAATTATTATTATAATTATTATTATTATTATTATTATAATTATTATTATAATTATTATTATAATTATTATTATAATTATTATTATAATTATTATTATAATTATTATTATAATTATTATTATTATAATTATTATTATAATTATTATTATAATTATTATTATAATTATTATTATAATTATTATTATAATTATTATTATAATTATTATTATAATTATTATTATAATTATTATTATAATTATTATTATAATTATTATTATAATTATTATTATAATTATTATTATAATTATTATTATTATT
>CM060947.1:69826566-69831566 GCA_030765055.1 Mantis religiosa | reverse complement strand
CAGAAACTTTTATGAAGACTTCTCTTCGTTAAAATGTTAAACCTATGGATAAATAGTTATGGAAATGCAGTTATTGGCATGCTTTGACTTAGAGAGAAGTTGCAAAATTCTATTTCGTTTGCTACATGTAATACAATAAATATCTGCATAAATTGTGAAAATCAAAACAGTTTATGAGTATTATGAAACACTACAAGGATTTAGGTTCTGCAACTTCATGTTAAATATCTCCTGTACGATTACTTATGTTATACACTACAGCATGCCCAAGGACTGGAAGATCTAACCAGTAGAGAACTGGTATTATTCAGAAAAAAGATCCATTAATAATAGCATAAACTAAAATAATAAAATGAGAGCAATAATAGGTTTACCGCTACGCCCTAGTAAAAATAGCTAACGAGTAAATAGCTACTTAATTATTACGTATTTAACTAGTTAAAGAAACTTCCACAGTTGAAGGTCCTTGCTTATTCCAGAATACCAGATCTCTGATGGCTAATAATACCGTCAAAAAATAATAGCAACAAAAAGGTTTTCTGCAATGCTGCCAATAAAATATTTAGTACGGGAAACTAAACAAGCAATACCATACAGCTGTTTCATAAGTAAAGAATAATGCAAATAAAGTAAAATTAATTCATTTTTTAAAAATACTTGGAACACGCCAAATTTAATATTTTAGAATGACATTATTTACGAAAGGAAACAAAATATTCAGCTATTACTGCACATGCAAGACGTCATCGACAAAAATTTTAGATGACAATATATTGCATTTTAATTTTTGCATACAGTTTTATTTGTTTCATACAAAATGTGTGGTTGCTAAGAACAGTTTAATAGCTTGTAACAATTGTCTTCACAGTTCATACAACTGTAACAAATGAAATTTAGATTATTTAATAAGAATGTTCCCCATTTAAGTTATTATTCTCATATTAATCAGATCTCTCTTATGGGACAAAACGAAACTAAGATAAGTATGTATCTTTAATGGGGGGAAAAGTGAAAAATAATATATCACCCTAGAACATGACGCCACACTATGTGTAATAGTGGCGTAAAATTTCATTTCGTTTTGTAAATGTTTCACTTCAAAAATTTAATTTGACATGGCCGAACATTTGCTAAAAATAACTTAATTGTAGCTTTATCTGATTATTCCTTATTTAGCAATTTTCTGTATGTATTTATACTGTGCTAGAATTCGATAATGGTATCACTGTAACTGATGCGATTTCGGTGGACAATTGTAAGTATTTCTGTAATCCCTAGGCTCATATCTTTATAAATCTAGTAAGAAGTTTCTGACTTTCTGTTTGAAATTCGGGTATATAAGCTGATTCAAAGAGTGCTAGACGTCATCCTTCATTTAAGCTCCAATTATTGTTTCTTTCGCAATTTTGCTTTTTCAGTGATATTCTTTTAATTTCAGCTTTATGCATTTGTGTAATTTTACTTCTGGCACATTCATTACGTAAATTTATATTACTTTAGTTACTAGACGCTACGATCTTGTTTCTAATCATAACTTGCAATGGGAAAAGGAATTATAGAGAAGGAACGTTAAATATGTAATCAAGTTGTATTGCATAGGAGCGGTTCAATTCATGCAAATTAGGTAGCTGCCTTATGTTTAACATATCCACTACAAACTTTCAGTAAATATTTTTATCTCAAGAAGGCCTTGTGGTGCTCCTGACCTACCTAGAGTTGGACATCACACTTGTTAGCCAGTAAATAAACTTAAACCTTGACTGATTCATGCCAAGGTAACTAGGCGATGAAACCTGTAGTGTATGCTAATTAAAAACGTATATTTACCTAACATATACTAACTAACTCATAGCTTAGACAGTTATTGACATTCTCACCCATCTGCATATGCTCTTGCACCTGACAAACAGTTGCCTGCAAAGGTATAAGGTCCATAAAAAGAACCTGTTTGCAGAACTAACGCTGCGCCTTGACCAGGTACAGGAGTAACCAGCTTAATGAATTGCCAAGTCCCTTTTAGAATCCATTTCAGTGGCAGAGTTCCATAAAGTTAATGGTCTGTAGGAGCAATATAGTTTAAAGGGAGTGCGACATTTAACTTAGAAAGATTTCGGTCCTAATGTAATTTCTAATTTACATTTTTAAATACTGTTTGTATTTTTAGTCGGTAGCTCTAGTCAAGTTTTATTGGCTGGCCCGGTAACTCAGTCGGTAGAACTCTTATCTGCCGTGCTAGGGGTTCCGGGTTCGATTCCCGGCGGTGAGTGGTAGGGATTTTTCTCCGACCAAGATTCCTGATCTTCCCCAGAGTCTGGAAGTATGAATGAGAGTGCGAATGTGTGCGTGATCTAATGATTAACACCCAACGAATATGAGTTAACATCTTCGATATGTTCCAAAGGAGAACGGCCGCCGATATGACCATTGGAGTTAAAGGTGGTAAATGGAACAACAAAAAACAGTTATATATATCCAGTTCTACTGGATTCCATAATAACCCTTAACTTATTCAAAGTGCGGTATTTGAAACCCAGCTCCTTTAGAAGGCCGCGCAAAGTGCAGTGCCCATAAGGAAAATCACAAATTTCTTGCAAATGTGCAACCAATTCGTCTAAGATGGGCGCTCTCACTTTTGCATAGAATCTATAAATTTCTCAACGAATTAAATCGCATGTGAAATTATCTACTTTACAGAAACGTTTCCTTTTGTTTTCAAACTTGATCGGCGTCTTTCGTATTCCTTTCGTCACAATATTTCTTACTGTATTTCTGTGAATACCCAGAATTTATCATCAGTTCATTGCACGACCCCTTACCAAGATTATTTGTCAGCACATATTTATATGTTCAAAACAAGCGCTTGAATTTGCTTAGAAACAGTTCCCGTTATAACTCAGGCTTTTCCAGTAATATAACTCGGCCCAGTTATTCACACTATTGTCATAACTTTGATTATTTTTGACTTGACTGAGAGTTATCTACTACTTGATTTGCATTTGCCACTGCTTTTCCCTCCTACGGTCTCCACATCGTGACGCACAACGAATTTCTGCATGTAATGAAACAGATCAACTGGAAGTTGGAACTTTGGCAACTGAGACTCCACGTGGAGTAGACATGCGACTGTCACTTCGAGAATATCAGGGTTGCTATTGGTCCTCAACGACAGTGTTCCATTTCTGAAGTGTGGAGATAGATTTATGACGGTCATTAGTGGGCGGGAGGGTGGTTTCCTTTGAGGGGCCAACTGCACTCGCGTTCACTAGACAGACTTGACTTATATGGTGCTCCAAGTTTAGTGAATATGTCGAGAAACCCTAGCATACCCATAAAGGGAATACTTCAAAAACTACTGATAATATAAAAAAACCTAATTGACCCAAATGTATTATTTTAATCAGATCAACAGCTTTATTTGATCCATCACTCACATATTGTAAGTAGAGGAGATACCATATTCCAATAAAATTAGATAGACATCTATGTCTTGCGGAAATACACGTTTTGTGAGTGTGTGTTTGTATGAGGCACCTATAGTCAATAAATATCATAAAATTAATTTTGAACTTCAACGTCTCTCGTGGATTAGCGGCCCAGAGCGATTGTTTTAAATTGTGCTATGTCAATATGTAGATTTACAGGCCTGTAAAATACGGGACGAAATTTCGGCACACCGGTAGCATTGATGTGATCCTAAGAATTAACTGCGTCGTTAATAAAAACTGTGCGCCAGTGTGTTCAACTCCTGCGTTTTCAATAATTTGTCCGCCCGCCTCGGTAGCGTAGATGGTAGCGTGTCTGACTCGGGTTCAACAGATCCCGAGTTCGAACCCCGGTCAGGGTAAGATTTTGAGATGTTAACACGAAGAATAAGTTTATATATTGCACACTCTGTAAATAATTGTGAAGTCCGCTACATTCCATTAATGTCTTCGTCTTTTAATTGTGAAATTATAAGCCCTAGACAAAACCTACTATATAGGAAAGATCGATGTGCTACATGCACATGACTTTCTCTACTCGTGTACAAACTATTCTCACAAACGCTTATGCTTCTCTCTACTTCATGTTAATAAAGATAAAAATTTGAAGATGTCATTGCTAATTTTCATGTAAGTGTAAGGGAAATATGGGAATACAGCGGGGTTTAAGTGATAGTCAAATCTTTTAAAGCTGGTGTAGCTGTGCGACGGTTTGGAATTTCGTTCTCTTTGCGTAATCAAGAGAGAAAAAAATGAATGACTTCCCATTTGAGAAAAATAAACCTTGGGAAATTGTGATAAATACAGAGGAATATTTCTGATATAGTTCACTACACAAAAGGGAGAAAAAATTGTATCGGTCATAAATTGTGTGTTTTAAGGACATTTACATATTTGTATAGAAAGATTTTGTTTATCTGTTACAGCTTCCGAATTATTTAAAAGTAAGCGAGCGGGATTGCTCAGGCGGCTTCGTCTGCGGCACGCATTCGGAAGATCTAGGCTCGATTTCTGTGGCCGACGTACTGACCCATGCGTTTTTTCGGTGTTTTCCCGGGTCGGCAGGCGAATGTTGGGTAGGTTAATTACAACTCTCTCCATTTCATCTCCATTATCATTTCACGTCATCTCTTATCTGGTGGCTCTTTCAAACTAGAAGTGTCAGTGGGGGTTTCGGTGTTACATGGCAGAATGATATGCTCGTGGTAAATACTTCCTTCTCCGGTCTCCGGGCCGATATGATGGACCGTTTCCGAACCATGGCGGGCCAGGATACCGCTTGTACTGGCCGAGGGAGTTTCCAACTGGTCATTGGTAGGAATCCTGCCCTCAGCATGATCGTGACTCCCTGGGTCGGCCGCCCTCTTCTCTAGTCTCATCCTTCCTCCCTAAAGGGGCTAAGCACAATAACCTACAGGTTTCAGTGCCGAATGCCCTCCGTAGTAATCCTATTCCTATGTAAAAGTAATTGGGAATGAAAGGACTTTTTAGGACATTCCCAGGAAATTCAAAATTTAC
>CM060947.1:69656120-69825566 GCA_030765055.1 Mantis religiosa | reverse complement strand
AGAGAGAGAGAGAGGAGAGAGAGAGAGAGAGAGAGAGAGAGAGAGAGAGAGAGAGAGAGAGAGAGAGAGAGAGAGAGAGAGAGAGAGAGAGAGAGAGAGAGAGAGAGAGAGAGAGAGAGAGAGAGAGAGAGAGAGAGAGAGAGAGAGAGAGAGAGAGGAGAGAGAGAGAGAGAGGAGAGAGAAGAAGAGAGAGAGAGAGAGAGAGAGAGAGAGAGAGAGAGAGAGAGAGAAGAGAGAGAGAGAGAGAGAGAGAGAGAGAGGAGATTGGAGGAGAGAGAGAGAGAGATTCTCGCTCGCGCGGAATCTTTATTTTTTAATGTTTATTTTATTCAGGAGACATCAAAACCTGTATTGCCGTTGAAATCAATATATCGAATATGTAATATAATAATTATTCTATTGACTCCTGGCAGTAGTAGATAAAGTAAAAGCTATCCCTGCAAACATTAATCGTGGTAAGTAAATGTTTACCAATAATGGTTTCAATTTAGCAGTATGGAGTTAGTTGTAAACACAGTGCTTTGATAGCACTAACTCATAATCAAACTTGCCGAAATAGCATGGTTCTCCTAATTTAAAAACTTACATATTAATTGTTTATTGAAGAGATCGTTTTGTATGAACTGTATAAAGCATAAAGACTGGAGAAGGTCGAGTGGCTTATATTACCATCCATTTTCTTTGTTCCCAGTAAATAAGCAGAGAGTGATAACTCTGTTTGATGTGAGTCATAAGAAATTGTGGTAAAGTGGTGCAGTTGCATCATTTCCGGTAATGCACTTTAAAATCCTAAAGCGTGTGTTTTCTCTGCGAACTGAAACGCGAATTCTGCAGAACCGTGTAAAAGAAAATTATTTCTCGATCTCACGATAGTGAATGTGTTCCATTGCTGTCATACATAATATAAATTTATTTTCCCGGAACGCTTTAGAACAGACGTTCCTAGCCTTGAATTCTTGGAGCTGCTTTTTGCATCAGTTTCTATGCCTAAACTCTCAGATCTGACCGGTTTATGATATTTAGTAGTGTAAGTTCAACTTGGAGCTTATGAAATGCATGTTTTGAGGTCACCTTAACAAAAATGCAGTTTTAGAAAAACTCTTCGCACGCATAACTCAGAAAGCAAAAGACGGTTTTGTATCAATTGTGCACTTAGGTTAAGAATCTCCCAAGAATGTGATACGATTTACAAAAACATTTCTCTACAGCAAACCAGCCTTTACGTGACAAAAATGTTTCCTTATTTTGTTTTAATGACTAAGGATTTTGATTGAACTACAAAATGTTTAACATATTTGCATGACAAAATATGGATCTTAAATTTTCTGGAAAAGGCCTGAAAAATTCCCTTTGGTTTATAGCTTTTCTGTATTTGATGTAATGTAAGAGATAGACAAAATTTTACCGTACCAAAAGAACGTAGATTTCTTTAAATACACAGTTTACGCCAATAATTCTTTTGTTAACTATATAGGGCATTATGAAAGGGTAGAGCCAGACTGAAAAATTCAGTGCCATAGCCGGGATTTGAACCACGGATCTTCTGGTTTCCGTCCAGCCGCTCTAACCATTTCAGCTACTATGGCCAACATGCCGACATGACATTAAATTCTCCAACTGACTCGTGTTTCTCCCGGTAAACCACTAGGAGTTCTCATAAACACATAAGGCCGCGCCGTGGCTCAGTGGTTAGACCGCTTGGCTCTCACCATGGCGGCCCGGGTTCGATCCCAGGCGACCGCAAAGTGCGATTTGTGGTGGACAACATGGCGCTGGGGCGGGTTTTTTCCGGGTTCTCCGGTTTCCCCCGCCATCTCATTCCACCGTTGCTCCATCTTCATCTCATGTATCATCAGTGTAATCGCCTGCGGTGCCGTATGTAGTAAAAGCGGGCGTTAAACACTACACATTTCATTTCATAAACACATGAGACAACTACCTTAATGGCGACTTACTATGCTGTAAGTACTATAAGGCCAGGGCTTTATAGTTAACCACTATTAGGTACAATTAATGGCTCTACCAGTCTGGCTCTATCCTTTCATAGTGCGTCCTACACACGGCCAGTGTGAAAGAACAATTAATTTCCATTAATTGACCTAATAGTGGTTAACTATAAAGTCCGGGCCTTAAAGTACTTACAATATAGTAAATCGAAATTAAGGTAGTTGTCTCGTGTGTTTATGAGAACTCCTAGTGGTTTACCGGGAAAAATACGAGTCAGTTGGAGAATTTAATATCATGTCGGCATGTTGGCCATAGTAGCTCAAATGGTTGGACGGAAACCAGAAGATCAGTGGTTCAAATCCCGGCTATGGCATTGAATTTTCCAGTGTGGCTCTATCCTTTCACATTGCGTCCTACACACGACTAGTGTGAAAGAACAATTAATTTCTATACAGGGCATATTTGTTAGAATTTTCATATAGTACTTTACGTTTTTCGGGTGAAATTCGCCATTAGCTTTCTCCCTCGTGGTCTTACAAACACCACTAGGACCATCACATAGCACTTTTTTCAAAACCTAACAATTGCTACGGTATCCTTCTTTTACCTGCAGGGAAATATTAAATGTGTAATGAAAATTTATTTAGATTAACAATAAATACCGATAAATAGTCCGATTCATGTTTGTCGTATCGGCACGTTGGCCATAGTAGCTTAATGATTAAGAGCAGCTGGACGGAGACCCGAAGATTTGTGGTTCAAATCCCGGCTATGGCATTACATTTTTCAGTCTGACTCTACTTTTCCATAATATATTAAGCTTTTGTAAGAATATTTTGTAAAAAGTGATTAGAGAAAATCATATGAATGTAACTCACAACACCCCTGCTCGTTTTTATAGTACTTTCAGATGTGATGTTCACAAAATTATTTGATATGAAACTTCAGAAGATGTCATTGTCATATAATTCCTACATATTGTTGCGAAGCACCTATTATGTGGCGAGAGAGAGAGAGAGAGAGAGAGAGAGAGAGAGAGAGAGAGAGAGAGAGAGAGAGAGAAGCGCGGAATGAAAGAGACAGATAGCGCCCAAGCCACGCCTACACGTGGTGACTGGTTGACGCTGCCGATGGAGAGACGGGGCGGGGAGAGGAAGAGTCAGAGAAACGTCTGGATAATTCCCTCGCCATCGCAAGGGTCCGTGAAGCTTCGGGAAGTTTCGTCAGCCTTCGTGAAACAACTAAATCGTGTATAAATAGTGAGCTAGAACTGCTAGCAGTGAGTCTGGCAAGAAGATGTATGGAAAGAAGTTGCAATTGTGCAGTGCAGACGGCAGTTACAGTCTGACTTTTAGAAGAAGATACGTGAAGGTCATCAAGCAATGGACGCGAAGGGTAAGAGGGGAAGGTCGTTGCTATGGTAACGTAAACAAAGGTTGCCAGATTGCTTACACTGGTGAATCCCATAGATAGCTCGAACCCTCGTTTATGTTTCGAGTGTTGAGAGGATAAAGAAAGGGGATCTGCATTACTTCCTGTCTGCTGTTGGGCGACATTGAGGAAGCTCACGTGGAGAAACAGATGCCATTCACGTATCTTCTTTTAAAAATCAGACGAGTCAGCAGGCTGTTTATCGTGTGTGTGGACATTTAAACTGTATCGAGTTGCGAGTTGAGAACTGATAAACGTGTAGTGATTTCAAAGCGAATTCTTTGTTTATTTACGTGTGCAGAAGCCACGAGAGACTGTATTGGTGTGTCTTACGTCATTCTGCTGGGATCAAAATAGTACAAGAGCCTTTCTATGGAAATAAAGAGCATTTTGAGTTTCTGCAAACAGGACTTTTAATCTTACGAACCCACAGAGTCAATACTGGCGTATTGTGGAGAAATACATTTATGAAGTTATAAATACTGAGACATTAATGTGGAAGTACATTAGAAAGGTTGATGATTTTGTATTTTGATATTTGAGCCGTATTGTCAGCTATACTCGTACATGGTGCACTGAATGCATGCAGGATGCTTTCATGAACACATCACCTGAAAACAGAGGGGAAAATAGTACAGTTTTAATAAAATTATAAAACTGATACAATTAAAAATCTTGAAAAACTCTAGAATATTATTGTAATATCGCTTGTTCTTTCTGCCTATTTACAATTATGTTTGTATCTTCGTTAATTAACCTACTGGAAACCTTTTAAAACGGAGACCATTTTCTGGAGTTGCTGTATTTAGCTGCACATATACTTAATTATCAAGGCCTGCTCATAGCGTATCAGATTTATATAGGCAAGGCATTATTAAAAATGAATCAAATTAGTTTTGTGCCTCGTATTTTATCAGGTAAGGAAAACGTCTAGAAAAGTTATCTTCCTGGCACTTCACCTTGGTCGAGCTCTATCCCTCGGTGGAACCACTACCCATTACATTACATAGTGGAGAAGGCCTGCTGCAAACTACCATTATTTCTTAACTGCTACTTACAGTAGCCTGAAGTCATTTTGCTGCAGGCAATTCCTTCATTACTTCTTGTAGGTTATTACACCATCAAACCCAGTCGTAGCACATTCATCCTCTATGACTGTGAGTTGCTCCTCTGATTGCCTTTTCGCTGTGTGATAACATTTTAAAAATATTCTCAGATTTTGAGATGTCGGTGAAGGAAAGTGGAGGGTGGGTTTGTCGTTAAAAGGGTGCTGAGATACCCCATGTTATACTGTTGCCAAAACCTTGGAAAATCGTGGACTAGGGGAGAACGCCAGTTCAGGTAGCAAAATTATCCTAGACAAAGCTAAGACTACAATACAAGTTGTCTCACCCTCAAAAAATTGCAATACTTTGAAGCTTCATTCATCCTATAGGTGAAAAAGTCAGTAAGGAACGTGATGTGTAGGTTTCCATGTCGGTATTTTGATCCTACTGCCCTTTATTCAATAATGATTTGATATTGCCAGGGTGTGCGTCCGATTTAATTTTTGGATGCATTTCTCTTAGACACAGCGTTCTACTTTGCATTTCCATTAGACACGATGTTTTGGGCATGGAGCATATCACCATTCACTTACTCAGGTAACCAAACAAATAGGTTTGTTTCTCGTTAATGCATTATAATTTGGCGAAAAGAAGGTATAGGTGGAGGCAAATTCGCCTTCCGCTGTTTCGCAAAGCTAATTAATAGTCAGTTGCTCTGAATGACCCTCATATTTGCCTCTTCATCAATCCTGATGTTGTTGCCCGCCTCGTAGCGTAGATGGTAGCGTGTCTGCCTCACGTTCAAGAGGTCCCGAGTTCGAATATCGGCCAGGGTGAGTTACCTGGATAAGGTTTTTCCGGGGTTTTCCCTTATCCGTAAAGACGAATGTCGGATAACTCTAAGCTCTATGGATCCTGGGCTCATTTGGGCATCATTTCAACTATTTCACTCACCGTCCGATATGACGACGTTGAAGGACGTAAATTACAACAAAAAAATCCTGATTGTTAAATGTAAATACCTAAATTTGTTTTATCATCCTTTATAAGACAATCAGTAAACCCGTGGAATTTCATTTTCAGGTAAGAAAAATAATCTATGTACTTTGTATCAAATACGGTTGAGAATTAAGGTGTAAATGCTCTTTTAGTCCTGCCCTGTGTGCGCCTATGCATACAGAAGTGCCAAAGGTAAATTTCGAAGGATTTAATAAACTGTTACTCACTCATCCACTCCTTACTCCCTCATTGTCACTCTTGTAGGTGGTCAGTGCTCCGTTTTTCTATCCTGCACTACATTTGCTAAGAAACATATGGGTTGTTATCTTGTTGTCATTCAGTTACTTTAAGAATAACAGATATTTAACTATAATCCGAGCAATTGAAGAATAAAATTCGCAATTCACCGAGAGGGACAAGCGATGTTGTAACCTAACAGTACATGGAGAATACGCTAAGATCGGGTGTGTACGGAGGTGGCTCCTAATGAAGCATAGAAAACCTAATGGAGAGGGCGGGGTTGAAATCGATCCTACTTAATGTAAAAAGTAGGTTTAACAAGCAATTATACAGAAAACCCACTAAACACACAGTCTCGTATTACATTTCTTGTATAATGGCAATAAAGATGATGTTTGTCTTCGGGGCAGGGTTGTGCTCTCATCCGTTTTTGTAGGCATTGATGTAGTATAAATGTCGTTCAAACTGCGGGAATATGAATTTAATGGTGCATAGTTTTGTTAGGAAAAAAAATGATAGTTAATCTTCCTGCTTTAAGTAAGCTTTCCCACCATTCTTTGCTTCTTTCTGTAATGCAGTGAAGGTCTAGATATGTGATTGGGCATTGTTTCTGAAGCAATGTTGTGAAATGCAAGTTTAGGATGTGTAAGTTCTGGGAAAACAAAAGGTTTTATTTTACTGTGCCCGTCGTTTATGCTACAACTTTTTATGAAGAAATAATAAACCTGCAAGAAACTAATGGAGTAATAGACACAACAAAGCCATTCCACCATTTTAATATTTACACCGTAAGTATACCTATGCTTTACAAAACCGCAGAACACTAACCTCAAAACCTTCGCCTAACACATAGAATAGTAAACTTAATGAGGTTTGTCTCTCGCTAAAGAAGTTAATTTAGTGTATTCAAATCGATATCAATGTATAGTGAATGTATAGTGATTGAATTCAGTCAGAACGTGTGCTCAAAACGAATTCAATTCCCCATTGCAGTCGTTTCCATGCTCTCACAAGAAGTGATGTGAGAGATGTTTGTTCCAAAGCAAGTTAATCTTTGTCATAGACATCTGAATCCGTTATACACGTACTACATGGCAAAGTGTGCAGGCGTACCGAGAAATAAATAAACAGAGAAGTTTACGTGAGCTTATCGCACATACACGGTGAGTCATCTATGTACACTGTTCAGATGTAATCTTGTCTTCTGGACAACAACGTGTCTCACATAGGCAGGCGTGTCTCACATAGATACTGTCTCATAAGTAATGTTTTTTGAGAAAAACAATTATTTGAAATGTGTTCTGAACATGCAATTAACTAATCCTTGTTTCACATAAGCTTGTCCCGTATCTCATAACGCTCACGTGACCTTATCACCCCTCATTGGCTGCTATTGCAGTATAGACTGTTGTGCGGCAAAAAATAGTTTGTTATTTAACATGGTGATATATCTTTATATGTTGGAAGAGAATTGTCAAATTTATATTTTCGTTACTGTGTAATTAAATATACGTAATATTACGCAACAGAGTTGATTTATCTGAAATGCATGTTAATTCTTAAACGAAGTAAAGAGGAGGTTCCTTTACTCTCAAGCACATGACACGATAGCACGTGATTTAGCGGTAGTGATGACATATTTGTTTATATGACTTTTATCACTGACCTTGTTTTGAACTGGATTAGTCATATATCGCAGTTCGAAGGTGTCTTGTGCCGAGTGCGAGAGCTGAATTATTTTACTGATCGTTTATTGCGCGTGTACTTATATGTATAATGGCAGAGTCTACCGCCAGTTTTTGCTGAAGCATCGCAAGGGAAAACCTTTACAAAGCGGCGAAAAAAGAATTGTGTTGCATGTGTTTAATGCACTGACAGAGAAGAATCCGTCTTTGTCAGTGGAGAAGTCAAACAGCTGTGCTCTGAACTTACAGGTGTGAGTGTTAGATCCGCAGGAACTTCGCGACATGAAATTGAGACAACAGGAAAACTTACCACTCCAGGGGCGATATTGCTGTGTGGCGAAGACGTTATTTAAGGACAATCAGATTGTACCGGGATACAAATCGCAAAATATACTACCTTGACGAGACTTGGGTGAATGAAGGACACACGACAAGTAAAGTATGGCGTGACATGACTTTTAAGACTGAAAGACAAGCATTTTTGCAAGGTATGTGTGCTGGTTTAAAAAATCTCAGTGGAAAGGGCCGAAGGCCTTTCATTATAAACTTGTTTCAGTTTCAATGCTCATTCACAGTTTCAACTTGCCCAGTTTCGTTATAAACTTTATTATTTTTGCACGCCTTCATATTCTTATTTGTATGGTTTTATCTATCTTCCTGGCAATTATTATGACGTTTACTGCAGTTTTAAATGTGACGGGAAGGCACCGCCTATGGCCTATGGCGCGAAAGCATTAGCCAATTAGGATGAGGAGGAAGGTAGTTGCACGCGTAGTGATATATGTCAACGGGGCAAGATTATATGAAACAGAGTTTAATTTTCAAATATGGACTGAGATTCTATAGTCGTTCAGGGATGTTTACTGTCCCACGATGGTACGAGTCTCTGGTTTTTGATGCGAAGAATTCAGCGATATCCACTTGCTCTGCTTCAATGTTGTAAAAATTTCTCCCGCATAGAAAATGAGCCATGTATCGCAAAAGATGATATTTGATGTTGCGAGAACAGGGCTGTATGCTGCGTATGGTAGCAGTTCAATTCCACCCAATTCCTGAATTTCTTCCATGGTTGTTCGTCCAGTATGGGGTGTTACATTGTCCTGTTGCAATAAAACTCTATTTCGGTTAACTTATACTTGGATATATCCGTCCCAATATTTCATGAACTCGTTCCACTTTTAGAGAATTAAGATCCGCATCAATCGCCCGCCCGTTTAGAACAAATTTTCAGTGAATCACACCTTCAAAATTAGACCAGATACACCTTACTTTGTCACCGAACTGATTTTTTAACAATGACTTTGGCAGGTTGGCGGAGATCAAACCACTGTTTCGAGGCATGAGGGTTTCGGTAATATACCCATTTTTCATCACAAGTAACAATTCTCCTGACAAATCCATCACCCATCGGATTACGGATAAGCTAACGAAGATATCCACTGTACGTTCAGCCTATTGAAATGTCAGTTCACGAGGTATAGATCTACAGCTTATGTATGATTTTCCAAATGTCTTAATGTGGTATATATGATATTTTTGATGCATCAAGTTGTTTTGAAGGCCCTTTTTGGGATTTTCTCGCAAAACTTGGCGTGCATCCTAAATATTCCATACTTTAGATCTTGCAGGAAGTGATAAATTTTTAGTGTTTTCGTCTCCATTGTTGAAACGTAGGAACCCTACAGTCCGGCCATTGTATCTCCGGCTCTGACGTTTTGCGATTGCAAGAGGTGGAGGGGGAAAGTTAATAGTACCAACATACAGTAATGAGCAATTGAAAACATATCCTCATAATTATCTTTAGAATGAAAATATAGGACTATTTTAGCTATAAAACGCTGAAATACAACTTACAATTTCATTATCATGCAAGATATTTATTACAACACCACTCTATTCGAATATTTCGTTCACACCTTTCACACACACACACACACACACACACACACACACACACACACACACACACACACACACACACACACACACACACACATACTAACTGCATCTGTTGGTAGTATTGGGAGTGTCTACATCCGGTGTTGGGGTCAGGAAGTTAAAACTGTTTGCTAGCGCCAATCAGCATTGTCGCTGCTAGGCGTGGCTCCCGAACCCAACACCGTGTTGCCAGCTTAAATTTGTTTTTATCCACGTGGCTTTAGCTGCTTGCGCTGGTGAACTTTCTTTGGTATATTTTGCGTGCGTGAATTCCGATTTTTAGTGTTCGTAAGCACTATTATTATCGCTATTATAATAATATGGCTACTGGTTTGTGAAATATGCAAATACGTGAACTATTTAAAATACGCATTGTTCCTCTGCTTGAAATTCCCGCTAAAGAACTGGCAACAGCCTGCTTCCCCCTCTCGAGAAATGTCAGAGCCGGAGATAGAGCGGCCGAACTGTAGTTGTGCTACACGCTCACTAACGACCCCTTCTTCTGCTTCACGTATTCTTCGAGCTGCGTCAGCGGCTTTATAATCTTGTTTCCGGTAGTGTTTTAGGACTTAAATTCAAGCTTTATCTGCATTTTGTAATTGTTTATTAACAACTGAAGACTGATATATGTTTGCAAATTACGAAACACTAGCCATGAGATCCTGTAAATAACATTGCTAAAGCAAATAAACCAATAAATTTTACAAAACACCACTATAAAACAACGGACTTTATGAGACTACCTAATGTGATTGAATATTGTTACAAGGAGAAAGAAGGGGGGGAATCAAAGTCCCTTTGTGATTTCTCAACAGATATTGCTGATGAATTACTTGGGTTTGTTCCTATAACACTTTACTCAAAGTACTTTGAATCAAAGTCACCAGAACTGTTGTTTGTCTTTCATTTCCGTGACATGAGTCCTATAGAGCATATCATTCAGTAACTGTGTCAGGAGGGATTTATATTATATAATGTGATATAAACCGAAACTGTGAACATGTAGTTATTTTTATTTACATTTTCATTCAGATTCATTATTATTAAACTAACATGAGACAGTGTTTCATTAACATTTGCAATAATAGTATATACAGTTCATATACACATAAGTTTGTAAAGCTTTTGTGATGCATTTAACGCATGTACCTACTCCAATGGCCTATTTTTAGATTGATCACGCTTCAGAGAATTTGCGGTATTATCATATGCTTTCTGTAAATACAGAAATTATTTTATAAGTAAAGCTTTCCGTTAATTTTTTTTTTTTTTACATGATATGATATTTATTTTTTACAGTTTCCATTACATTTTTACTACAATGACTTTAACATAATAACAAGCACTATTATATATCCTGTACAAATACATGAAAATTGCTGACCCAAGATTTACTCGCTGACTCAGGTCGCCTGGCCAGTAGCCTTTGGTTTACCTGAGTAGCTTGTCATTTCTTCCTGACCTTCGCTTCTTTTATCCTAATCCATTTTCTATTAACTTATATAAGATATTTATACATCTATTCTTCTTTTTACTCCACGTTAACATGAGTAATGCACTGTCACTGACATCTTTGCTCACATTGTCCCACTTCTTATCCATAATTTTCCCCTGCAGTTTGTTAACTCCTTACATTCTATCAGATAATGAACAGTACTCTCTTCATCTCCACAAAATTCACATATCCCTACCTCATTACTTCTCAAGCCTTTTAGATATTTATTTCTACTCTCATCCATGCTATGTCTTCTCTTCCAATTTTGTCACATTGATCTATATATTTTCCCCTGCCCTATTCTGTCTGTAATTACTTATAAAATTTCAAAGATTTCTTGTCTTCTATACTTCCCCATATCTCCTGCCTATCTATGTCTTGTACTTTGGTTCTCACTTCCTTCCAAAAACCGAAATGATTTGACTGCTCTGCTCTCCATAAATCTCCTATGCCTATCTTCGATGCCATTCTTTCCAATTCCGACCACCAACTATTTGTGTTCTTAATGCTTTTTTGTTGCTTCATGCACATATTCAATAATTCCCCTTTCTGCACTTTAATACACTTATACCAGCATTTCAGTATTCTCTCTATTATTATTACCGTCCTTTTTGTATTGGCCACCTCTAGTAATGCCACTTCTCTTGGTGCCGATTTTAGCAGCCCTAGTAGTTATTTGCAAAGCAGTCCATACATCTGGTCTAATTGTGTTCCTATCTCTGATGTGCCCTATACCTCCACTGCATACATTGTTCTGGATTCAACGACCACTTCATATATTCTTTCTAACCCTCTGACATCTCCAGTTTATGTTTACATATTCTTACCCCTGACATTGCCGCCCTGCCGCTTGTGCGGCCCACCCTTTACTGCTACACATCCTTACACCTTAAATAGTCATATTCCTTTACCACTTCTACCGTTTGATCTCTTATGAACCACTCCTCTCCTTTCCTCAGTATCGATCCTCTTTTAAATACCATTATTTTTGAGTTTTTGCTATTTTCTTAATCCCCAGTCAGTGCAAAACCTATTAATTGCATCAATTGATTTTTATAGACCTATTACAGAAAATGATCCTAATATTAAATTATCTGCATACAGAAATCCAGGGATCTCTTTGTTCATTAATATTGACCAATGGGCATTGTTTTCCTTAACCCTCTCTATTTTTTATATAAATAAATTGAATAGAATAGGACTCAATTTGTACCCCTGTCTCAAGCTAACTTCTGTTCGGCCTCTTCCGATAGTACATTCAGCCCACGTCTTATTCTGAATTTCACCCCGCTACAAAGTTTATGAATTTCATTCATAAACTTCTTGCGCACCCCTTTTCTTCTTATTTTTTTACATAGAAGACTAAGAGGTGATATTTATTAGGAAAAGGGATAGATTACTGAAACAAGAAGCTCGATGTTGAGGCTGTTTAGCCTCACTTTCACTCTTTAAAAAACATTACAATAAATAATTACATGGGTATATATTTAATGCATTTATAATCATTAAGGTTATTTTTAATTATTATGCACCCATGTTGCGTATCATAATTAGCTAAAATTTTCGTATCAGACACGCAGCTTGCAAGTGCTTCATTTGTGTTTCGTCCCTTACTGTACGCCAGATTACTAATATTTCACTTCTAACAAACAAGATAAACGAATGCAGCGCTGGTCACTGAAGGTCGATATACCTGAACGCTCTGTCATGTAGTACACACACACACACACACACACACACACACACACACACACACACACACACACACACACACACGCACACACACACATGTGATGACGGTCACCGAGCGAGGTTACTTTGGTAACGCGTGAGGCTGGTATTCGGGAGGTCCCAAGTTCGATTCTTGATGTGTCTATTTTGTCCGTGGATTTTTCCGTGGTATTTTCCTGGTCGGCAAGACGAGTGCTAGGATGATTACTTCTACAATGGCTCTCTTCTCTCCCATTTTCCTTTATTTCATCTCCTTCTTTCACATTACAGTTAACTCCGCCGCTCTGTGTCGATCGATGGCGGAGAAATGCTGCAGAGACTTGCGATTTGGAACTTTTTGGCTCTGTCAGAGGGTGGCCATTTGAGCCTCCACTGCTTGGTCGACCTTTCGCTGGTTGCCGCTGGAGGAGAGCCTATGAGCCACGCTTCAGTGGCCTGGGAAGATCACAGACGAACGCCCAACTGTGAGGGAACTCTGCACATATCTGTTGTCTACGTTGTTCGTTCCTGCATTTCCCATGTCTCCTGTGATCCGTTCCTTTCCAGTTGTTGCAGTAAAAGATCTCTTGCGAGTCAAGATGCTAGCTATCCGATCTATTTATATGATGATAGTTAATGAACTGAACTATTAACCTAATGACGTAAATCGACATTCTGCTGTAACTGCATTGCAGAGTGGTCTCATTATTTATATAGTATGGCACACAAGCAGTATGTACACGAAGACTAGCAAAGCAGAGTATCGTCCAGTTTAGGGAAATGTGGAAGGAAATATCAGCGTACTTAATGAGAAAATACCACTGATACCAGAATCACTCTTAAACATTGCTTATGCATACGCTTTGCAGCAGTAAATTATTGTGAGTTGCAAAATGCGTGATGGTAGAAATCGACGTTCTAGAAGTCCTGCGTTGTGGCGATCATTTTGAAATTGGAAATTTGCGAAAGGCGTGATGATGGATGATTAATTACTCTCACCTTTGGTGACGATCTGGTAGAATTCTTGTAGATGCCTCGGTGCTCTGGAGCAATGAGTCTTACCTCTGGTCGTAGTATCGAACTGAAAGTATTTTATGCTGCAATTATTAGGAAATAACAATTCTTCTCATTTTAATATTGTGGAATTTATTCCGCAAAACCATTAATAAATTCTGTTACAATTTTAAATGCCGTAGCTTCTGTCCTTTCACAAATTATTGTTGTTGCATGGATGAGCTTTAAGTTTCTGGCAGACGCTACTAGTGCTACACAAATGCATTTACAACTAAAACGTTTTTCTGCGAACAAGCAGAGTGACACCAAAAATACGTATTATTCTCAGGACATTGTTTGCCAATTGACGCTAAGCTCTTGATTATTCTGCGTTCTCTGCACACGATGTTTCTATAACAACTAAATTACTTCTGTTCTATTGGTCCACGACACCACACTACGTAATTGCGTTATTGTAATTACCAATAGCAACAGTATAATGTAATTACACAGAAAATGAAGCTAGTTACAGTGGAGTAATAAATATTGTACAAATAAAAATACTTGCTACTTAACGTCCACTTATCTTAAGAAGTTGATGTTAATACTTCTATCTTCTTTTTAAAAAATCGATTTCATGGACATTTGCCCACATCTTCTTGCTGATCTTTTTATAAGTTTTTTCGAAATTCAAGTCACTAAAGCTTTTCCTTTGATTTTTAAAACATGGTATAGATATGTTGATGATATTTTTGCTATTGTTCTTGAAAAACAAATTAATTATGCTTTAAATTACTAAATTTACAAGATAAGGCTATAAAATTCACATTAGAAACTGAAATTAATGGATTTCTTTCTTTTCTAGATTTGAAAATAATAAGAAATAATAACAAATTAGATTTTGGTATTAATAGGAAATCTACTCACATTGATAATTACATAAAAACAAAAGTTTTAACCCTTTTTCACATAAATTTGCTGTATTGAATAGTTTGATTTATAGATTAATAAATATACCCCTGAATAAAGAAGAATTTAATAAAGAATATAAACATATTATTAATACTGCTTTAATTAATGGTTTTAATAAAGATTTTATACAAAAGAAAATTGAATTTAAATATCCAAAGCTATTAATGATATTTCTACTCTTAAAAAATAAAAGATGGTTATAAATTTAAAAAATTTACTTACCATCCTTGGGCTAATAAACATTTTCAAATTTTTTTTAAAGAAGTTGGTGTAACTTTAGTTCCTCAAAATATAGTATTAAAATGTATTACAATTTTATAAAAAAGATAAAATTCCTAATAATGAAAAATCTGGTATTTATCAATTTAATTGTTTGGATTGTAATCAGGTTTATATTGGAAAGACGAAACGAAGTTTGGAGTCCAGAAATAAAGAACATTTTCGTAACATTAAATATAAACAAATTGATAAATAGGCCGTAGCAGATAATTTTTGGTCATTTAACCATGAAATAAATCCCGAAGTTAAATTATTAAAACAATTAAATGTTCCCATATATTTAATAGTGTAAGAAAAAATATTTATTTTAAAAAATAAATATCGCGTAATGAATTTTGACATACCGGCAGTTGATTCTGTTTTTAGGTTTGTTTCATCTTCAGATGTTGCTAATACTTAAAGATATGGTATCCTTGACGACGAAGTGTGTTGACTGAGGATGTGGGCAAATGCTCATGAAATCTATTTTTTAAAAAGAAGATAGAATTATTAACATCAACTTCTTAAGATAAGTGGACGTTTAAGTAGCAAATATTTTTATTTGTATACTATGATGTAATATTTAACTTGCGTTGTATCTTTCCTTGGCCTACCCAGTTTTACATTTCCTGTTTTGTACTAATTACCTTTTCCAGAACAATCCCTACTAAATTCTTAAATATTTGAAAAACATGAAAAACCGTCACAGCTTTACTATCGTGATTGTTACTCTTAGCAATTTTCTGTATTTTACTTTTTTTTTGTAGAGAAAATGTAAGTTATTCGCTATTTTATGCAAATAAATCAGACTGCCTTGGAATAGCTCAATTTTAAGATACTAATATGATACTTTCTCGTATAATAAAAATAAACATGTCTGCCTATAACATTTTGGTGGAATGGATCTAACTTCGTGATTCGTGTACATACTTTTCTTCTGTTGTCATTAGTTCCTAGTTTAATTTTATGTATTACATTGTTTCCGCGTTTGTGCTTTATCCTGTAAATAAGTTATTTTGATTCCCCGAAAATGTCAAGTTTATCTTTGGTTGCATCATTGTCACCTTTCTTGGACATTAAAGATCCATTAAAGAGCGCATACAGAATAATGAGATGCTCACAACATACGTGCAACACAACCGCAAATGCATGTAGCCTAACAAGGCAGCAACCACACACAAAGCACTTCTTACTATACGACAAGAAGTTGCTAAACGCAATAAATGCAAGAACGCAGTGGTCTAGAAAGTATTTCTTGTTTATGCTACAGGATATAAAGGAGAGAGGAGGCAAGGAAACCACAAAGAACATGCCCCTCCATTAAATGTGAGTAAAGTCGCTTCTTGTGTAAAACGAACTGTACGCATCGGCAACGAAGTGTTGGCATACCTATGCATTTACTATAGTTTGTTCAAGAAAACAAACCTGAAACAAACATATGACACAAAATATTTAGGAACAATTTTTATTCAAAATTATCTTGGAGCAGTAGTAAACAAATCAAGAAACAAATTTTCAATTTTGAAAAGATTAGCTGGAGTCAAGTGGGGCAGTAATCGAGAGACACTGAACACCACATACAAAACATTCATCAAGCCAACACTTCTTTATAATGCAGGGGTAATAATTACAGCAAACAGTTGTAACATAAATCACCAAGAAGTATACCAAAATCAGGCCCTGCGACTAATAACCGGTGCAGCAAAATCAACTCCAATCACGGCAATGCAAGCCTTAACTCGGAACTATCCAATACTTTAGAGGAGGAGGCACTAATACAACATGAAAAAATGTTGCGGCTAAAAACAACAAAATGGGAGAAAAGATTACTACAACCAATCAAGATGAAAACACAAACAAGTTTCCCACACATAGTTATGGAATTAAAAACAGATCTGAATCTTCCTAATTCTAAAGAAAACATTTTAATCAAAGAAAACCCACTGACTTTTGAACCAATTAATATTCAACTAGATTTAGAACAAATAGTTACAAAATCTGTAACTTCCTAACCTGTACTAAAAGCACTAGCATTAGAAACTGTGAACAATAGATACCCACCTGAAGAATGGTTACATATCTACACAGATGGATCTAACTTGGACAACAACCCAGGAGCAGGAATTAAGTGTGCACTGTTCTCATTCTATCAACCAGCAGGATACCACACAACAAATTTTGATGCAGAAGTAACGGCTATTCATATTTCACTCCAACACCTTCTATACAGAATAGATAAGTTTAAAAATGCTGTCATACTTTCTGATTCTAAAGCAGCATTATGTGCAATAAGTTTTTATAAAATGAGGTTAATCCAAATTAAAGAATGTCACAAAATGATCCAACAACTTCAAAATCTACAGAAAAGAATTATATTACAGTGGATACCTGCACATTGTGGAATTGCTGGAAATGAATCAGCTGAATTTCTTGCCAAAAAAGGTGCAAATTTAATTTAGAACAAAAGTAAAAATTTACCCTTTACATGCATAAAAAGATTAATTGAAACAAATATAAAACAAACACAACCAATCAATATCTAACAAAGTCAACGATAAAAAATGGAACATTTTAATTAAAAATACAGAAATTATTCCAGAAATCCCACGTAAAGCTGCAGTAGCAAATTTTAGATTACTTACGGAACATGATTATTTGGCCAAACACTTACACAAAATAGCAATTTATACAAGTCCAAATTGTCCTCTGTGCAACAAAGAAGAGGAAATGACTGGAGAACATCTTCTAACCTGTGAAGCCCTACCTGCCGGACCCACTACACAGAAATATTGGAGAGCAAGAGAGCTAATGGCTTCATTGCCAAAGCCTAGCATTTGAAAACAACATTTACTATAGAAATGTCTGTGCTCTAATTGGTTCATCTACACATTGCTATAACAATATTTATAGTGTTCAGTCCCCTCCCATCATCTTATAGCTTTACTCATGTATTCAGCAAATGTTAATCGCTATAGTTCATAGTAGTTCAGTTTCCTTTTACAGAAAAGAAATAACAAAACAGAGTTAGGTGTTAATTTTAGAATCTAACCTATTTTTTTCTTCATTAACTGCAATAATCATATTGGCGGCCGTTCTCCTTTTTGGAACATATCGCCTATTGGCGATGGTCTTAACTCGTAAACGTTGTTTTATTTATTAGATCACGCACACATTGGCACTCTCATTTATACCTCCAGATTCTGGAGAAGATGTAGAGTCATCTTTGTTGGAGAAAAATTCCCACTCAGAACCCAGGACCACTCGCATGGCAGGCACGTATTCTACCGACTGAGCTACGGGGCCAGCCGAAAACCTGTTACCTAGTGCAGTTAAATACTAATTGTTCAGTGTATTATATATACAAAATGTCAAGGCATACAACATGTGGAATTATATAACAGAATGTTACACTCAACATGAAAAAGTGGTTCCTGCGCATTCCTATTTGTTGTTATCTAATGTTCATGCTCTTTCTTTCGTTATTTCTCTTTCTCTGTTTTTCTTTCTATGAAAATCCATATATACCAGCATTACAAGGGGACACTATTTACATTTTGAGCCTTGGCAACCCTCAATGTTGTTGGTGCCATCTGACGTTTCCAATGTGAAGTTGGACCTTGTTGGCCATAATCTACTTCAGACACTTCGTCAATTTGTTTTGTTTACATGAACTTGAAAATTGAGTCTCAGCAAAATCAGGGAATTAACTCGTGAAAATGATCGTGCAATGATTATTACGACATTGGCATGGATTATCAAGACAAGAGTGCATTGATCAACTAACTTCCACATTTGGCGACGAAGCTCCATCCTTTTGCACTGTGAAACGCTGGTATAATGAATTTAATCGTGGCCGCCGTTCGTTTACGAAGTTCGTGAAGGCCGTCCAAAATCAGTGGTTGTGTCAGAAAACATTGATGCTGTACAAAAACTACGAGGGCTGTTCAATAAAGTATGATCATAATATTTTTATGGTCATAACTTTTCGCACTAAAATTCAATCTTATTATATTCTGTTAGCTTAAGGTGAAACAAACACGCCGTAGTAGTTTCATTGTTGGTACTCCTGGTTCCCGCCTGTGAGAACAAGGCAAATTCAGACATGTTCAGTATCACCTACCACTGCAATGGAGGTAACACGCAGTTAAAGTTGATGTTAGAGGAAGATCCGGAGTTTCTTTCAAACGTAATCACTGCTGATGAAACTTGGCTACATAATTTTGATCCTGAAAACAAACAGCAGTTAGAATTGTTCTTCAGTGCTGCTAAGTTACAGAAAACAATGTAGTAGTTGCATAGTTTATGTAAAAACTGAGCAATTTTGAAATTCAAACGATTTTGATAGTTAAGACATTGTTCTTAATTAATGATAGTATATAATGTGTCCAAAATAATATATTATGTAATCTTTAAAAGGGATTTAAAAGGGCAAGAATGTTAAATACGTAGGTTTCGCTGTACTAAGTGCTTAATCTGTATTCCAGATATTTCATTTCCGGAGAGAAGATAGTCCAAGGCAAAGGTCAAAGCTGAGCTCGTCATATCCAGCGGTCCGCGACAGCTGCTGGTAAGTCGACCTTTTATAAAACGTAATATGTTATTTTCATTGCGTTACTTCGTTGCGCAGCTGTATTTGTTCGAGTCGTGAAGCGGAAATTGAAGCTCGGTGAAATCTGTGGTTTGCAGACGCTTAGGTACTTTGTAATTTTGTTCTGCATGTAACGACAGTTAAGTTTATTAATGGGATTAGCTACGCATATTTCGGTCTTACGTTAAAAAGTATGCAAAATTTACTTGTTTACAGTGCCATTAAAACATTCACTTTTATCTTTTTTACATACTTATATGCATAATGGGAATAGGAGAATACAGTAGGCTCAAGAGATAATCAGATGTTTTGGTCGCTCCGTGAGGGCGACATTCCATTCTCACTACCTATTGCAGCTACTCAATTTAATACTGCTGGCTGGGCACTGGTCTTACCTTAAATCCGGGACTTAAAATCGAATACCGGAACATTGAACTTCACGCTCTAACCAACTACACTACGGCGCAAATGTATCCGTTTTATACTACAGGAAATAGGCAACTGCAAACATTTATCTCATTTAACAAGAAGTACGAGGGGGGACCGAAAAGAAACCGGATTGTTGTCATAAAAACTTTATTGATGAACTTTTTTACAAAATTACTTCAGTCACCTTCAAAATACTCTCCATTACATGCGATGTACTTGTCAGGTCTCTTTTCTCACTGTTGGAAGCATATTTGGAACTCTTCAAGTTTGATATTGTCCAGTGCCCTTTGCGAAGCTGTTTTTACCGCCTCCACATCGTCATAAGGCTCCCCTTTTAGCGGTTTTTTTTTCATTCGTGGAAATAGGAAAAATTCGCACGGTCCGGCGAATACGGAGCGTGGGGAACACCTCTGAGATGCCAAATAGTGGGTCACTCGTAAGGCCATGTGTGCTGGAGCGTTGTCGTGATGCAGAACCAGTCACCTGATCGCCAAAGTTGCGGGCGTTTCCTCCTCACATCCTCTCGCAGACGCCTTAAAACATCCAAGTAAAAGTGCTGGTTAACAGTCTGGCCAGGGGGTACGAATTCCCGATGCACAATTCCACAAACATCAAAAAAGACAATGATCATCGTCTTCACATTTGACCTCACTTGCCTTGCTTTTTTTGGTCTGGGAGAGTTGGGAGTCCTCCACTAGCTTGACGCTTGCTTGGTTTCTGGGTCATACCCGTAACACCATCTCTCATCCCCTGTAAGGACTTTGTTCAAGAAGGTTGGATCACGTGCAATTTCTGTTTTCAAGACCTGACACACGTGAAGATGGTTTAGTGCTCCTGTGTGAGAAGGCGCGGAACAAATTCAGCATCAACACGTCTCGTGTGCAAATCCTTCCTCAAAATCTGCTGGCACGAGCTCCAACTGATTCCTGTCGCTGCTGAAATTTGGTCGATCGTTTGGCGACGATCCTCGTTGATCTTTTGGCGGACCTTTTCAATGTTCTCCTCATTTCGCGATGTTGAAGGGCGTCCAGAACGAGCTTGGTCTTCAACACACATCTGACCAGGTTTAAAGCGCCCAAACCACTCGAAAACCTCTGTGCGGCTCATAGCGTCCTCCTGGAAAGCTTCCTGAGGCATTTGGCGTGTGTCCGTGGCAGTTTTTGTTAATCAGGAAACAAACTTTCACATACACTCTTTGTTCTTTTAAAGTTGCCATAACGACTTCGCAGATGTAACCCGCCAACAGTCAGAGAAACACAATACCACACTTGCACGTTCAGCTCTACACTGACGCCGTCTGCACAGCTGTTTCATGAAGGTCTCTACTAAGACCATCTAGCGTGAGAAACCTGCACTACGTCTACGAGTGGCAGCACCCTCGGAGTCCGGTTTCTTTTGGGTCCCCCCCCCTCGTATATACAAGAAGTGAAAATGTATTCAAATGAACCCAACTATCCGCAAGGGTCTTCTTAGAATAAGGGAAAAGCCTGGAGAGATGATTACATAAGGATATTTGTCCAATTCGAACTTGGGACCTTCGTATTATGCCGCATATAGGCTACCACCACCCCTAAGAATTGGACATGTGATGTTTAGAAAATCGGCAATAAAACTAATTTCCCCGGAGTGTTATTTAAAATTCAAGGCATCCATACTTTTTATTCCGGTCGCAAACGCACTGTTTCTCGTGGTAAATGCTTTACATAGGGATAGTGGTAACAATTGTTTTAATACGTTAATATTTATCCTTTTTTTAAATTTGTCAACAACAAAACTGGCCAGAAGCATTACAGTATATCATAAGATTCGACAATCTGCCATACATGCGATCGAGATGAAGAATGAGATGGGAAACAAATAAAAATGAGATGTATCTCTAAGATACATCTCTAAGATACAAGGCTCTGGATGGATCTCGCGGTGTAGAGGAATAAGACTTCTCTCTGACACGAGCGATGCATCCACTATACTTCAGATGTAACCAAGTGCCTTGAGTCTGGTATGTTAATTGTATAAGCGAACAACATCCAGTACAGGAAGGATTTTAAAAGTTAAATGCTATTCCTCCATATTTGTAATTTCTTCTGGTTTAATTTACTTGAAACGCTTGGCGATGGAAGAGGGAAGTGCAACGTTCCAGGTGCGTTCTTTTGATATATGTAATATGAGATCATTATGAAATCATATTTTCAAAGTCCAATTTTTCGAGAAAACCACCACAATATCGCGAATGTTACAAGTGTCGTGACCTGTAAGCAGCGAGTTAATGAATGCCAAAACATGATAATATAACTAAGATAATAAGAAAAGGCTTTCCTTAGAGAAGCTGTCTTCCTAATGAACTTAAAATACTCTTTAATGAACCTTTTTACTTTCTCCATTATGTACAGTAAGCAGAAAAAGTATTCCGCCAAAAAATTGGATACCAAAATTTTAGTGGAAATACACATTTTCAGGTCCTCTGCATTAACAAAAAAATGTGGGATGTTTCTATAACAACGTCTTCAAAATAAGTGAAATGCCAAAATTGGTATCAAGGTCAGCATCTTCTAAGGATGCAACACGAAGATTTTTAAGAAAATCCTCGTGTCCAAGACTACCCTTTACATAGAAAACATTTTGAAAATTTTTATTTCTTCAAAAATTGTTATAACGATTTTAATTAAAACACCATATCTGTAAGAGATTTTCATGAAAAACGAATATTCTATAATTTTCTGGTAATATCCTCATAAATCCTCTTTATTCCATACTAGTAAATCCTAAGAAACAGACAAAATGTTACTGCACAAAAAATGTACTCATTAAAACTTGAAATTTATGTTAAATACATTTTTTCAGTGTCCTGCGCCGTGGCGTAGCGGGCTAAAGACAGCATGTCTTGGTCCCTGGCCACGGAAAGCGACGCGATTTCGATCCCACCCATGGGGTGCGGATTTTAGGTTCCGGGTATAGGACCAGTGCCTACTCAGCATCGTGAGGAAAGTGAGGAGCTTATGCTAGGTAAGCGGCCCTGGTCAAGGAAACCAACATTCCGGCTGGGGGATGCCGAGATGCTGACCACATCTCCTCCCCGTATCGGTTGGATGATCGTCCACCTCTGCCGTGCGTAAGTGGGCGTGAGGCCAGCAGTCGGGTTGGCCCTCCAAGGACTGTCGCGCCAGTGGTTAACTTTTTAACTAATATTTTTTCAGTGAACCATTTTGCTATATGTTTTTTAAGAATTCTGACATCGGTAGTCTTTTAGTTTTTTAATCTCTTGACTATATAAAGAGAACGGAATTTCTAAGGAACCATATGCGACCAGTTCTTTAAATGTTTGGCTATCGGTTAAAGCTTACTGCATTCCCATATTCCTCCTGTACCTACAGCATTAGCAATACGATAATTTTTGGAAATGTTTACCTCGAATAACATGATGTAGATAGAGGAATAAGCGTTTGTAAGAACAGTTTGCACAGGAGTAAACAAAAAAATATAAGTGCAACATAGATTTTTAAATTTATGTTAAAATTAATGCTTGGCAGATTTCATTTGTGAGTTAGTAAATTCTCGCACAAAGGGGGTGATATTTTGGTTATTTCCGCGCGTGCAGTACAGCGTGGATGTACATATGTTGCTCAACATTCAGTTTTATAAACCGTTTAATTTGCAGATATACAAAAGTACACAAAACACTTTTTATTCGTAGCATTGCAGCAATTAATCAAAAGGATTGCTTCGTTACTGGTGACATGTAGGTTTTAAACTGTGCACAATATCAAGATTCATTTTTAATGTAAAGGATATTTATATTGACGGGGATACCATACATAATGTCGTCGCACATTTTCAAATCAATGTAAAAAAATGAAGTACTTGACTGTTGTATGCTCGGTCACTAAGACATGTCTTTGGGTTACTGTCACGTGCCTCGACCATACAATTGCTTTCGTAACTTTAGAAACATGATTCCTTAGAGCGTTTCCCACCTTCTTTTGTGATCTTGAGAGTATTCTCTTTGTATGTTGCTCTGGGCACATTTCTCTCTCTCTCTCTCTCTCTCTCTCTCTCTCTCTCTCTCTCTCTCTCTCTCTCTCTCTCTCTCTCTCTCTCTCTCTCTCTCTCTCTTGTGTTCACTGAATTACTTGGAGTTTGACCGACTCTGCATTGGTTTTCCAAAGTATGGCTGAAGTGTAAAGAGTGGAATTTATCCAGCGTTAGGTGTTTTAGTTCTGTTGTTCACAGGTAGGCGAATGGAACATAATACTTCCTGTTTATAGCACAGGTAGGTCATAGAGAAGCCGTAAAAGGGCACCACGATGGAAAGAAGCGAGCATCGGACAATATACGTACCTCCTAGGTTAACTCTTCAGGAATATGAACCCGGTAGTCGAGCTTTAACTAATCTAGATAATGAAGCGTAAATTAACTCCCCCCCCCCCTCCCCGTCTTTGTTTCTTTTTCTCTCACCCTTTTTCTTTCCACTCTCACTCGTTCCTCATCTCTTCTCCCCTCTCACTCCATATCCCCTCTCTCATTTTCTCGCTTGCTCTCTTATTTGCCCTCTTTATTTCGACCTTCCTCTATTCTCATCTTTCGTCTTTCAGCTTCTCTCCTTCCTCTTCCTCTCCTCGCCTTTTCTTCAAATATAAGCACATTGATAAACACAAACACGTTTTAGAAGTTTCCATTAGCGAGTTCTAAGAATCGCGCGTACTGGGTTTTTCAACTTCGGTTATTGTACGACTGATATTTCGACGTTTTACTGTGTGCGAGAGTTTAGAAGTCCCATTAGAAGGTATATACCAGAATGAAATTAACTATAGGTACATATCTAAGAACTGTGTCTCTGCATGAAGTGAGAACGTGTTTATTCAATATTTTTCATTTTCTGCCTGGGATCTTCATAAAATGGCTGTTCATTCATGAAAGAAATTGCAGTTGTTCAGTGTCCGGTAGCATTTCACATAAAATACCTTTTAACATGCCATGTTTATCTGCTCCCTTCGTCAACCAACGAAATGCGGTTGTGAGCTAAGTTCCTGAAATAAGAGCTTAAACACTGTGGTACTGCACGACTGCACCTGTTGGTATGCAACAAGTTTCAAGGACAGCGAGTTTTCTGTTACTGTTACACCCGCGCACTTTACATTTTTCTCTTTGTTTTTACTTTCTCTATCGCTTACCTGCTACTACATTGAGGAAGTAGTATGTTATTCGATATCGAGATTTCACCGGAAATCGATAGTTTAGGTCCCCTAAGCCTAACAAGAGCATGTTCAGTGCAAGAAGCATGGGAAAAGATAAACGGAACTCAGAAACTTGCATACGGACACCTGGTACGTAAATGTACTCGACGAGGCAGTGCTGAAATTCCTTTTGGCTTTAGTTCTTTACATAGGAATAAAACCTTAACGTGTTGCACTCACATAACTTTCTCTACCCTTGTTTAAAGTATTCTTACAAACGCTTATTCCTTTATATACTTCATGTTAATTAAGGTTTATATGAGTATTGTAACGTTTCAAATTACAGTACGAACATGGAATAACCAGTCCAGTATTGTAATTTGATGTTATGATGAGTGTATCGTATAACGTATCTACTTCCATGAACAACGTTTTTATACATAAAATTTGTACGATACCTATATACATTGATTTTCTAGTCGATAGTTGGACGTAGAGGATAATGTACGAAACCAGACCATTGATATAAGTATAGAACTGCGGTAACTAGGGGAACATGTGTTTATACATTTTTGCCAAAATGAGTGATTCTGATAGCAGCTAAGAAAATCATGGGAGATAATTCAGTAATTCCTACTGTGAAAGACAATACTATGAACTGTTTAACCTCAATCTCAGGAGGAATTCTTATGACACATTTCGACAGTGTTACAATAAATATATACAACAAATAAACATTAACTTTGATTTCCTTTGAAGTTTTAGTTGTGTATTTATATGAAATTTTAACTTTACTGCACTGAGCACTGTAAAGTAGGCCATTATGATACTTGGTTTAATTTGTAATATTCCACCTTACACAATCAAAGTAGATAAATATTATCTTATTGCTAATTTTCTTGTAGGTGCATTGGGAATATGGGAATACAGAGGATTCAAAGATAGTAAAATGTTTTAAGAGCTCACTGACTCACTCACTCACTAACACTATCCATAAGTACCTCCAAATTATTTGCTTACCAACACAATACTTCCTGGGTCCTGGGCCCAAACATCTCCGTATCCGTACCAGAATCCGAACGCTAACGCATGCAGTTCACCAGGATAACGCTTGGGACTCGCATTCTGAAAGTCCCGGATTTGCTGACTGACCAATCTGACCAAAGGTTTTTTCGCTGGTTCCTTGGTCACTAGGCGAATGGATACTTTACCTTCCGTGACTTGCCTCCCCTCACTTTCGTTTCAATCTGGTCTTTTCGGGGTTGGAAGTGGGTCGTTGCTATGTATGGACTTGGACACTCGGTATATGGATGATGTAATGCCTGTCTATCGGGACGGGACGGCTGTCGAAACCTGTCCCTGGAAATTTAAGGACTCTCACGTTGGTTCGCACCCCTAGCCCGGATAGAGCGTTCCATCCCCTCTGCATCTAATGCAGTACAATCCAGTAACAGCCCTTCTTTTGCATGTTTCACATAGTTAGCCTAACAGTATGTGTCTAAGGAGACGATTTTGCTTTTTATTGTCACCTCTTAGGATCAATGAACGTTCAAAATCCGTGGTTTCCCCATCGCCGGATTGGATATTTAATACCATGACCAAAGTTTCACCTTAAGTCTAAAACAACAGTAAATACGAAACTAAGGTATAGATCAGGGGCGGTGCTTCCTTAATGCGTTTGAATCGCCGAGTCACCTACTTTTGCTGAATAACTTACATGTTTGTTTTATGTTCTAGCATATAATTTTCGTTTATAAAAGTTCTCCGAATTATATTTTGTAATGGCACCGCTCTCTTGGCGCTCGCATGTCGTTAATGCAGCTAGCTTACTTCCCGACTAGTGATTCGTTATTAAAAGGCCGAGGTGACCGTAACACATGCGGTGGGTGAGGAGAGGCTGGAGGGGCAGAATGTATTACTGGTTACCATGGCTACGGATTCGATTCATAGAAGCCGTATATTCCGCACCAACTCGTGTTTCCAACACAATGCAGGACTTTCTTCCTACTTTTTCAGTTATTTGTAAAGAAATTTGTTGGTAGAAGTGGTTACCTGCTTGAAGTGAGCCCCGCGTGTCATGTGCTGCTGTTTATTTTCGGTTTACATCCTGTGTAAAAACGTAATTATTTATGTGATCAGTGATTATTGTCTGATATGTGAAGTGTTTAATATTTCATATTTAAGGGATATACAATGAATCCAACAAACGACTTGGTGTGTTCCATTCTCCAAACACCCGTTTCTTTTTGTAAAAATGATAACAAACGCGATGTGGTAAATGTCGGTGGGCCAACACCAGTGCTATGTTTAGAAATATTTTGCAGCGGGGCATCTTCAAAATATACCGACATTTAACACTCATTGGTATGAGGTACATAATGGCGTCGGATTGAAAGAGCTGAGTAAAAACACTAGCAAAATTGCAGACACTCTTCGGGAAAGCTCACGTCTATATATTGTAAAATACAATGAGAACGTTAAGTTTAACAGGCTTTTCATGCAATATCCATTAGGGAAGTAGACAAGAAATGACATTTCGTGGACATATTGAAAGTCAGGACTCTTTAAATAAAGGTAATTTTGGATTCATATAGAGGCGGTACTTGGCCGTTAAGTACCTCGTTGAGCCCTCCCGGTACTCAACACCTCATATGGTAGGATATGTGACGTGTGATGGCTACGGATGGGAGGTTTAAAACAGGTCGGGGGGTTTTCTCAGGGTAGATCTGCATGGATTCTCTCCTTTGGGTTTCAGGGAGTGGGTACGTCCTGACAGTGTATGGGTATTATCACAAAGAAGACACCACGACCTTTGAATGACAAGTTTATTTATATAAGTTGCCCTCTCCACTCGTCAGTGTTTGATAACCACCAAATATGTGTTGCTCCGTCCAGCCGCGAACACGGACTTTGATGAACTTTAGGTACTTGTTGCCCCCTTCGCTCGCCAATACAAAGTGTTTCTTCTAGCAAACATCAAACGTCGCCATTGCACAAATTTCCCCTTCCTTTTGCCGAATTTTGGTCACTTTAGAGGTCATGTGACCTTTTACTCGTTCCTTATAGGTTGTATTTCATCCCTACTCTTAAATTTCATCGCAATTTCTAGTTTCTGAGGCATATATTCCACGCAACTTTCTCTTCCCCACGGTCTAGGTAATTAAGGCAGAAGCACGTTTGAAAATGTGTATCTTAAATCCCAGGTGTCTATTCTCTCATTACATATGTGCAGACCAATGCATCGGCTGGCGACTAGGGTCTAGCCTTGGACGATTCTTGAATAATGCCTCCTTTGTCGGCTCAACACAAGGAAAATGCCTGTGAGGGTAAGTGTTTATTCTCCCGGCTCTCGTTACACGTTGGTTTCACGTGCTTGCAATAAAATATATGTATTGGGTTTGCCTGTTTGGTTTCTGCACCTGTAAATTAGATCATATTCCCTATACTTGCTATAATTTAGCCTAATTTATAGTGTGGTATTTATCCGCCCTTAATTGTGCATTTAATATGACTTTCGCGGTTATTATGTCAATCCTAACAGGGACGGTATTAATATATAGAGGGAAGCCCCATTAAAATTTAAAACGACTATTCCAGTATGAAATCCGTTTTTGTGATGCTGATTTTGCGAATTTGGGTTAGCCAATTTTCCGAGTCACGTAATCAATTCGCCCAGGGCCGCGCTTGGTATAGATGATAATAGCGAATGTATTGCAGGTAAATCGAATAACGTCTGCTAGGCATGTGAATAGTGCATCCTCATACGTTATGAAGCTTCCATCAGCAAATCTCCTTTAGCTGACCTGAGCTGACGACAGAGAACATGGGTTAAGAGGTGGAAGCATATTGCTTCGCTTTTTAGGGAAATAGTGCAATGGAATCTGTTTAGTCCATAATTCCTTGCATCACGCATGGCACATTTCTGCTCAGGTATCTAACCTTAATATAAAACAAACTGCTTTACTGTAGAATCTCCAAATATATTCCGGATAATTGTATTCGAATTATTTGTTTAGAGCTATAGACACGATGCATATATACTCCTGCCGTCCTAAGAAGCACACTGTTCCTGTGAGCAATTTCCGCGAACAAAACCTACAAAACCTATTGGCAAGCTACTCTTGTGCATACAACTTGTTTGAATGTAATATGGCGTAACACATGGGCGAAAGTGTCATTGTCGTCTGTCACGCTTGTGCATGTGGGCGCCGAGTAATACAAAAATTGAGTTTGTTATGACGGATGCAGTATAAATGGCACATGCCGCGACACGCTTGGATTTTACTATTTGGAGAGCCTGTATTAGTGTGGGATTTCTTTAAGTCAGAGCTGTACCTACTTTTATTTTCTTTTAAACATTTAACTGATCAAAACTCACTTGAATCTCCGCTGTAGGTAAACAACCAAGAACATGTTGATTTGCCCTAATTTTTTATGTAATTTACGTCCTCCAACGTTAAGTTATATCGGACGATGAATGGAATGGGTGAAATGATGCTCAAATGAGCCCAGGGTCCATAGAGCTTTGAGTTACCCGACATTCGTCTTTCAGGATAAGGGAAACCCTTGAAAAACCTTATCCAGGTAACTCACCCTAACCGAAATTCGAACTCGGCATCTCGAACGTGAGGCAGACACGCTGCCACCACGCTAACGAGGCGGGCGGATTTGCCCTATGATGCCATACTTTCGGATATATGTATTATGAAATACAAACTCGCTTTCCAATTAAATATGCTGATCGTTGTTCACTCATGCACTACTTTCCTCCCCTATCATATATGTATATGAAATCAGTGGTGATTGAAGCATGAAGGCCCTGTGGTATAGGCAGCATTACTTCGCGTTTTTTTCTCTTTATTTTTAACAAATGATTTCCGACGTTGAATAAAAGAAATGTTGACATGAAGCTCAATTATATTATGGAATATATACCACACCAATAGCACCGATTTCTTTCGCTGCACATCAACTGGTCCTAAGGGCCATTTACAATGATAACGCGAATTGATCACACCTCAAATATTGCAAAATCGAGTAAACTTTTCAAACATGTTCAGAAGATATAGATGATATTCTCGTAGTCCCGTAGGTACATTGTTTCCACACGTATAATTTAAGTCCACCACACCATCTTTTTTTCTAACTAATGGTTATTGCCACCAAACAGAATGCATGGAAAACGGAATATAACATTTCTGATTTTGCATTGTAAATGCCCATTTTATTCTTACGCGGTTAACAGGCACCTTTTAAGTATACACATTTATCTGCAGATCAGGAACAGATCCTCCCATGTATATTGATTTTACTTTGTCTATTAATGATAACTTAGAAAATGGACTACTTAGTAACAACTTACTTACTTTATAACTTGACTGAAAAGATTACATTCATGTGTTGAGAATGAAATAGATTATAATTAAATGAACTGATTTGTCTGTTTAGAAGAAACTGGACAAGAGATGTGCAGAAACTGGCTCCACCAGTTCAAGTCCCTAGTATCTTCACGACATCTAGCATCAGGATCATGAAGGTAACAACCTCCATGGACGCTATGGCTTCGGATACCATAAAGGTGCTTCAGGTCAACGGTTCTCCAAATTCATGTTTTCAAATCGACCACACAACAGGTGAACAAGGAGCAATTGCTGAAGTGAATTCGTGCCATAATCCTAAGATGGTAACCAATCCAAGTGTCTCCCAGGATATAAATAAAGTTGCTAATTCAAAAACAATTTCAAATGGTAGCATTAAATTAAAGGATAAATTAGAAACTTCAGATATACTTGCCAATGGAGGAGAGGAAAGACTTTTGTGCAATTCTACTACACCTAAAAGGCGACTTCAAGAAGCAATGATGAAAAAGTCATGTTCTCAACTGGCAAATGGCAGCTGCATTCAGAAATCTGATGAGGAAGATAGTCCCCGTAAACCAAAAATGAATGGGGATATATCCAGCAGCTCCAATGGTGACATCTCCTGCAGCGATAGTGAATGTGGTAATGGGGAAAGAACATCGCCACTGCCTGAACACATTCCTGCAACGAATGGAAGGAGTACAGAGAATGGCCATAAGGAGGAAGAAATGGAGTATCATCTGGATGCTGCTGACTGGGACCGCACTGTGGCAGGAGTAAAGGAGCAAGCGTTTGCAAGGCTCCAAGAGGAACTGAACAAGGCTCATCAAGAGTTGAGGCTGAGGGATGAGGAGGTGAACAGGCTTAGCAGAATAAGAGAAGAAGTTGAGGCTGAATTGGAGGAATTAACTGCAAGTTTATTTCAGGTGAGTGTTAGTTATTTTCTTGAGTAACAGAGATCATTAATGAATTACTTTGTTTTATATGTACATATATCATTAGGGTTTATAGCAGTTTTGCTGTATGAGATAATGGAGATTTACACAGGTATTAATGAGTTGGCCCCTTAACCATCTCCAAAATTTGTATTTAAGTGATCAAACCAGCTTTTATATGGTACTTAGAACACCGGATATGTAACTACTAGGATCGTTTGATAAGTCTGGTAAAAAGCAAGATTTTTTTAACATCTCGCCTTATTTCTCCACGTAGTCTCCATTGAGAGCTATACCTGCACTTGCTTCAGCGATGTTCCAGCTTTTTCATCCCGTCAAGGTCTGCAAAATACTCATTGACGGTGACTATCACTTCTTCATTTGGTGAAAATTTCCTACCACCAAGCCACATTTTCAACTTGGGAATAGGAAGACGTCATTGGAGCTAACTCTGGTGAATAAGATGGATGAGGAACCAATTCAAAGTCAACGCATGCACTTTCGCCATTGCGATTGCTGATGTGTGCAATTGCGCATTAACCTGGTGAAAGAGCACTCTTTTGCGTTTCAGTTAGCTCATGTTGCAAACGATCCTACAATGAAGCATAATAGGTTTCAGTTATGGTTCTGCCTTTTCCCAAGTAGTCTAGGAGGATTATTCCTTGACAATCCTCCCCCCCCCCAAAAAAAAAAAAACAGTGGTCATCACCTTACCAGCTGACAAAATGTTCCTTACTTTCTGTGGTGCACTTTCACCAGCCTTTGTCCATTGTTTTGACTGCTGTTTTGACTCTAGTGTGTAACGATGGATTCAAGTTTCATCCATTGTCAGAAATCGGCGCAGAAAGTCTTGCGGATGGCGATTAGACATCGCCAAACACTCGGTAGAAGTGTTCTTCCGGATGCTCTTGTTTGACTGTGAGCAACCACGGCACCCATTTTGCGCAAAGTTTTTTCATTGCCAGTTTTTCATGCAGGATATTGTGTACTTGCTTAGTTGAGATGCCTACAGCCACAGCAATCTCACAAATTTTGATTTGGTGGCCTTGCATAACCAGATCGTGGATTTTTTCAATGGTGTCCTGTGTGGTGAATTGAATTAGGCGACCAGAGCGCGATTTATCTTCGGTGCTTCTACGACCACGTTTAAATTCTTTGATCCAAAAGTAAATGGTCTTCAATGTTGGTGCAAAGTCCGTACGAACTTAATTCCGTGTTGATGTGTGCGGCAGTCCAGCCCTTCAAATGAAAATGTTTACTAACAGCACAAAACTCAAGTCTTTTTTCTCCATTTTCAGTCTTACTGACCAGTTCAGATGGCTGTCAACAATGAACTATATTATAGAACATTCAAATTTTCTACGCAATCATTTGAATAATCAGGCTTACCATTCACAAGTTTGCAACACAAGATTTCCATCCCTTCATGGAAATTTACCAGACTTATCAAACGACCCTTGTAAACAATGAAATTAATTTTTCTTCCACTTTATGCTGACTAAAAGATTTTGCTGTAATTTATCATTGTCATCATCAAATATTTTGTGTCCATAACATCTACTGATTTAGTTTCAAAATGTTCTTCTTTCGTAATTTTAGTTTCGGTAATGTGGCAACATACACAGAAAATGAATATTAAATCATTTTTAACATATACTGAATTTTAGACTGAAATAAGAAAGTAGTAACTGAATCAGTCATTGTTAAATATTTTGTTCTCATAATACATACCTGATTCAATTTTAAAGTGTTCTTGTTTTGTAATTTGGCTCAGTACACAGAATTTTATTTGTTAATATATACAAAGTATTAAATATTCAAACATTTGCAACATGCACTGAAATTTAGATGAATTAAGAAAATGAGAAAGTTGAAATCTTTAAATGAGTTGCAACTAATAACAGAATCATAAGAAACTGTTAATAATTGTTAATACCACTTAAATGACTTCATAAAATATTCACCAGAAGCTTAAACAATTATTTTTCAATTCTGCTCTCTTATATAAAGAAAACTTCCTGTAAATATAAAGTCACATAACAGTAAGTCTAATCTGATTAAAGTATATGGCACAATTGGCTCATAAAGGTTTTCTTTCTTGGCTTCTTCTCATGACATACATAGCATATTCAGATCCATGTAATTGCATATGCTGTTGTTTGAGTGCATGGCTTTCCTGAATGTGTTTCTGTAGAAATCACTTAAATGAACACTTGGCAGATCTGTTCAGTGTAAACCATACACAAATGTGCCCATCCCCATCAAAGAAAAAATAATTTTGTTTGTTTGTTAATAAATTCCCAGGATCACAGCACAGCTTCTCCTTCTTCTCCTTCTTCTCCTTCTTCTCCTTCTTCTCCTTCTTCTCCTTCTTCTCCTTCTTCTCCTTCTCCCTTTTCTTCCTCTTCCTCTTCTTCTCCTTCTTCTCCTTCTTCTATTTTTTTAATTCACGTCCTCTGATGTTAAGCCATAACAAACAATGAAATTGGTGAAATGATGCTCAAATGAGCCCAGGGTCCATAGAGCTTGGAGTTACCCTACATTCATCCTTCAGGACATGGAAAACTCCAGAAAAACCTCACCCAGGTTACTCCTGAGATACAAACTTGGGTGCTCTTGAACTTGAGGCAGACATGCTACCATTTATGCTACCGAGGCAGGCACGTGCAGCCTTGGGATCAGCAGGCCAGCTCCTAGCTAACTGAGCCACCCAGACTGATCCCCTTTGAAGACTAGTTGCATTCTCTGCACAAAACAATCACACTCCTCCAATTTTTGCTCAGATTTCAATTTCAGCTATTTTGTTCCTTTTGTTCTGTAGCTGGAAAGCTTCACATAGGGTTGTCTTAATAGGTACTATAGTAGTCATTGTGATAGCATTACACAAAAAAAAGCTTAAACCAATTATTGGAATGTTAAAGTCAATAAACAAATCATAATATTTACAGAAAACTACAAATAAAAAACATTTGGCAAAAGAATACTACATAATTCTATAAATTCTATTGTAACTTTTTAAATGAGACAGTAGAGTTTGTGTAACAATAGTGTGAATATATATCGAGATTTAACTATATTGGAACACCACAGTGAAGCGAAATATATACTGTGTGAATATACTTTAAATTAATCTTTTGCCTTTAATTTCTTTTATACAATACATTTAGACTAACAAACTTAAAGATACTGAGTGAGTTAACATTCAGTTAAATATCACAGTAAACATGCCTACAATATGGTTATTTCAACAGTGTAATATTAATAAAATTAAAATTATGAATAAAATAGATGCAGATGAATAAATTTAGTAATCCTGTTTAAATCAATCTGAACTTGCAATAGAGATTCTGTGCATAAAAAGTAAATAAACAATGTTTCATATATATTACATACTTAGTAATGCATTATTGGAAAATTAATTTTTCTGGACTGAATTCCTATATTTCAACATAGGTCTATTACACAATATGTTTTTCAACAACTAGATTTATAAACAAAATTAATATAATTGGGAAATGTTTTGAAGATGTCATTTTTAAAGAACAGGACAAGCATATTAGATAGTCAAAAATTCCCCTATCTCTCATTTTGCTTCACAGCGTACTTAACAATCTTCAAACTTTTCTTTTCTCTCCAGTGCAACATGTTGTTAGCAATACAAGAATGTTCTGATATATAATAATCAGATTTGGGAAGCCTACTATATTTATTAAGAACCCATAAGAGTAATAAAACCTTTATTTACCCACTTCATCATCATCATCATCATCATCATCATCATCATCATCATCATCATCATCATCATCATCATCATCATCATCATCATCATCATCGTCATCATCGTCAATGTCATTGTCATCATCTATTGATACTGTTTGTTATTTCTTCCATGTTTTGTCACGTCTCATGGCCTGCAATTCTGACTTTGTTTCAGAGACAATAAATAGTATGTACCACCTGTAATTGATGCTTTTGTTTGCAAACAATCATTGGTGAGAGGGTCATAAGGAGACCTGCAGAAAATTGAATTCTTGCAATGGCATTATAATCAAATGTAATTTCAAGGATCCCTTTGCCACAATTTTATTATAATTTTCTGATTTTTTGTCTTTAGATATTTCATTTAAGGCTTCTTTGAGGGCATCATAATAACTTACAGCTGTACCTAGAACATCATTGTTGCTTGACTATATTGTTATGTGACTCTATTGTAGTGCTTCCTTTTAATCTTAGTCATCTTTCGTTCAAATTTTCTGTTAACATGGGATGTCCTTGGTGTCCAGACATGAATGAATACATAGAGCTCTTGAATGACAGAGAACATGTTCTTTACTTAAGGACAAATATTTAGTGACTTCTCAACAATCAAGCAAATCTGTGAGAAGTACTCCAAATATACCTATGCTTTTGGGCAGTCTACTGAGCACAAAAAACTACTCTATTAAGTGGACCTTTATGTTTTCAACTCCACCTATATTCTGATTCAGCACACCACTTGTATCAAAGTCAACTTTTCACAGGATGTCTAACAGCACAGATAGCAAATGCACATCATATGCTTCATCATTGCTGAAGTCTTGGGTTGAGTCAACAGTAGTGAAAATATATTTTAGTTTCTTTTATATTCTGCACATTTTTGAAAACAACCATGAAGTTGATCTAAGTTCAGCTTCTCTTCTTTCACATTATGAAGATTTTCTAATATTTTATTTTAAATATACTTCAATATTTCTTTTACGCTTCCCAAATTTTCTGATTGTGTAACCTATGCCATGATTCCCTTCCTGAAGATGGCTCTGATCATGCATAAACAAATAAATTTGCTAATGATTTATTCATGACATTTAGGAAGATTTTCCTCAATTCAATAACAGTTGTGAATGGTAGGCATAATTATATGGAATGTAATGTGAACACAATACTGCTGATATTTAGATGATAGGTTTTAAAATATGACTGAGAATTTCTTAGAACATTGTTACTAAAATTAGGCAAGTGAGTCAACCTTGTATATACTTTTCTCCACTTACAAGTTTTTTATGAAGACTAGTTTCTGGGGACTTCTCCCCTATCGTCAGCTCTGTGGTAGACTGATGATGCATCCGGTGTCTGCATCTGGCTTGGTGTTGTGCTGCCATCTAACGTCCTGGTAAGTTTGATGACGTCATCTACCGCGGGAATTTCAAAATTCATCAAGAGGTCCTGTTTTTTCGTAATAAATATGTTTTCCCAAATCTGTAGTTCCAGAGGTTTCTTTGCCTGTTTGATCAGTTCTATTTCTTGTTTTATGTTGTGATTCTCAGACCAAAAGTGATGTGATACGGCCGACTTGTCCATTTGTTTGAATTTAATATTTCTGAAGTGTTCTTTCATTCTTGTTCCTAGATTCCTTTTGGTCTTACCAATGTATATCTTGTCACAATCCTGGCAACTCATTTGGTAAATTCCTGATAATTGAGTTTTCGGTGTGCTATTTTTTAGAGGGTGGTTTAGTAAGTTGCGGATGTTGTGCTTGTTTTGAGGGGCTAATTTTATGTTGAAGCTCTTAAATATCTTTTCAAATTTTTTGAAGTATTTTGGATGAAATGTAAATTTTCCATATCTGGTGTTTGGGTTTTCTAGTTTTTTTAACGTAGTAATGTCCTTTAAGTATTTGTTTCTTTTGTGTCTATAGATCAGTTTTTTGATGAAATTTGTGTTATAGTTGTTCAGTTCGGCAACCTGGTGTATGTGAGCGTACTCCTGTTCATATTCTGTTTTTGTTAGCGGAATGTTGAATAATCTGTGAACTAAACTATGGAATACTGCATATTGATGTTGTACTGGGTTGAATGGGTTGCATTTAATGTAATTGTCAACATGTGTTGCTTTTCGGTATATTCCAAATTGTAATCCTGTTGGTGTTCTAATGATTTTCAAATCTAGAAAAGGTAGCCATTCATCCTGCTCTACTTCAATGGTGAAAACTATGGATTTTTCTTGTAGGTTTAGCAACTTTATAGCATCCTCGGTTAGTCTTCTAGGGACTATCGCAAACACATCGTCGACATATCTATGCCAACATTTGAAAATATGTGGAAAGGCTTTAGTAATGTGTGTTTCCAAATTACTCATGAACAGATTAGCTAGTAATGGTGAAAGAGGGTTACCCATGGCCAAGCCTGCTGTTTGTTGGAAGATCTTGTTGGAGAACGTGAAGCTGTTTTGTTCAATACATAGGGTGGTTAATTTGATGTATTCCTCTATTTTATCATCTGCAACGTTGCTTTTGGATAACCAGCCTTTCATCAATTTTGGAATTTTTTCTACTGGTATGCTCGTGAATAGAGATCTGATATCAAAGGACACCATCACCTCTTCAGTTTTTATAAATTGTGTTTTCAATTTTCTTTACTAAATCAAATGAATTGTTTATGCTTAGAGATTCAAACTTTTCAAACTTGTCAAATTCTTCCAACAACCATTTTGCCAGTTTGTAAGTCGGGGAATCTATATTGTTAATAATGGGTCGCATGCTGTTGTCTGTCTTGTGAATCTTAGGTAGGCAGTATAATTTTGGCAAATTAGGGTTGTTTACAATTATGCTATTTTTCATCTTATGTGGCACTACTGTATTTTCTTTAATTGCTTTTTTGGTGGTTTCTATGTATTTCCTTAAAGGGTTTTTGGTTAGGGTTGTATATTCTGGATTTTGTAGTAGATGTTCGACTCGCTGGTTGTAATCATTTCGGTCCATAATGACTACCGTATTTCCTTTGTCTGCTTTCAGATAAAAAACTGGTTTTTGGTTCAATGTTTGAATAGTTTCTTTGTAGTTATTTTCCTGTCCGAATGTCATCCCCTTTAGAATTTCTAAGCATTTTGATTTAACTAATGTTTTTTCGCTACCATTTTCGCTACCATATGTTCTTAGAACATATTAAAGATTCAAAAGATAATAGCAAACCAAGACATTTGCAAGGGTTGCATGGAGGGCAACTTATCTTCCTAGAAATTGCTTTTAATCTTTAAATAATTTCAATAATTTAAGAGCTAAACTAAGCAGTGTTTAATAAAAACAAACATGAAAAGCACATTTAATCAAATCAATCTTTTCTTAAATTCAGATGACAAGTTAGATTGTAAGATAAATCAATCTATAATGTAAACATAAGGCTTATAAAAGCTTTTGTACAGATAGCAAATTAACTTATTTTGAACCCATGGTTTTTCAACTCTTTATAAGCACACAAGTATTACACTATTGGGGAACAATGATTGTTGTAGCATAATTCAGTAAGTTTTTATGGCAGTCGTTTCTCATTGTTGGTGCTTAGTAGCACAAAGTATTTATATGTCAATGTTCTACTTACACTTGTTGATTTGTTAAATCTTATGGATTAGAGGAAGTAGTTTATTAAATCGAGATTTAATGTATTGATGCAAACAATGATTTGCGAAACGTCCTCAAAATAGGTACGGAAGTGAAGCAGATGTGTAATAAATACAACTCATCTATAGTTTATTAAAATTTCATCTAGTATGCTGAATGAGTTAATTGTAATTTAAATTAAGGAAGAAAGCATTATGAATATAATGATGGTATTAAGACTGAAAGTTTAATAGCAGTTGCTTTTGACAGTGGAATTAATGAAATAAAATAAATTTACATGTATGTAATGAAATTAGCAACTAGATATTTGAAAATACTCAAGTATTTTTAACTTAGGGGTTTCTTTAAAATACAACTTTGGAATTAAAGTAGTAGCTTATCTGCTTCAAGTGGCATTGAAAGATAAAAAGAACTAAACTTTTGTCTTTTATTACAGATTCTACAACTAAATGTCATTCAGCTTTAACTATGTGAATTTTTTTCTAAAATTCTGTTTACAGCTTAGTGAAGTTTAATTATAATCTATTTTTAAAAATAATTTCTGAGATTGGCCTTGAAAGAATACCTGTTTTTCTATTTCACTGATGAAGATTATTACGTACATAATTACACTTTTTGCATGCATTATTCCTACTTGAATTCTGCATTGATAAAACTATATGTCTAAACCTTTGTCAGATGTTAAATCCTATTTGGATGCTTATTTTCTTTGTTTACAGTTTCATTGCATATTATTGTTTAACTATGTTCTTAACTATATTATTAACTTTAACTGAAGTGTTCCTTGTTTCCTAGGAAGCACATAACATGGTGCGGGAAGCAAATATGCGTCAAGCAGCAGCTGAGCGGAGTCTAAAGGAGAGTCAGATGCAAGTCGAGGTACTCACTGCTGAGGTGGCTGCACTCAAGACACTTGTACTCACTTCTACACCAAGCCGTCCCAATCCACATCTTCATCCTCAGATCAGCAATCACCGTGATGATTCCTCTCTATCAGGTATCTATAATTGTTTCTGAAATGTATAACCATCCCTGTCCATTGTTTATTTTACACATTTGGTTCAGAATGAATAATATAATACCAACTTTCACCACTTCTGTGTTTCCCTTCTCTATTTCTCTCTCTGCCAGTTAACATGCTGGAGATAAAATTCAAAATTTTCTTTAACAATCATGAGAAGATATAACTACTTAGTTTGTTATTCATCATCCTTGAAATTCTTTTTAGACCTTATTTAGAAATAATGTTTTGTCCCTAATTTTACTTTGGGTGCAAATAACTCGCTTGTTGTTGATCTAGATTTACACATTTTCAAAATTCAAAATAAATTTTTTGAGTTTAAAAAGTTGGGATTGTTAAATGAACACCTTGTTTGATTTCTGCTTATCATGAGATTTCTAATTAAATCACAGAAAAGATACCTACAGGAGAAGTATAAGATGCATTTTCCCTCTTTTCTGAATCTGAAGTACCAAGAGATCTAAAAATGTAGGAACCAGCTGTGCAATATTTTGACTGTCCACAACCTTGCCATCTGCCGCTATCATAGAAAGGTGAAAATAAAAGCATGCAACATTTTTGAAACTATTTTTAAAGGTTTTACTTACCCATGTTATTAAAGGAGATGCTGAAACTGGCCACTGCCATTGTCCATATATGATTGGCACTTCTTTAGGAAACTATTGCAACACTTGCCGTAGTTCACATTGAGAAATGCTGGCAATTTCCTGGCAGATATTTTGGTTTATAATTATTCCAGGTTGTGTGGGTTTGTTCTGTGCACTTTATTCTTCAAGTTACCCAGAAATAGATATCGCAGGGGTTTAGGTCAGTGGGCTGAGGGGCCACAAATCTCTACCAATAATTTCGTCCTGCAACCCATTTTCAGTTTTTCTCATTGAAAGATCGGTGGTATTAGCTGTTGCAGAATCTTGTTGCAAAAATGTAAAATTGTGCTCCTGGGCCTACTCTTTCTCTGCTAAGGAGAATTGCCAGGTGCCAGGTTTTCCTGTGAACTACGGTGAGTGTTGGATAGTTTTCTAAAGAGGTACCAAACATGTATGAACAACAACGGTTGGCAGTTTCAGCATCTCCTTTAATAACATGGGTAAGTAAAGCCTTTAACAGAGTTTTAAAAATGTTGTATGGTTTCATCCGTGTCTTTCTATGATAGTGGCAGACAGTAGTAAGCACTGGGGGTGTGGACTGGCCAAACACCATGCAGCCGGTTCCTACATTTTTGGGTCTCTCAGTATTTAAATAAATGAAGAAGACAGACTTTCTGCGAAGCAGATTATAAAGCCATTTAATAGGAATGCTTTACAGCATTTACGTCTTCTTCAGTGATATCTGAGCATGTTTGTTTATTAATATAAAGTTATGTATACTTCTTATTCTACTGGGATTGGCCCTGGCCACTGTATTAGACCATGTTTTAGTTGTATCAATTGTACAATACATTGGTTATGTTTATACTACCTCACTTACTTTTTTAAAACCAGACCATTCAGGAACATGTGCTCCCATTGTTGGTTGACAACCGACTAATGTTGATGTTAGAGAGTGGTGGTGTTGTGAACTTGATCTGCTGATCCGAGGATAGGAGTTTGAAGTTCATAATTCACTTGAGTTTTTGTAATGGCATGTTTTCAAATACTGAGAATTTAGTTCGGTATCTTGCTTTCCTAAGGAGATTGATTTCCAGGGTAATACCATGGTGGTTGTCCCAAAAGTGTGCTGCTACAGCTGCTTTTTTTGTCCGTTTTTTATTTTATGAATTGAAGATTTTATTTTAATCTGGTTTTCAAGTTTCTTTTTGTCTTCTCTTTGTATATTTGATCATAGCCTGCACAGTTTCTCTGATAAATACCTGATCCTTCAGTGTGGTCAAGTCTGTCTTTTAAGGTTGTGCAGACTAAGTTTTGTATGTTGTGTCTGTTTTGAAATGCTTGAATTATATAGTATATATGAAAGCTAAAAATATTGTTTAGATAAAGAACGAAAAGAATAAACATTATTTGAGAAACAATGGTGATTACCCCTTAAGGATATGTTAAACAGTTGAGGAGTGAAAAGTATCGGACACAACTATTCATTAAGGTACATAATGAGATAAAAACAAATAAAAACATAAAATATATCATCAAATTGATAAAATATATTTAAAAGACAATGCTTTCTATAGTTCAGAGGAATATGAACTAATCAACATACTGTAAATTAATTGTAAATACTTTCATATGTGTAAATTTTTATGTCTATATCCTTTTAACTGTTATATTCAAAGAATGAATAAAATACTTTGTGAGTTATGTAGTGTTTTTTGAATATCTTCTAAAATCTTTGGCCTGCCCAAGAATGATATGTGAATTTCTTGTTAAGGAAAACTTCTTTTTGTGCTTTTAGTGTGGTAATCTCCCTGATGGTTTTAAATCTTTTGTTTCTTAATCTTTTGTTGTATTATATTTGGGTTGAAACCTTTGACTGAAGCTATATGGAGAATCTGTAGGTGTTCCATGTGATAGTCAGTATAATAAACAGTTGAAAACTGCAAGTTGGTGGCATTTTAGTTTGAAGTTATTATTCTTTATGCAGCTGTCTGTGTATGAGGGTTTCCTATGAATGTCAAAAGTGGTTGTTGGTTCTGTCTGATGATTTTGATGTCCAATGCAAGAACCCATCTTTTTCCATTTTCATTGTGAACTGTATAAATCTATTTTTAAAACTCAGAAGTTTCAATGAATCATCCAATAATTTTGTCAGTAATATTACAAATTTAACATCACCGGACAAAAAATTATTTACGCCCTGTAGAAATCATTGATGAATCTTTAGGACTCAACAGATGGTGCTGTGGTCACGTCATGTGGTTAATTACTAGCCCACTGTTGCTACATGATCAAAGGGCCATAGCGAGTTATGAGACATGGTGTGTCAAGCATTCAGTGTAATGCAATATGGGGAAATATAAACATGTGAGAAAGTGGCAAAAAGGGACAAATTGTATTTGGCCATGTCCATGGCCATACAGTAGGTGAAGTGTCTGGATTTGATGGTATGTTGAAGTGGACTGTGCAGCGGTTCTATATGCAGTCGTCAATATACATGGCCATGAAACACGACATCGTAATTGTGGTCAAAAAAGGATCAGGACTCAGAGGGACCAGAGACTAGTTTCACAGCTAGTAAACGCAAATTGCTTCCAAATCCAACAGGAATTGCTCCAGTTTGTGAATACAGGTCCATCCAGACCTGTTAGTGAGAGGACATTGCTGCGAGAACTACTTCCATGAGCATTTGGAGTTGGACACCTTGAAGGAGGCTTCTGCTCACAAAGAGACATAAAGCTGCGCAACTTCAATGAACTAAAAATTACCAAATGTGGACAGTAGGTGACTGGCAGAATGTCATGTGGTCCGATGAATCACATTTTTGCCTCTGTTTTAATGATGCATGTAGTCGGGTGCATCGCTGGCCACATGAAGGATTTCATCCGGATTGTGTACAGGTTAGGTTCAAGCCAGAGGTGGATCAGTAATTATTAAATTATAGATATTTATTTATTTATTTATTTATTTAGCATTTAATTTCTGTACAGAAATATTTGCTTTTTCAAGATACAGTACAAACAATACAAACTAGAAATTCAGAAAATACAGAATTAATTCTACATGCAATAATCAGATTAAATTGTATCAATGTCAACAAATACAGAAAACTTACATGAATTGTCAACCATTAGTATCATAAAATTATTCTTATGTAATCATTTACTCTACTTAATCTGGTACCTAAAATATTCAAAGAACTCTTGAGTACTATAGAAGCACTGATTTATTAAAAATGATTTCACATCTCTTCTGAATCTTTTCTTATCATTGTTTTCGATTTTCTTTAAGATTAAGTTATACATGTGAACCCCTTTATGAAGTACTGAGTTAAGTTTTTTATTTGATCTTGATCCCAGTATATGTAATTTAGCACCATTCCTAGTATAATGTTCATGAATAGTGTTATTTGTTTGAAAATATTGTATGTTGTTGTTTATAAAGCATACGGTTTCTAAGATATACAGACATGGCAGAGTTAGTATATTATTTTCCTTAAAATATTTCATACAATGAGTCCTTTTGCTTAGATTAAACATTCTTCTTATTATTTTCTTTTGTGTTACAAATAAATCTTTTATTTCGGTAGCTGATCCCCAGATAAAGATACCATATGCAAGATAAGACTGCACATATGAATAGTAAATCAGCATTAATGTTTGTGTATTACAAATTTTCCTTAGCACTGATATTATGTAGTGGGCTTTATTAATTTTTGCAGTAATATACTGAATATGCGGCTTCCAGGTTAAAAATTTGTCAATAATTACCCCCAAAAATTTTGTTTCATTGGTATATTGTATTACCTCATTGCCAAAAGCGATTACAGGAGCTATATTAGCTTCATTTCTATTTGATAGTGAAATATGCATACTTTGTGTCTTTCTAATATTAAGTAGTAATTTATTATTAGTTAGCCAATGCATCATATTTGTCATCACAGTATTAGCATAATGTTGCAATTCAGAATTATTGCAGCCTTTGATAATTATATTAGTGTCGTCAGCATATAGAATAGTTTCTGCATGGGGAATATTAAGTGGAAGGTCATTAATATATACTAGAAAAAGCAGTGGTCCCAGGATAGAACCCTGTGGAACCCCACATCTCACAATTTCAATATTGGAATTAATATTATGACCATTTAATTCATTATTAACTACAGTATACTGTCTTCTACCCTCAAGGTAGGATTCAAACCAATCATGAGATACCCCTCTTATACCATAGGCTTCAAGTTTGGATAATAGAATATTATGGTCAACCAAATCAAATGCCTTAGACAAATCCATAAAAATCCCAATGGTATAATTATTTGCATCAAACCCTTCTAATGTTTGTTTCATAAAGGAGTATAGTGCATTAGAAATTGATTTATTTTTCCTAAATCCATTTTGTTTATCACTGAATACATATTTTTCAAGAAAAGGAGATATCCTGTTGAACATAACAGTTTCCAAGATTTTTGAAAACCCCGATTGAACTGAGATAGGTCTATAATTATCAACATTTTTTGTATCTCCCTTCTTAAATACTGGTACAACTTTTATTAATTTTAAGACATTAGGAAATTTGCCTGTTGATATAGAACAATTACATATATCCATTAATGGTGCTACTATATATTCTTTGCAAGATTTGATTATACACTCTGGTACATCATCAAATCCAGCAGAGAATGTGTTCTTTTTTGAATGTATTATTTTAAGAATCTCCTCAGAAGTTACTGGTTTGAGAAATACACTTTTATCGTTTCTGATTAATTTGATACGAGTATTTTTTATATTGGGATGAGTCAGAGGTACTCTATCAGCAACACTAATAAAGTGTTTATTAAGGATATTTGATACCTCAGCAGGATTATCTAATTTTGTATTATCAACTATTAAAGTAATTTTGTCTCTAGTTCTGACCATGTTGTTAGTGCTTTCATTTTTTACTATATTCCAGATAGTCTTATTTTTATTCGACGAATTTGAAATGCAAGTATCTATATATTGCTTTTTTGCAGCTTTTATTACCTTATTATATATTTGCTTATACTTCTTATGATATTCTATAAATGCTTCAGTTTTGTTTACTTTACTCAACTGATTTAGATAGCGTTTTCTTTTGCTAGAGATAATAATTCCCTTTGTTATCCATTTCTTCCTTTTACTAGTTTGCTTCTGTTTAACAACTGTATAAGGAAAAGCTGTATTAAAATTATGCAAAAATGTCAGTAAAAACTTTTGCAATTTTTCATCTATTCTTTTTTCATTGTAGACATCAGTCCAGTCTTCAAGGTTTAAGAGCGTATTGAAATATTGAATATTTGCAGTAGAAAATACCCTTTTATAACATGTTTGGGGAGTTATTTTAGCATTATTAGTCCTAAAGTTTGTTAAATTGGATACAATAGCATTATGATCTGAGTAACCAGTGTTAATATTCTCCAGCTTGACAGTAATGATAGATTTGTCTAGAATTATAACATCAATTGCCGTATTTGACTGTAAAGTTAATCTTGTGGGGTTACTAATTACATTTGAGAGATTGAACAATGCTAGTAAGTTTTTTAATTTATGTACTGATGGGTTGTCTTTTAAGAAGTCAACATTAAAGTCTCCACATATAAAGATTTGTCGAGAGTGTTTTTGGAGTGTATTAATCAAACTCTCAAGTTTATCTAGGAAAGTAGCATAACACCCATTTGGAGAGCGATAGATACATACAATAAATAATTTTAGTTCCTGTATATCAATTATAGAGTGTTCAAATATCAGTTCTTCATTTAGCATATTGGTTTTTAAATACCTCTTATATTTGATTCCTTTTTTTACTGCAATCATGGTACCCCCATGTGTGTAGTTTTCTCTACAGAACAAGTCTGCAACTATAAAGTTTGAAAAGATATGCGAATCTAGGCTAATGCAGGTTTTTTTAATCCAATGTTCTGTAAAACAACATACCTGAATATTTTCCATTGAGTTTAAGAAAATTTCAATTTCAAGAAGCTTATTGCCAAGGGACTGTACATTATGATACACTATACTCAAGTCATTTATGTCTGTTATTTTGCTAATACTTGACTCATATTTTGCATGACAATACATTCTGCAGTCATCATTTAATTTGTTATAATTTCTTATTTGTTTGGAATCCTTAATTGCTTTATATTTTACTCTGCCAAAATTATTATTAATATTAGATATTGCTCTTAACTTTATAAGATCACAACTACCATTTAATATGAGTTTTTTGGTTTGCAGCATGCAATGTATCTATTAAACAATTTACCAATAATTAGTGAACCCCTTCTATTTAAGTGAAGTCCATCTCTCCCAAGATCCCTATCTGTGATCCATGAGTTTCCGTCAATAAATATACAGTTCTTTTGTTCACACACCCATTCTAACACAGAATTTATTGCATCAATGTATCGGGGGTCTTCGTCCCGACGTCTCAACACTCCACTGATACACACTTTTACTCGAGGGAATAGTTCATTAATCACTTCCACAAGCTGTTCCATTTCCTCCATAATCTCATTTGGATCCTTTGCTGTAATGATATTATTTGTTCCTGCATGAATTATTATAACATCAGGGTCGTCTTTATTCTCTAAAAGTTCCCGCTTCAGGTGTTGAATTTTTGCACCAGGATAGCAATACACTGTAGCTTCTTCGTCTATAAATTTGTCAGTATACCTCACTAGCGAATCACCGATCACAATTGCCGTTTTTTTATCGTACATTGTTTCATCTGGTCTAAATATCGACGCACTTCCATCTTCGAATTCCCTCGCTGCATTGAAATTCTTTGTCCCAGATACCGGTGTGCTTCGATCATCATACTCCCTCGCTGCGTAGTATCTCTTTGTTTCTAAAACGCCGGTCTCATCTTCTATTCCAGCTTCTTTCAGGACATCACAGCTGTTGTTTGAGTCGATTCCTTCGTTGGTATTCTGCATGCTTCTGTTCTCAGTGTACAGTTCATTCCTTTTCACCACTTTGTTAATATTTCGACTAACCTTTACATCCCTTGCACTTAGGTTATTATTCACGGGCGTGTTTTCTTCATTCTCTCTTCTATTCTTACTGCTACCTACGTAATTTTGCTTCAGTTGTTTATTTTCTTCCATTAGGCGTTCTATTTCACATCGTGCTTCCTTCAAATCTCTGTTAATTATTTCGATTATATGGTGAAGTGACGCCACATTTTCACGTGATTTTCTACAGCAAACATTCTTATTCTTCACGCCTATATTGTTCACAAAATTAGAACCTTCATTTCCATTGCTGTGGCCGGTGTTGAGTGTTGGATTTGTACGTGATTTGTCATTGAAAAGATCAGTTATTTGATTAAAATCAGTAAAAACCGAGATATCACTTTCAGTATCGGCTTGTACCACCGCCATCTTGTTACCTCAATAGATGAGTCGTATTTATTACACATCAGCTTCACTTATGTACCTCACATTTTTGCCTCTGTTTTAATGATGCATGTAGTCGGGGGCATCGCTGGCCACATGAAGGATTTCATCCGGATTGTGTACAGGTTAGGTTCAAGCCAGAGGTGGATCAGTAATTATTATGTACCTCACATTTTTGCCTCTGTTTTAATGATGCATGTAGTCGGGGTAATCGCTGGCCACATGAAGGATTTCATCCGGATTGTGTACAGGTTAGGTTCAAGCCAGAGGTAGATCAGTAATTATTAAATTATAGATGAGTCGTATTTATTACACATCAGCTTCACTTATGTACCTATGTTGAGGACATGTTTCGCTTTACTGTGGTGTTCCAATACAGTTAAATTTTGATGGATCAGTAATGTTTAGGGGGTGGTTTTTTTACTATGGATTAGGCTCGCTCCATCAGGTGACCAATAGGATGACCCAGCATGTTTATTTGAACATTCTGAATGAACAGGTTTTGCCATTAGTCAATATCTCCGTGATGATTGTGCTGTTGCCTCCCCTACATTTCAAGATGACAGTTGCAGGGTTCATCGGGTCAGAAGAGTGTTGGACTGGTTTGAGGAATGCACATTATCACATCTCAATTGGCCTGCAAACTCACCCGACTTGAACCCAATAGAAAATTTGTATGATATGTTGGAACAGCAGGTGAAATGCTGAAATCAGCATCCCCACAATTTGATGGTTCTGTGCAAGCAACTCATATGTGAGTGGTATCAGGTGGATGTGCCATATGCGCAGAACCTTGTGGACTCACTTCTTAACCAAATCCAGGCAATTATCAGGTTCAGAGGTGGTATTATGCATTATTAATGTTAAGATGACCGGGGGTGACTAAATTTTTGTCCAGTGAGTTTATTGTCTACATACCTGTGCTAGGTTTTGAATAGTAATGGAAAGGAGTTATGTTTCTGTAAACAACTTATATACATTGAAAAAAATATTTGTAGTCAGTTTTTTAAATTTATTTTGATGTCACTGTTACTAAATTCCTCCAATCATGCATAACTGATATACATGTTGGCCCAGAAAGGTGAAAATGGGTTACACATGGCTAGTCCACTGGCTTGTTTGAAGAATCTACTGTTGAAACTAAAGAAGTGTTGATCTTTACGGAATTTTGTTAGGTTTACAAAGTTATCACAATTGAAATTAATGAATCTACTTAGTGAAATTAATTAATTAGTTAGTGAAATGAATGGAAATGAGCCAATTTTTCAGTTGTGAGAGTTTTATCTGTTGTAATCTGGGATGCAGGAGAGAAACCAGACTATCTTCTACTGAAACTGCAATGCTTTTTTATCTTTTCTATTAATTTGAATGTGTTTTTGATGCTTAGGATTTTTAATCTTGTGGTTAAGTTGTGTTTATCTGATAGCTACTTTGCTAATTGTTATGTGGAAGGATCAGTATTATTCACTATTGGTTTTAATATTTGTTCTCAGGTTTGTGTGTATTGGGAAGAAAATATAGTATAGGTAATACCAGGTTATTGGGTTAGAGTTTTTGAGCTCTTTTGGTGATGGCTTTGGCTTCTTTCATTACACTGTTGCATTCTTTAAGGCAAACTTTGAGTGGGTTGTGGTTTATTTCAAGTTACTGGCGATTTATTGAGTAAATATATTACTTGTTCATTTATCTTTTTCTAATATGACAATTTTATTGCCTTTAATAACTTTTTGATGTTTACGATTTCTTTGTCTTATGAGTTGATGATATGCTTAAATACAAAGTTGTTATGGGACTTTTTGATTTTTTTCCTCCCAAAATTTCAGCTCACTGGTTTTTATTAAACTATTGAATCTATCAAGGTGCTGGTTGCTATTTCAGTGTCTACAATGAACTCATTGGTGGTGTTAGGAAGTCAGACACCAATTTTAAACCTAGTGGATGTTTCAGACTCGTTTTAGAATCATGGTATGACAGTGCTGTTAGCTTAAAGGGTGTACCTACATGCATTCACTTAGATAATAAGTGATGATTATGGAATTATGACTATGTTGCTACCTGTTTACCATGTAAGTGTTAGATAAGTGAGTAATACTACCAGCTAAGTGACTATTACAGTGATGTGTCATGCTGTATGTCATTATCTATCTGCCCAGTGAATCTTTTCTTGAATGTGAAACCTGCAAACTTTCTTGAGTTGCATGAAGATTTCTAAGGAAACAGATATAAGAGCTGTATATTAGAAGACATGAAAATATGAACACTTTCATATTTGTCTTGATTGCATAGACACTTTTTGTCTATGCCTGGATAGAAAATTATTTAACTTACACTTCTTTTTTGTTGCAATTTACGTCCTCCAATGTTAAGTCGTATCGGACAATGAATGAAATGGGTGAAATGATGCTCAAATGAGTCCGGGGTCCATGGAGCTTAGAGTTAACCAACATTCGTCTATCAGGATAAGGGAAAACCCTGGAAAAAGCCTTATTCAGGTAACTCGCCCTGACTGAGATTCCAACTCAGGACTTACATAATTATTTAACTGCTAAGCCATAAGAGACAGACAAAATCTATGTAAATACAGATTTTGTTAAAGCATACAACTTATGTAAATCCAATTTTTTTTTGTGCACTTAACAATTTTCAAGATATTCCTTGTTATTAATTTGAAATATGTTTTCGTTAACGTAGTAAAGGAATGATGTTTGTTGATCAGCAACAAAAATGATGTCTATTTTATTGAATGTTCTTGTGGAAATAACGGTAAAGTTAATTACCCTAAAGCACAAAATCAGTAACGGAGCAAGTTCATATGAAGACGTGTTACAAGACAATATCCATTAAATGAACACAAAAACCTAAATACTGATTTTTCTTTTTTATATTATAGGTATTAAAGCCTCATAATAGTGCATTTTTTGTTGTTGTAATTTTACGTCCTCCAATGTTAAGTCACATTGGACGATGAACGGAATGGTTGAAATGATGCTCAAATGAGCCCAGGGTCCTTAGAGTTTATAGTTACCCAACATTTGTCTTTCAGGATAAGGGAAAAACCCCAGAAAAACCTTATGCAGGTAGCTCACCCTGACCGAGATTCAAGCTTGGGACCTATTGAACATGAGGCAGACATGCTGTCATCTACGCTACCAAGGCGGGCAAATGGTGCAATGGGTCCTCTTATATCGAAGATGGATAACTTCTGAAATTTAAATGGAATAAGGACACACTTTTTAAGTCATTAGTTTCTAATAAATAATAATAAAAAAATTGTTCAAAGATGTTAAATCTCAAAAAGTTAACAGTCCAATTATGATACACTTCATTTAAAGATATACATTAATAAAACAAACCATTAATTTATTTGGACCAAGTTCATTCAATTAAAAAATATTTAGCAACTATTTTAGAGATACAAATCACTTATTCCATGATTGTTATCAGAGAAGGAGATTAATAAATATATATGAACTTGCCATAGCTTTATTATTTTGTGAGGCTGGGATATTTTTTACTTTATTTATTTATTTATTTATTTATTTATTTATTTATTTATTTATTTATTTATTTATTTATTTATGTATGTATGTATGTATGTATGTATGTATGTATGTATGTATGTATGTATGTATGTATGTATGTATGTATTTATTTATTTATTTATTTATTTATTTATTTATTTATTTATTTATTTATTTATTTATTTATTTATTTATTTATTTATTTATTTATTTATTTATTTATTTATTTATTTATTTATTTATTTATTTATTTATTTATTTATTTATTTATTTATTTATTTATTTATTTATTTATTTATTTATTTATTATTTATTTTTTATTTATTTTTTATTTATTTTTTATTTATTTTTTATTTATTTTTTATTTATTTTTTATTTATTTTTTATTTATTTTTTATTTATTTTTTATTTATTTTTTATTTATTTTTTATTTATTTTTTATTTATTTTTTATTTATTTTTTATTTATTTTTTATTTATTTTTTATTTATTTTTTATTTATTTTTTATTTATTTATTTATTTATTTATTTATTTATTTATTTATTTATTTATTTATTTATTTATTTATTTATTTATTTATTTATTTATTTGTCTTATTTACGTCCTCCAACGTTAAGTCATATCGGACGATGAATGAATTGGGTGAAATGATGCTCAATTGGGTCTGGGGTCCATGGAGCTTAGAATTACCTGACATTCGTCTATCAGGATAAGGGAAAACCGCAGAAAAACCTTATCCAGGTAACTCGCCCTGACCGAGATTCGAACTCGGGACCTCAGGCTGGGAAATTGAGCTACTATAATTATAGATGGTACTGCAAGGTTTAATAATCTATTAAATGAATTTAGTTATTAATTGTGTGAAGTAGAATGGTATTCTAAGCTAGCCACCAGGTAATGGTTTTTATCTTTTGTTGAAGGTTATCTGTGCCAAGTTTGGTGGAAATTAGTAAAATAGTTTAAAAGCTTTTAAGAAGTACGCACACACAAACACACACTGACTTTTATATATAGATTCTCCGTGAACCTACAAGAAAATTAGCAACAAGATAATTTCTGCAAATGCTTATCACAATTAACATGAAGCAGCTATAGGAATATGCATTTGTGAGAATAGTTTGTACAAAGCTGGAGAAAGTCATATGAGATTTATTACACAAATATAACTATTTGTAACAAAACCTTCACTTATCTTAAGAAAATGATGTCAATTTTTCTTATTAATTGAGATCGATTTCACAAACTGCTTGTGTCGTCAGTTTCACAAGCGATTTGTTTGTGAAATTGATCTCAATTAATAAGAAAAATTGACATCATTTTCTTAAGATAAGTGAAGGTTTTGTTACAAATAGTTATATTTGTGTAATATGCTTCGCTGCAGCTAACTTCATTTTCTACGTAATCATATGAGATTTGTTTTATTAACTCCTTTAACATTTATCAATCTTTTCATTTATTTAAGTTCAATTATTAAAAAGCAATTTTACAATAAAATTACCTCAAATACTGTAAATTCTCAATCGTTGACGGCTTCTTTTCTTTCCTTGAAACCTTTAAGAAATCATTTCTATTCCTAGAATGAAACTTCTGTAGGTTTGAGACAAAGGAAGTGTCAATATATTATTGTAAGTATTTACAATTCTTTATGTAAATGTGTTACAGGAGTGGGATTGTTCACAAGAAAGCACAGACGTTCTCCTTCGCATTTCAACCTTAAGTATGGCAGAGAAAATTCCCCACCAGATTCACCAGTTAAAGAACAAAGGACTTTGGTGCCGGAGACTCTTGAAAATAAAGATGGCTGTGAGGTAAACAAATTGATAAAACAGTTGTTATGAATCATCTGCATACAATTTTGGGATATCCATGTTAGCTTAAGTTGTCTTTATTTTGTATACATCTAGCTTTTTCATAATATTTTTTCATAATACTTGTTTTAATTGTTTATTCGCATATATCTTGTACACACCTCCACCCAGATTAATGGTGTATAAGGATCCAATTTATTATTCGTTCCCCCGTTTGTTATCTTGAAACATTCTCCCTATGTGTCAACTATTCCTCTATTATTTGTTGTAAATACTTTCCTAATTCAGTTACCTATTTTGATTTCTTTTATATTAAACACTATTTTTGCCAATTCTATAATTCTAAAAGCTCTTTTTAGATCTAGGGAGTAGACCCAACTTTATAGTTCAGTTTTCCTATGCTCTAAGAAATAATGCTTTGATTTTACATACTGACACATATTATTGTCACATTTCGCTTAACTCAATTAATTTTATAACCATTGTTCTTACACAAGGATATTTAGTTCCTCCTTTAGTGTTACAGATACTGCAGTATTAAAGTGATGTACTTGCTATAAAAGCTAAGAGAAGTAATTATACCAGGGCGAGTCAATAAAGACAGAATTATTCTTGTTTACTGCACACAACAAAGTCTCACTGGGGAAACAACTTTGCATGAAGCCAATGGATCAGCCCTTAATTGGTGGACAAAGCACATACTGCTTCCACATGCTCGCTTCTGTACACAGGGGATGAACGAAGTAGGTCAGTTTGCCAGCCGCCTACAAAACAAATGGAGATGCTATGCAAAGAACAATATGCATTTGAAGTTTTGCTTTTGTTTGCAGAAATCCGACATGGATGCTTACAGAATGTTGCAGGGGGCATATAGTGATGATGTTCTGCCACAATCCACAGCACTTTGATCCACATCACATCAAGTAGTTTAAGGAAGGCCATGTTTCAATAACAAAGCAAGGTGGGCCAGGTTCTCCAGCTACAGCAATAAACGAAACCATGATTAACAATCATTATTTGTGAAGACCTACTGATGGACTTGCAGACATGATACAGATTTCCCAAGGTATTTTTGTCAATACTGCATAATCACTTAAACATGAGACATGTTTGTGCGAGGTGGGGCCAAGATTATTGATGACTGAATAGAAGTTGATGCTGGTGGAAGTGTGTATGGAGCTGCAACATCTGGTTGAGGTGCACAGGGATACATGCCTGAATCCCATCATTACAGATGATAAAAGTTGTCTTCAACATTACGAGCCGGAAGGCAAACAGGCCTCCTCAGTATGGAGATCATCTGACTCTGCGACACCAAAAAAGGCAAAGGTTGTTCGGTCAGCAGATGTCCTTGCTAAACACATCCAACAAATGTGACCAGAAATGCACACTTCTGATTGGTGCCTGCACCATGAATATGTGTGCATTTATGTGTGCAACACTGTTACCCAGTATTTTTTTATTTGCAGAAACACTGAATGTGTTCCACAACCTCCATACTCTCCAGACTTGGTCTCCTGTGACTTTTATCTCTTTCCCTGTCTGAAAAAGGAAGTAAGGGAGAAACTTTTTGCTACTTCGGAGGCCGTTTTGAAGAAGGCTAGGGCTGTTATAAGAAGATGTCAAAAGATAGCTTTCAGCACATGTTTCAGGACTAGCAGAAGTATTGGGAAAAGTGTGTTCAACTCAATGGAGAATACTTTGAAAAAGAACACACCAATCTGAACCAACACTAGTATATTTTATGTTTAAAAAAAAAATAAAAAATTCTCAGCCTTTATTGACTCACCTCACACATGAATTATTATTTATCTTTTTGCACATAACAAATCATATTTTAGTTTTACATATCTGCTAGCAGTAATTACTATAACGTACTTAACTATAAAACTATCATCTAACATGTCATCTGTTAATGAAATAATATATTGTAATATATTGCACCTAACAGTAAATTTAGTTAATTTTAATTTATAGATGAGTCGTATTTATTACACATCTGCTTCACTTACGTACCTATTTTGAGGACATGTTTCGCAAGTCATTGTTTGCATCTTCGGCTCTTATGTGACTAAAGCTTGATCCAGTGGTGTGTTGTATATTGCCATAAGATGATGTACTTTAGCATCAAAGTAAACTGTTCTTCACTTTATTATGTTGAAACCACATGTCTTCTCTGATAAAAAGGGGAATTGTTTCCATTAGATATCTGGCAAAATTTGTTGCAGAAACAATAAGTAATTGTAAGCATTGACTTGGGTCAGCAAAATGTATAGTCCTATTAAGAAGTTATCGATAATACTGGCCTACACATTGACACCAAATCTCAGTTAATGTAACCTCTGAAATGTAGCAAGGCCCAAGCATGTGAATTCTAACAGAATACTGCTCATATGTGAAAATTGCTTCATCTGTGAACATGACATTGGATGCAAACAGTTCATTGTTTTCAATTTTGTCGAGCTATTACTGACAAAACTTCCATTACAGAGGATAGCCTTCAAACCTCATTGCATGCATCTTTTCAAGGTGAAAAGGGTGCAATGTTTCCTGCAGAATTCTTCCTACAGTACTATAACTTAGGTGCAACTGTCGAGTGATGGTACGAGTACTAGCTGCAGAGTTGTTCTCAATGCACTGCAACACATCTTCCTCGTTGTGAGGATCTATACAGAACATGTCTGTCCTCGACCTTCTGCTCGTCTATCCAAGGAGAAATGGCTGGTATCTTTGTGATAGTATGGTAGAATATGGCACACTGATGCACTCTTTGCATTAATCACAATGGGCATGTATTCCAACATTTGCTTTGGCATTAACTCATCTAGCACTTAAATGCACTGCAGAAAAAAACTTCCCATAACAAAAAGTGTTTAAAATTATGTTATATATATCAACTCCCAAATTTTGTTGGTCTAATTTTGGGACATTCTGTATATATAATTTATTTTATATGGTTCTAGCATCCGCACTATATTCACTGGTAAGTGAGGTTAGAAGTGATGGACAGGCAGGTTAGGACCATGTGCAGCAATCTTTATCTTTGTTCTTGCCTTCCCTCTGCTGCTCAGTTGCCATAAGCTGTGCTGACATTATGTTGTTATTGGTGTACATCCTAGACGTGGCTTAATATGGTAACACAAAAGTTTACAAAAGAGGATTTATCTTTCTGGGTGTTACATCAGAAACAAAAACTGTGATAAGGTGAATTGACACTTTGCAACAAATATTCTGGTGCTCCCGCTCCAGTACAAGGGTGGTCTGAAACTTTCTCTGACTGATAGCGAAAAACGACAATTCATGCTTTCAAAGTAGTTTTATTTTTCAACATAATCTCCTTTAATATCAATACATTTTGTCCAGCGGTGTTCCAATGCCATTATCTCCTCTGTGTAGTGCTGGAAGTTATGCAAAGTACCCATTTACAGCTGCAAATGGTGCTTCATTGGACGAAAAGCGCCTACCAGCAAGGAATTTCTTCAGTTTTGAAAACAGATGGAATTCCGAAGGAGCCAATTTTTTTGGTTTTAACTTCGGTCTGTTTTCACAAATCCTTGCATTCGGTTTGGTTAGAATTTGAGGGTAGTATTCTCCAGTAAAGTTTTATTTTTTTCAAGATAGTCAATTAGCAAAATTCTTTTGGCATCCCGAAACACTGATGCCATGATCTTTCCCACCGATGGCACAAATCCTCACCTTCTCTGGAGCTGAAGAACCAGCTTCTGTCCACTGCCTTGACTGCTGTTGGATTCAGGTGTGTAGTAGTGAATCAGTATCATCCATTGTGACCTACTGGTGTAAAAGGTCACTTCTGTTCTTCTGAAAATGCGCCAAGCACTCCTCTGAACTTATGAAGAATTTTTCATGGCATCCTGAGAGCTAGGTGTGTATACCCTGTCATTTTGGCAGTTAAAAATCTCTTCAATAGTGAATGTTTATTTGTCGTGAAGAGAATTTTCCAATTTCATTATGAGTGTAATGCTATAGGAGATATCTGCAGTTTGGCATGTTCTGCTGTGCATTGAGGTAATATCCTGTATTCTGTTGGTAAGCTTAAGGTCTTCAATAAGTACCCCAAATATCAATATTTTTGATAACTTAAGCTCACCAGCCATCATTGTTTGCTTCCAGATGGGCTTTTGGTGAATAAGTGCCACCATTGCTTTGTTCGCTGCTGGAGTGTTGTGCAGTTCAGGGACATCTTTTGCACTATCCTTAACAGAACTGGTTTCAGTATCATATTTAACAGAATGGTCTGGTTGACAAAAATTCAATTGATATTTAGCTTTTTTACTGTTTGAAAAATTTCATTTGAACTTTCTACTTATGTAAACCTATTACAGCAACATAATTTTCATAGGCTCCCCATTCGGTGTTGAAAACTGCAGGTATGTGATTCTTTTACAGCTAAACTCACAATAATCCATGAAGAAGACAATACAAGGGCAGTTATTATCTATAAAACTGGTTATATGTATACCTCAGACCTTTGTAATAGTATTTATCTTAAATTTGTTATATTTGCAGATAAATCATGGCCTCACTTAAATTGTTATAGTATAAAGAGTATATGTTGGTCGCTAATAAATCTCATCTCATTCATGAAGCTCCTTTACAAGATGAGAAGGTTTTCCTTTGAGTAAGGACTATAGTACAATGAAGCACAAAATCCATATAATTTTGAGTCAAACTAGTACTCAATGTTCCAGATATTATTAGTATTTACCTAGAACACGTTTCGTTAGGACCTTTCTAATATCCTCATCTAATGTCGACTGTTGAAATTTGATTTGGTGAACACGTTGGAGGTGATAGGACAATTGTGTTACCAGCAGCAAAAATGAAACAGTACATTTGATCACATATAATAGATTCACAGTAATTTATCAAGTAATCTGATACTTCACATTATATAACTATAATAATAATAATGGTTTATTCACTTATAGACATGAGATACATGTTTCAAGTTTCGTCCCAAAAGTATACATATTACAATATTGTAAATGATTAGTTACATACATAAAGATTTACAAATTTTACAGAGCATATACAGAGATTAATAAATAATGTAACTGTCTTCATGGCCAAAAAAAAAAAAAAAATCTTCGGTGTTCCCTTTCTTTGAGGAGGGTCTTGCGGTTCCCCAAAAGGGGAAGAAAGAAATTACCATACTCCTTACAAAGATCAGTAGTGAAAACGATTAAGTGTCCTTACTCATGAAACACTGGAGAGACACTGCATCTCTAAAAGAGAGCTAAATTGAATAACAAGGATTCATCTGGCATTGTTAAATAAACATAAAGAATGTTAGATTAGTAATTGAATTGATTATTTTGTACGCTATCCTCTCTTACCTCAAATTTTCTGAAAACAAGTTCCATCAGCTTTTGCTCTTTTTAATTCTCTGCCAACTGAGTGCTTCTGGATTGATGGTGCCAATTTATGGATAAAGGATAAATTTGCAAGATAATTTTTTATGTGTGTTTGGAGGAATTTAGTAACAGTGACGTCAAAATTAATATAAAAATTATAAACAAAAAGAAATTTAAAAACCAGAGTCAAAGAACACTTTAGAAACATCAGATTGAAACAAGAAGACAAGTCAGCAGTAGCATTTCATTTTTGGAATGAAAACCATGACATTGATCCAAATCCAAAATTATTAAAAGGAGTGATAAACCAAAATAGATTGACAACATGGGAGAACATATTCATCTGGAAAAATAAGGATCGCGTAATGAACTTTGAAATCCCGCCAGCAGATAATTTGACAAAAAAGTTCATAGTTCCACCACCAGAGAGAGCAGATAACAACAGTTGCCAGTTGGGAAGAGATTGAAAATGGAGGCCAGGGCCTTTGAAACTAGTCTCTCATAAATATATGAAAAAGTAAGTGACGAGTGTCAATAAACCAACCACAAATAATTTTTATAATAATTTTTTATGTTCATTAGAAAAGCCTTCAAGATTAAAAATTTTGCAGTCACAGCCACATGATCCAAGTTTTGGATAATTCAAGGCAGCCCTGTTCTTGTATAATCCATATTATCAAGAATCTATTGCAATTGGTGGAAAAATATCCATGGAACCAGCAAATTATATTCTTTTTAAGTTTCATTACCTTTTGTAATATCTGCAAAGTAGTCAATAAAGTATTCATTTATAGATAGAGTCAACATGAAAAATTCAATGCCATGGCAAGGATTTGAACCACAGATCTCTTGGTTTCCATCCAGTCGCTCTAACCCATTGAGCTACCATGGCCAACGTGCCATCCTGACATTAAATAGGTCAAATACCTTAGCCTATATACGGCTAATATGAGGGAATTATTAATATTCATCAATTAACTAAAATAATAAAAGTATTCGTTGTTTCTACCAAAATATATGTACATAAAGACAACTGAAAACCCTGTAATTTTTTTTTTATTAAATTATCAATATCTCACCTGTATTTAACAGCCATTTATTTTATAAAGTTCCTTATTTCAATTATTTCTGATAAATTAACAGGTGGATCCCAATGTACACAAAGAGTTTGTGGCTTGGAAACAGAGTCCTCGCATGGATAAATCAGATGCTTTCATCTCCCGAGTTTATAATGAAGACATTAATTTATGCCTGAACTTCAATAACAAAGAGCTGGGTGCTCGAGTACAGGCAGCTGTTGAAGCTGGAGACATCTTCATAGAGGCAGTTAGTGACAAGAGCAAAACAGTCTTTCCTAAGTAAGTACACTAGAGAGAAAATAATCTATGCTAATAATCCTAGAGTAAGTTTGTCTTGAGTATTTAATATGCAAGACAGCATTAATTTAATGCTCTCATACCCATAAGAGGTAGCTAGTGTATGTTATATGTGTATTGAGAACCTTTTTTTTTTTTTAATATATGTATTCAAGTTCAAATACAGGAAGTATTTAAATTCTGTTATTCTAGAATTGGAGGAAATGATCAGTTCTCTGGAGCAAGTGCTAATACTAAGATTATTTTGAAGTGTTTTGATTTGATGTTTTCCATGTTTGGAGAACTAATGGAAAAATAATTAGAATTAAAGTAGCACATAAATTGTTGTGTTGTACAGCAATTATTCTTAAAACATTCTAATTTTGCTACATGAATACTACTGCTTGGAACTCAACTTACAAACTATTCGAACAGCAGATGTAAAGACGCAATTAAAGATACCTACTTAAAGAACAGCCTACCTGATAAATCATAACGGTATGCTTTGTATAGCCACAAAATTCCATAAGGATCTCGTGCTAAGTTTTGTTATATTAATTTCATGTTATTTTATATAGAGAGGATTATATATTAGGGGATGTAGCCTAAATTGTTTTATAAATCATATTTGCAGATTCTAAATCTGTTGCACATAAGTCTGCCAAAATAGTTCAATTATTAGTATTCATTACTACAAAAATAATTTTAAATATCACAGACATCTTGCATAGTTTGTACAGTTTTGGGAATGTGGTGAAACATGGGTAGGAAATAAGCACATGAAACAATACACATAATTAAAGTGTCATATTCACTATACTAATATTTTAATACTTGAGTTCTTTTATTCCCTTAGAATGTGGGAACTCTGATATGCATTTTTCCCCATAGTTCGATTGTTTTGCTGATTACAGCATTTCCCACTGACCAGTGTTTCTTGGAAATTATGCTCAGATATGGACAAGGAGAATCGTGCTGGAATTTTCCACTGAAGCACTTTTTCAGTTTTATACGATTTTAAATTATATTGCTTATTTAAGATTCTCAAATATGATTTTATTAAACTATTGCCTTATGTTTTAAAATGTTTGTTTTATTTAAGCCATGTGATCTCTTCAGAAGAGTCGTAATAAAATTGTGAAATAATTTGAATTATGATACAATTATTATTTTTGTGTTATTCTTTTCAGAAAATGTGCATTACTAGAAGCTCCACGACAGTGTTACTATAGGATGAGATTGGGCAATGAGGAACAGTGGCACAGTATATCTCAGATATGCAGGAACAGAGTAAGTAAATAATATTGTGAATGAGCCTCACTGGTGCATCAAACACAGAATTCATTATTAATTTTTAGATGAGTCGTATTTATTACACATCTGCTTCACTTTCATACCTATTTTGAGGACATGTTTCGCAAATCATCATTTGCATCTTCGGCTCTTATGCGACTAAAGCTTGATCCAGTGGTGTGGGTAATCATTAATATTGTCGCAGTAACGGGCATTAAAGTTTCGGCGCAAATAGATAATAGATGGATAGGTTTCACGTAGATAACGAACTTGTGTAAACAGATAACGCCGGCAAGCAAGATAACTGAGGCAAAGGCCTCGCTAGCGTAGATTATTACGTTTCTCAAAGGTGATAGAATGTTTGAATTATGTAATTAGATGCTTTGTTTTCCAGAAACCTCTAGTGATTGACAGAACAGTCTGGTAATCATGAATGGAGATATAAAAGAGATTGTGACATGCCAGTAGGACAGTTGTAGTTGTGAAACAGTAGTTGTAAACAAGAGTGAGTAAGCAGAGCTAATGTAATCAGCTGTCACGGTTTGTTATTGTCGTCAACCTTGGTAGACTGATGGTGTATGTAACATAATGCTGCTGTAATCTATAAGAGTATTTCTACGAAAATAAAGGAGATTTTTAATTTCTGCAACTCGGCCTTTTAATTCTACGAACCCACAAAGTTACAATATATATATTGTACTTTGAAACTTTTTACAGCAAAGCAATGCCACATTCTTCATTCAAATCTAAATTACTGACACTTTTCTGTTTCAAAATAGGTAATCAACGACTGTAATTTTATTTTTCTCTGCTTACTGCTACTTTTTCCCTTCTGTATTGAAAATTCAGTGATGACTGAACTTGTTTACTGCAAAGTAAGTTTGGAATGAAAATTATTTTGCCATTCTGTTGGTTTTGGGACTTCTTTTTTATGGTATCAGTTGATGAATTTCATGTGAAGGCTGTAAACTATTTGCTAACTTATCTTCACTGCATTACTGCTGGGAAACAAGTTTTAAGTCCATGCATAGTAGGAGCCTATTTAAGGGTTTACCTTTCTAATTCACTTTTTGTTTCATCAGTAGCACATCCTAAAACTTTATAACGTTTCTTGGTCTATTGATTAGTGCTAGTCACCACAGAACTAATTTTAACTTTATACACTTAACTTTTACATACCAATATTGGTAAAACAACTTTGTTTATCTTGTTTTTAATATATTTTTCAATAGACTTGTTTCACAATTCTTTAACTGCATTTTTAGCATAGTTATTAGGTTAATGCATTAGGTGATGGATTGTTTGTTATGATAGTGCCATTTACTAGAAGTGAAACAAATTTATTGACAGAATTAATTGGAGTGTTTCAAAATTCATTACATGATTACACAAATATAAATATTTGTAACAATATAAATATTTGACTACGAAGTTGATTGATGAGTGAGTGAGTGTGTGGTGTTTTAGGGCCCGTCGACAGCAAGGTCATTTGGGCCCGTTGATTGATGATGAAAACAATCTGTTTTTGAAATCAATCTCCATTAGAAAGAAGAATTAACACCATTTTCTTAAGATAAGTGAAGCCTTTTGTTACAAATATTTATATTTGTGTAATATTTATTGCTTCACTGTGGCTAGCTTCATTTTATACTTAATCATTACATGATCCCTATTCTTTAAAATAAATATTTTGTCCCATACCATTAAATCTAAGACAATTTAAAACAGCTGTACAAGATTTTTTCCTCAGTTTATCATGAAATTAATCCAAATGTTAAATTATTAAAACATTTAACTCCATCTGTTCTTGTAGAATCAGTAATTTAATTTAGAACTTTTTTCTGGTAAAATGGCTGATCAAGGAACAAAATATTGTTATATACTTCTGTGGTTAAATATAAAATGAATCACATATTAGAAGGAATGTAATAACTTCTCTTCCACTTATTTACATAATGATTTCCAATTAACATGTATTATGATTAATTAAAATTACAAAAGTTGCACCATGACTGTAAATATCACAATAGAATGTATACATAGTATTTGGAAACCTTCAAATATTGAATATGAGCCTTAATCCTACACATTTGATCTTATTTTTATTGTAAGTATTCCTGCTTGCTTAGATGCACAGCCAGGCAATCATGTCTTGTTGCCAGACAAATTATGCTATGGCTTTCTTTCTCTATGCACTGCTAAATGCCTTTCAGCTGTCATACATATTTTTTCTGTTATTCACATGTTAACTTTGGTTCTTTGATGAGCCTATTTTAAGAATTTAATCATTTTCTTTCAAAAAGTTATTTTGGTGACAGAAGATTTTGGTAACATGTTTGTGTTCCCTCTCAGGCCAAGAATTTCTCTGTTTTTATAACTTTCTATGACTATTCTGTACTCAAGCATATATTGAAGTATTTCTTTGTCTTTATTGTGGCTTTAAATGAAGTCAGCTGTCAGTGTCAATAGTTACATGTTTTGGCCATGCTCTTCAGAAAATGTCTGAAAGCTCAAAGCTGCTAATTCTGACATAGTCCAATTCCCAGTAAGCCACAACTAATTTGCTACATATATTATTCCATTTATTCATCAGTTGTAAACATTATATAGTTCATAGCATTGTCACATGTTGCATATTTAACATTAAGATTGAAAACATATTTAAATTTGCAAAATATATGCACTAATCGTTAACATTAATGAACAATTACAATTATATATTTAGGTAGGTTAACTGTATAAATTGGTGATTAATATCTTTGAAAAAAAGTATGTTTAAACACATGTTTATATTTAATTATGTATATACAAATTATAATACACATTAAGATTGTATAAAAGCTTCAATGTATATTAACATTGTATATGAGCCTTTATTTTTAAATCTCAGAGTATTATAAGTAGAATATTATAATTAAACCTCAAATTGGTTATTTGCATTTTATGCAACAAAATTTCTATGATTTAATCATGTATTTTATTGGATTTCAAAGTGAAATATTGTGCTTAAGTGAAAGAGAGAATATACCTTGAATAATACCAAAACATGTAACCCAATATATATATTGCTTCAATGTAAATTATTGACAACCTTGTTTTTCCAGATTATAGCGGTGTGTGACTTCTTAAATTATTTACGCTACATCGAAAGAGGACTGGTGAAGAGCTCAGGTATGATAAAGCATATTTCCACATATTTTAAATGGACAATAGATGTTTTTCAAGTAAATATGTATGTTACATATTTAAAACTGTTATTTGTTAAACTTTGCATGATCAAGCAGGGGAGTGGAGTCTTATACTAAATAAATATAATTTTATATTTATACCAGCACTTATATCCATAAAATGGAACCAAAGAACCTGTTCTGTTTAAGGGATTAACTATGAAATTGCACTTTAAATGCCTGAATAAATACAGGGTCTGCCAAAAAAGTGTATGCACTCTTTGTCGAGTTATATGAGGATGCTAATATTGTCAATTGATTTGAATTACGATGTATTGTAATACAGTCTTTCACTTGGCACCACGCTCTGGGTTTATGATTAGCTGAGAATTCGAACTATAATAACCTTTTCCTTTAGTCTCATAATATGGCCTTGTTAAGCAAAGATTCTTGTGTTAAGGTGACTTCTAAGTCCTGTTTCATTATGTTATTGTGAAGCACCCTCAAGATAATAATACGGTACAAGCTTCTTAATCCAGACCAATTGGGGCTTAATGTTCTCTGGATTATTATAAGTCTGAGTTAAATGAAATGAACACCACAGAGAAAAATTGTGAATGAAATTAGAGTATGTACTGTGTAATTTTATTAGAACGTAAGATACAATAGACCCACCAGATTTTAGTTATACATTCTTTATTTGTTTGGTTTGAAGAAACTATCAATTTTCTTTTGAGGTTTATCACACATCTATTTCACAATAAGATCATGAGGGCTCCTTAGACAATGGTAATATGCAGAAACCTGTTTGTCAGTTTTCTCGACAAAGTCTATTACACAATTTGGATGCTGTTTAATCTTGCTTAATTTCACTTTTGACTTTCCAAAATCCACATCATCAGCCTCAGATTTGCTACAAGTGCCCCTTGCATTGTTTACACTTTCCACAAGTTCTTCGTCAGTCATGATGTAGTAGCCTGGAACATCTTCATCTCCATCGAGCCACTCTTCGATCTCATCTACTGTGACAGCTTTCTCCCCACCCCAACCAGCGTTTGGTGAAAATTGTATGACTGAATTGCATTTGTGTGTAGTTCAACACTGTCATCATACAGAAGTTTCTTCCATGCATTAGTTAATGTATGTAGAATTTGAAATGCTGTTTACTACACTTGAAAAATTGAAGATCAGGGATCTGAAATCAGACACATACATTTTGTACATAAACACTTAAGAGTGTCACCATTTTCAAGTCTTTCGATAATTTTCAGTTTCTCATGTATTGTAAGTGATGTATGCTTATGTTTTTCTGATGATATTGTAGATTTACTAAACAACATTGTGCACTCAGTTTGTTTCCTTAGCTTAATGACTGAGAAGGGCAAATGTTAAACTAACCCTTGTGACAAGAGTTGCAAGCATTATTGCAGGTACAGCAAGGGTGTGGGAAGGAGAACATCTATTGTACCATTGTCACTAATATATTCCTGGTATTCCTAAGAAATTCCTATTGTACATTCTGTACAAAAATAAAATTTCCCTTAGTGCAGTTTGCCTTAGTGCAGTACTATAATTTAAATTAAGAATTCACTTTATTTATTTTTTTTTCATTTTTTTTTTTTTTTTTTTTTTTACTTTTTTTATAAGGATACTTGTCCAAATGAAACAAAATATGGTTTAAAGGGGTCCGGATTAACAAGGTTTTACTGTACTATTTTGTTGGCCAGAATGAACAAAATTATTGAGGCTTAACCACATTAATACTCTTCAACCATTTTGACATTAGTCCTTCCGAAGAACCCTGGATACTGCTTGGAGTTAACAAAATAGGAATTCCATGATATTCAGACCTACTGTTACTGGATTCCTGCCTTCTTCATCAAGAATCTTTGAAGGGAGCCTGCATTTACACATCTTGAACTTTAGTTCCCACCTTCAAATAGTAGGATCCCTTTTCAAGGATCCAACTACAACTCCTTTATCAGTTATACTCTTGGAATCCTCACAGGATTCTTTTGGATTTAAGACAAGTACTATTTATCTTCTGATTAGCTAGGAAAAGCTTTGGTCAGCATAGGCAGGGCTTTGCAGTACCTAGGTATGACTAAATGCTTGAGAGTTCTCAAATATCTTGGAGGCTTCATTAATGACAAATTCCCCTCTGCCAAAACATCCTTTGATGCAAGGAGTTGGGGCTTGGTTCATAGTCTCCATGTGGTTATTTGGAGACAAATCTGACAGCATATTGCAATCAGATGACTATGCCAGTCAAATCCTGGTAATCCATCACCCACTGATGCATCCAGTGTGCAGTCAGGTTCCACCTTTAGGAGCTTATAGACCAGGAGATCACTCGAGGACTTCTACTGTAGAATGTGGTTGCTTACTACTATGTCAAATGCTGGATGATCTGGCCTCGTAGCTCAGTTGGTAGAAATGTGTAGTGTTTATCGCCTGCTTTTACTACATATGGCACCGCAGGCGATGACACTGATGATACATGAGATGGAGCATCAGTGGAATGAGATGGCGGGGGAAACCGGAGGTCCCGGAGAAAACCCACCCCAAGGCATGTTGTCCACCACAAATCTCACTTTGCGGTCACCTGGTATCGAACCCGGGCCACCTTGGTGAGAGCCAAGCGGTCTAACCACTGAGCCACGGTGTGGCCTCAGTCGGTAGAGCACCTCCCTGCCGTACTAGGGGTCCCGGGTTCGATTCTCGGCAGTGGGGGGTGAGAATAATAATAATAATAATAATACTTTATTATCACCTTATGTTTTACAAGCATTGTTGAAAACAGGCAAGTCGTCAATTATATACAATTAAAGTTGCTGGATATTTTTATATATATATCCCAATGCTGCATAGCAGGCAGAATTTTTCTGCATTTTATGTGGCTTTCTTTTCAATGCATAGTTATGTTACTATGCCATTTACAATAGACAAGTATATTAATAAATACAAACTTTCACCCCTTTTACATCTTATAGAGTAAACTGTTTGATATTTTTCTGTACTTCCTAAGCTTCTGAAATCAGTTTCCTCTCCCTTTTTGCTTTCAGTACATGATGTTTATTGGGAGATGACCCGATTAAGGAGGGAAATGGTGCTGGCTCGTCTAGGACTTAGCCTTTCAACATAAAGCTACACTGCCAAAGAAAGGTGGGTGATGGAATGATTTCCAATTTATTTTACTTACATGAGGAAATATAATATTTCACTCAGTATAATACAGTAAAGTTAGTGGATTCTTCAAAAAAAAAAAAAAAAAAAAGAAAAAGAAAAAAGTTCCCTTGTTTGTTATTGAAGTGTGAAATTGTGCTAAATATATTTTTAAAATGTTTCCTTAGTGTTCTTAGCTATGTTTCTGTATTATGTTCAGATTTGGACTGCTCTCATTAAATATTTGGGCAAATTGTCAGTTCTATTAGACTGGCAGCTAGTGCAATGCATCTATCAAAGTGATATAAATTGTATTTGTAAGAGAAATGCTTTGGGGTGCTAAAATTCAGTTGATTGTGTTTGGCAGAGAAAGAACAGTAGTAGAAGAGAGGCCCGACCACCTCTTTCATTCCAATGGAAAACCTCTCCTAAAGGAATGGTTTTTCGATTAAAACCTTTCCTTGTCAGCTTTTTTCCACTGTAACACCTCTCGCTCTGGTAGTGTATGTCCTTTCCAAGTTTACAGATTATCTAAATGAGTTTGTTGCTGTCCATTCAAAATATATATATATTTTTTTTTTTTTTTTTTTTTTGTTTTAATTTATGTCCTCCAACATTAAGTCATATCGGACGATGAATGGAATGGATGAAATGATGCTCAAATGAGTCCGGGGTCCATGTAGCTTAGAGTTACCCGACATTCGTCTTACTAGATAAGGGAAAATCCCGGAAAAGACCTTATCCAGATAACTCACCTTGACCGAGATTCGAACTCGGGACCTCTTGAACGTGAGGCAGACATGCTACCACCACGCTACCAAGGCAGGCATTCAAAATAACTACATTGACAGTAAGACAATTGGTGTTTTTTTTTTAATGTTGTGTGTAATTATTTGCACTGTATTTTGTCTGTACTGAAAATAAGGATAATTTTAAGACATGCAACATAATTTACAATAGCTAAAGACAAAGAGCATGACAATGTTGCTGCCTCTGTATCATTGTGACTTGTAATATGAGTACAAAGTTGGAAAACATAACTTACAAATCATAAAATATAAGACATTTATTTCATAATGCCATGTCAAAAAGGTTAGTATTGAAAGTTGGTCAAGTGAGCCTGTAAAGAAACTGGAAAAGTATAGATGGAAGAATGATGGTATGCTAGATGAAGTTCTGGAACAACTTATGATTAACTTAGATTAGGGCCGCACTGTGACTGTATGGTTAGACCACTTGGCTCTCACCAAGGCATCCTGGTTTCAATCCCAGATGAATGCAAAGTGAGATTGGTGGTGGACAACACAGCACTGGGGTGGATTTTCTCCAGGATCTTCTGTTTCCTCTGCTATCTCATTCCACCAGTGCTCCATCTTCACCTCATGTATCAACAGTGTCACTGCCTGCGCTCTCGCATTTAAAAATGGGTGTTAAATACTACACATTTTAACTTAGATTCAGAAAGTGATAAAGAGGAAGAAGATAAATTACACACATGAGGATGAGAATGCCACACTACTTTGTCAAATGATCAGATTTCTGGATGAAACCCCCTTCAAGTTCACCCTCAAATATTTGACATAAAGCTGTATGCAAGCAAGAGGGAGGGTACTGTTTTGTCTTTCTATAATTACCTGGCAGTTAAAATTAAACACACCCTAAAGCAGTCAAAGGAGCTTAACAATCTCATTTGTCTTGATAGCTTTTTCTTCTGATTTTATGGTCTATTTTATACTTGATATTATCCCTGTGTTTTCAAAGAAGAAGAGCAGGAGAATGAAGAGGAGGGAGAAATAATGAGGAGGATAATGTTCTTCAGAAAGTAGGCAGTAACATTAATATCAAGTAGCATGGAAGTTGAATATTAACCTACCATTTTCAAATGCTAATTTTAGTGAGTGTAATTGATTGCAACTCCTTTTGAAGAAGCGAAAGCACTGAATGGAAACTTGTCACAGTTGTTTCTATAGTTAAAAGAAACTTACTAAAGTGATTTACTCAGGTGTGAGCTTCAAGCATGTCATTGTGGAACACTGTGGATCCAGCTCTGGGAGCACCTGCACTATGTGAAAATATGAAGCTAGAAAACCATACTCCAGATGCAGATGAAACAAATATTTTTCCATCTTCTACCAAATAAAAATCTGGATTTTAAAAGAGCAAAGTGTAATGATGGCAAACATAGCTAGAGCAGACCTGTAGTATGTTGTGCCGTAACAAAAACAATGATAATGTAGTGTATTTAAAGGTGCTCACCTAACTTGGTCATCAATGCCCTATGTGATGGAAAATGAAACTGAAGAAATTGTCACTGATCGTAGAAAAAGTGCAGACTTCATGGTACCTCAAGAATGTGTCATCCTTTTGATATAAGTACAGTTCCAACATGGAAGTATGGATAGTGTCTGTAGATTTGAAAATTTCTTTGTGCATGAGACACAAAACTTAGCATAACAAACAGGAAGTTTGGACTTCTTTAATTGAACGGTGTTCAGTTTGACAAATTTAAAGTTATTTTTCCTCCTAGTTGACAGTATACATAAGCTCAAACTCTAGAATCAAGGCATAATATGCCCGCCTCTGTAGCGTAGATGGTAGCATGTCTGCCTCACGTTCAAGAGGTCTCGAGTTTGAATCTCGGTCAGGGTGAGTTACCTAATTAGATAAGGTTTTTCCGGGGTTTTCCCTTATCCTTCAAGACGAATGTTGGGTAACTCTAAGCTCCATGGACCCTGGATTCATTTGAGCAACATTTCACCCAATTCATTCACCGTCCGATATAACTTAATGTTGGGGCGGACGTAAATTTAAAAAAAAAAGGCATAATATGGTTCATGCAACAAGTGTTGCTATAAGGGCTGGGACAAAAAGAGTTGGCTGTTGTTTTTAACAACTGTGACAGAAAGAAACTGAAGCAATAGTGTAATAATAGCATTAGTAGGAATTTTTAGAGAATTAATAAATAAAAAGTAATAATTTAAGCAAAAGCACTTTAAATGCTTGTAAATAAACATATTTCTACAGGTAAAAGAACTCAATCCAGGAGACATAACACAAATATATTCAAGATTATAGAAACGGCAACTTGCACAGTGGAGCTTTAATAGCTTGACTTTTTTTCCTATTGTTAAAACCAGGTCCTTAATTAACTTTAAATTAAGTTACTTTAGAATAAAATTTTACCAAGTTCAACTAATGTATATTATTCAGTTTGTTGCAATATTTATAAATGAATTCATAGAAGGCTTTCTTAACAGGGCCAGAAATGACAGAGTTTAAAGGGAGTTCTACTTACTGTTTGACTTCTTTTTATTATGCTTTGTTAGTGAGTCTATGCATGGCTGCATTTAGGCTAATGGGTTCACTATAAAACCGATTATTGTTGTTATTGAAGTTCATTTAAATTGTTTTTTCCCACTTAATAGATGTTTTGTTGCTGAAAGAAGTCAGTTTGAGATTCAAAACTTCTTGATTTTAAATCATTTATATATGTTAACTGTTTATTAACACTCTGGTACACTAATTCTGAATGAGTTCAAATCCTATTAAGTTTCTTGTGAGTTAATATTGTTACAGTTATTATTTTATGTACTTAATAAAATGTTTTATATTATATTATATTTTATATTATATTTATGTCCTTAATTGCAAGTCTCCTGGCATGCTGGGATCTTTGCTTACAAGGAAGCTATCACTGTACTCATAACACTATGCATCTGAAAATTTGATGATATAATGCCTGCTATAAATAAATCATGTGCACCAAAACTCTGCTGCAGAGTAGAATTGTAATGCCCAAACTGAAGCTTGGAAAGTGCCGCATGTGACCACTTGCAAGTAGCTGTTGGACGTCGCTCGTCAGTTGTCCCGGTTGTGGGGTTGTTGCTCCTTATGTATGCCATATGTAGACCGCTGCATATCAGGGATAAACAATCCCTCCAGTACAATGGTGCATTGTTATGCCTATATGTTCCTATATTTTGGACTCATTTTTAGGTATTTCCAGCTATAAAACGCATCCAATTTTTGGTACACAAGTCGCACATAGAGCAGAGATGATGCCGTCAAACACTCAAGCATGTGCAGTTGTGAGTATAGTGATAGTTCTCTTATTAGAATGGAAAAAAAAAAAATAATGACAATTTATCCAACACAATTCAAATGGACATCTTTTTCTTTGGGAGTAGGTGAAAGATCAGGGTTTTTGCAAGTTTCCCTCAGAACTTGGAGCATTTGTGATGGCTTAATTCTGTACGGGGTCTTCAGTTCACACCTACTGCAGACCAGGTGTAGCAAAACATTACTTTTTAAGTTATACACATATTTTCATTTCTGAGAACTGTACAAACTGCTATTTAATTACATTACTTTAAAACTTGCTTTCATGTGGTGATTGTAGTAAACATCTTTAAACTTATTAATTTTGTTTGTTTTCTGGTTATGATCAAATTTCTCTCTTTTCAGTTCTTTAGTACCTGTTTTTTATATTCAGTATATTTTTATTGGTTTCCATCTTTTGTAGTTATAGGTACCACTGGTATACTGAGATTAATGTATCGGGTTTTTTTTTCATAGTAGCAAATTTCAAAACTAAAATAGTGCTTCCATCTTATTTATAAACAGCATATTCAATTACTACTTCATATTATTGTTATACAGGATGTGGCAAGTAAAACGGCCCATAAAGTCAAATGCATAACATGAACATAAACTTTAACATAATGTAATGTAATGCACTGAATATCACTAAATATTCACCTTCATAGTTGGTGCTGAGTATGTAAATCAGGTGTGCAAACAAATGCTTCTTTGAGCAATTTGAACCAATCCTGTATGTCGCCATTTTGCAATCAGTTCATGTATGGTGGTTTTGCTGGCACAGAACATCCTGGAAATTTCTTGTGAAACAAATTCTTTAATTTTACAAAAGATCCAATGTGAATGAAGGCTTCAACAATGGCAATGTACTCAGGTATCGAACATATCATGATCACATATACTGCTCACATGATGATGCCTTTTTCTTAACTAGATTTGACAAGTTTCATAGGCTGTGCCTGCAGCTGCGTTACACAACATGGTCATGTACATCAACCACCCAGTTTATGTCATTTCTGGGTAGAAAGACAGATAATTTAATTGTTGCCAAAAGCACAACATACGAACAATTGTAAATATTGCAATGCACCATAGTATTATGCAGGGCCAGTTTTACGTGCCACATCCTGTGGGTTGTACACCAAAATTTACTATTAAACCTAGTGTTATACTTCAGATTCCAAAAATTTGAACTCCCAATAGAATAGCTCCATAGTTATGTTTATATTTATTATGACATGGTTGACTATTAACTTCAGTTTTTCATTTTGTTTTAGGAAATGCTGTAATGGATTACAGGAAGACAACAATCTTTCCTTGAGACTGTACAAGAACCAAAGAAAAAATTGTAAAAATCAATCTTTTGTTATCTTATAGTTAAATAAAGGTAAACAGGAGTTAGGTAGCTCTTAAAATTATGACCAAATGGCAAGCATTCATAATACTCAAATGAAGTTCATGGGTCTTGCAATTCCCTATTTAAAAGAATTATCCTTAAACATTAGGATAATTTCTAAATATGTATTGAAAAATATGTAACAATATTAATGTAATATAGAATATAAAGTACACATATATATCCTTTCAGTTGGACTGTAAAAGTTACACACAATATCCTATTGTATAAAGATTTTTTTTATGTATAAAGTCTAAATCTGTTCATTGTTAAATTATAAGAAAATGAATGTATATACTGATCTATATATCACTTAGAACTATGGTGGAATGTCAGGTAATTCCTCATAGACTTTTGACATTTCTATTTATAGAAGAATTTTGTTGTCATGTCTTCCAATGCTAAAAGTGATTAATTAGAAACCTTAGTTCTCTCAACAAAGAGCCTGTGGTTATACATCTTGAATCTCATTAAATTTTAAGTGAACAATACTTTTCAAGCAAAAGCTGAAAAGTCTCTCAAGGCAGCATTTGCAACTGATATTATGTGGCAAAATTGTTTGTATGCCTTTCCTTAAGGCTTCAAGTATTCAGTTTATAATTTTACTCCATTTTAACATGTAAAAGGAAGCTAGAAATGTGATGCATTTTTAAAGTTACTTAAGGCAAAACAGCACTAGTAGCACTAACATCACTTACTTTACTCGTTTTATATATTTTGAAAAATTATTTGCTCCTATCACCAGAAGGTGAGTGGGACACCTTGTAATGATGGGAACAAATGATTTCCCTAAACATGTCGAGAGAGTAAAATAAATTATGTTAATGTTACTCACCTTAAGTAAATTCATTATACATGTATATTTGTTTATTCCTTCAAAATGTCTTCCACAGTCTTAACAATAAAAGAAGTTTAACCTCTTCACTGTCAGCTGATTAAATTCCCATACCATGGACATCTTAAATCATAATTTAATTTGGAGGTGTTAATGAAAAAACCTTTTACTCCATTATTTTATCAAGATATTTATGTAATTAAAAAAAACCTGTAGTAACTTAAAATCTGATCTGTTAAATGTATATACCATTTAAGTATGACTGTATTTTTAATTCTACACTGATTTTTGTTAAATTTTTTACAGAATATTAATGATTAACGTAACATATAACAAGAACAAAGAGGTCAGTTATGTTACTTCTTTGCAAACTACACACTTACGAAGAAACCTCAGTTGTTTGTATTTGGTAATACAGTAGTGATATCAAAATTAAAGTATACATCTCAAGTCTTTCATCTTTTGTTTCAGATTGAGATAAACATTTAAGCCTACTTGAATCATGCAGAAATGTTTAACATCACTAATGTAAATAAAGGAAGTAATAAATAGCATTGCTTTATGTAAAGTTTGTATCTAAATGGTACCAAATCCATAGAAACTGAAAATTTAGGTACAAATAACAGAACATTCTTTGCTATCTCAAAAATGTAGAGTCTGAATATTTCTCTCAAAAAAGTAACTAGAGATCTCTATTTCTAGAGATAACTAGTGTTGTGTTTTATGATAGAAAAATACCAAAGCTACGCTGACTCTGATGCCAAAGTATACCAAATATTTCATGTCCATTATTATTATGATTAGAGCACAAATATAGGTTACGTATTTTCAATTTTACAATTTTGGTAAATTATTCTTATATTGCCTCATTTATAATACAGTCTTATTTAACGGTAATGTGTACTACATCGGATATTGTAGTTTCCTTTCAGAAGGCTTCTTGTAATTAATGTTAGGAAACCATAAAAAAATGTTTCAAGGCTTTATGGTATCCATATACTTACTGAGACATTAGCAAATTCCTATTTTACAATGATATTACAAATTCTTAATCTGTTAAAATGAGGATGAGTAGAATTTAGAAGTTCATTATTATAATTAAAATAGCAAACCTAGATTCATATTTTTAAACAAAAGTGTAATATTGTAAAATATGAAGCTATTAACAGTGAAGCAAACAAATATATACAAATATAATATTTTTTGTAACTTGTTGTTTACCATCCTAGGGTTAATAAACATTTTCAATTTTTTTTAAAGAGTTTGGTATAACTTTAATTCCTCAAAATAAATACAGTATTAAGAATTTACTGCATTTCTCTAAAAATGATAAAATTTCTAATAGTAAAAAATCTGGTATTTATCAATTTAATTGTTTAGATTGTGATAAAGTTTATATTGGAAAGACAGAATGTAATTGGAAACCAGAATGAAAGAGCATTTTTGTAACATCAAGTATAAAAAAACTGATAAATCAGCCGTAGTAGATCATTTTTGGTCATTTAACCATGAAATAAATCCAGAAGTTAAATTATTAATACAATTAAATGGTCCGATAGATTTAATAGTTTGGGAAAAGGTATTTATTTAAAAAAATAAACATTGTGTAATGAATTTTGAAATACTGGTATTTGATTCTGTTTTAAAATTTGTTTCATTTTGAGATGTTGGTAGTACTAAAATAAACATAGTGACATCAAGTGACGGTAACGTTAACGAGTCTCTTGATGGTTCGAGCTGATGTGGATGAATTATTCACAAAATCGCGATCCTATTCAATTTGTAAGAAATACGGTCATCATTTCTTAAAAGATAAGTGAAGTTTTTCAAGTTACAAATTATTATATTTGTATATATGTTTAATATTGTATTCAATTTTATAGTGATAGCAAATCTTTTTGTTTCCCCGTTCATAATATTGAATTATTTCATGTCAAAATGTATCACATCCTATCTAAAGTTATTAAGAACTGCTTGTTAGTATGTTAAATATTTTAATATAGGCAAAATAAGATTAATGGTACATAACAATAGTAGCATGAAGCCATAACAATACATACTATTTTTTACAGCTACGAAAAGTTTCTCTGTGTCATTCTGGATGGCTCAGTTGGTTAGGCGCTGGTCTATTGATACCCAGGTTGTGGGTTCAAATCTGGGCCAGACCAATGATTTTTAAATATGTTTAAAAGTGATGTTCCCATGTTAGTAGATCTACTGGCATGTTAAAGAACTCCTATGGGAGGTAACTCTGGCACACTGGCAGTAGCTATACATGCCCTGTTAATTGATAGCATTGTTAACACAGGTTTTATCCTGTAAACTTAAGTTCTGTTGGATTTGGTTCCATTTAAAAACAAGCTTTACATAAATGCTGTATTCATATGCAAACTTGCTGTTGGTTTTTGTTTTATCCTGAGTTCAAGCAAGTCTTCTCTCAAAGCCACACTTGTGGTAGAGAATAAATTGTAGACCATAACATCCACATTTAACTTTTTAGAAATACAGTAAGCAAAGAACAATTCGCCTATGCAGTGAATCAATAAAAGAGTGATAATATTATAAGTACACAATGAAATGTTTAATGTATAAATAAAACATATTACATAAAATATTAAAATTTCAAGATATGCAACTTGAGTTTACATTGTTTTGATATGCATGTATTTAACCATATCCTAAAACCATCTTTGTAGTTCCCAACTGTACTTGAAAATTGGTGGAACTACCCCGTCTATAAAATGTGGAAAGAGTGTAAGTTTCTTGAAGATGAAGGAGTTCGGAATTTTATAGTGCTTAGCTATACAAAACAAATATAATAGGTAGATGGATATCATGATTTGAGTTACATTGTTTGCTTTTTTATTGTTTATGGAACATTTTTTATTGGGACAATAACATTCATTCTGTTTTACACTAAAAGTATAAGTAAAAACAAAATCATACAGAATATTTTATACTGCATTTGCCTGATAATACATTTAAACTACTTTTAAGGAAAAATAATGTGGAAAACTATGTTATTTTCTGAACTAAATCTAATACATTACTGCTGTTATCTTTATATAATATACTTGCTACTTGCTCTTCAAGCTTAATTTCAAACCTAGCTATTAGGATCTAAGAATTAATGTTCCCCAGAGAAAGCATGCAGAGGAGAATTGAATCAGCTTTATAAACATCAGTGCATTCATGGTGGATCCCTTATTTTCACTTTAGACAGGGGCGGTTCTCCCTTAATGTGTTTGAATCGAGTCACCTACTTGTTTTTGCTCTCTTGGCATTCGCATATCGATAATGCAGCTAGCTTACTTCTTGACTAGTGATTCGTTATTAAAAGGCCAAAGTGTCCGTAACATTTGCAGTGAGTAAGCAGAGGTTGGAGGGGCAGAATGCATTGCTGGTTACCATGGCTATGGATTTGATTCATAGAAGCCATATATTCTGCACCAACTCATGTTGCCAACACAATACAGGAGCTTCTTCCTACTTTTTTGTTTATTTCAAAAGAAATTTGTTGGTAGAAGTGGTAACCCACTTGAAGCAAGCTCCATTGTCATGTGCTACTGTTTATTATCAGTTTGATCCTGTGTAAAAACGTTATTTTTTATATGATCAGTAATTATTGTCTGATATGTGAAGTGTTTAATTTTTCATATTTAAGGGATTTACATTGAATACAACACACGACTTGGTGTGTTCCATTCTCCAAACACCCTTTTCTGTATGGAAAAATGATGACAAATGCTTCATGGTAAATGTCGGTGGGTCAACACCAGTGCTATGTTTAGAAAAACTTTGCGGCAGAGCATCTTCAAAACACACCACGACATTTAAGACTAATTGGTATGAGGAACATAACTGTGTCAGATTGAAGGAGCTGAGAAATAATGCTAACAAAATTGCAGATGCTCTTCGGGAAAGCTCACATCTATATGTTGTAAAATACAATAAGAACGTGTAGCCTAACAGGCTTTTCATGCAATAGCCCATTAGGGAAGTAGACAAGAAATGAAATTTCGTGGACATAATGAAACTGTGGACTCCTTAAATAAAGGTAATTTTAAGGAACTTTTGGTTTCATATATAGAGGGAACCCTATCGAAATTCAAAACTACTATTCCAGTATAAAATTTGTTTTAGCGAATTTAGGCTAGCCAATTTTCCAAGTCACGTAATCAATTTGCCCAGAGTTGTGCTTGACTTTAGATACACTATACTTGAATAAAGCTTTGGTATTTATGTTGATAGTATTGTAACAAAAACAATGCTCATTTTATTTGTACTAAAAGTTATTAGCCTAATGCAACCTTAAAATCATTTTCTCTTTTTAAGAAATATATAGCACAAACATGTCTCCTTTGAGTATCTGTAGGCCGCGCCGTGGCTCAGTGGTTAGACCGCTTGGCTTTCACCAAGGCGGCCCGGGTTCGATCCCAGGCGACCGCAAAGTGAGATTTGTGGTGGACAACACGGCGCTGGGGCGGGTTTTCTCCGGGACCTCCGGTTTCCCCCGCCATCTCATTCCACCGGTGCTCCATCTTCATCTCATGTATCATCAGTGTCACCGCCTGCGGTGCCGTATGTAGTAAAAGCGGGCGTTAAACACTACACATTTTGAGTATCTGTTGCACACACCAACTTGCGCTGCTAGTAATTTCCATTTTGCACTGCCCTGCGTGCCTACCTTGACACAGCAACTCTGATATTCACCAATCAACTGCTTCTCTGCATTGCTCATACTGCTTGCAGACTCATCACTACAATGCTAGAATGTGCTGCACTGCTTGCAGATGGACTCACAACTCTTGGAGTGTACTGCACTCACGACATACTCTAAAGCGAATTGTGAACTGTACTGTAAGGCTTCCCACCACATTTTATATCCTGCCAGTTGTGGTGAGAAGGTTCTGGAAGTAGAATGCTCTCAATTTACAGAGTTTGAACAGTTGAGAATCAATCTCTCATTGTAAAATGCAGCTCAAGCTTCCAACTTTGTGATATCAGCTAGTGGATCTCCTTGAATGTAGCATTTTTTTTTTTGCTTCTCATGCCAGCAAACATAATGGAATGTTTGACTCACATTTAATTTGTACATGCCTGATACCTGCTCTTAATGTGACAATGTTCATTAGCTGTAGTAGGCAGTGAAATACATTTTAGTTAATTGATGGAAATTAATCATTTCTCCACACTAGCCATATATAGGCTAAGGATTTTGATAGAGTCAACATGAAAAATTCAATGCCATGGCCAGGATTTGGACCACGGATCTCCTGGTTTCCATCCAGTCGCTCTTAACCTTTGAGCTACCATGGCCAACATGCCGTCCAGACATTAAATTCTCCATCGGAAACCAAGAGATCCGTGGTTCAAATCCCAGCCATGGCATTGAATTTTTCATGTTGTTTCTATCTAGTGAAATACATTTCTATAGTTTTCAGAAAGCAATAGAAATAGTTTCAAATGTCTCTTAAAATTCCTGTACTAACTCTACACTTGCATCATATTAGAAGTCAGCAGTTCTAAATATTGTTAGACCAGTAATCTGAATATAGCGCCTATGTTTGTCCAGTTTGGCAATTTAGTGTTTTGGCTAGACAGAAAACCAGTGTCCATGTTCCTTTTCATGTTGCTTTAAATGATAGCATGTGATCCAGTAATAGCCGTTGTTTCTTGTTTTTAATTTTTGAATAAGGCTGTTGGTTTTCTTTAGGCTCTGTATATACTTCATAGCTTTATAATTTGATATTGAAAAGTTGTGATGCAACATTTGTAGTTTAGATATTCTGATGCTATTCTGTGAGAGATTTAAATTCAAAGGCATTAATGTTAAATGAATATTTAATTTTATATCAATAGGAATGTAGTATATAGAGAAGTACACTTACTATGTGAATAATCCATTGTAAATAATGTAAAGCATCAAAATTGCAGTATCACAACCTCTTTACTTTAATGATCTTAAAACAGTGATTCTGTTGAACATCAAAGAAGCAGCATAGCAAAGGTAAACTGCTCTTAGGAAAGAATGGAGGTACGTCTTACAAAAATTGGAAAAGCATCATACAGCTATTGTCACATATTACACATTATTTAAAAGAAACATACTTGAAATGAACATAAACCCTTTTGTTCTGCAGTACTAACTTAATGGTACTCATATATTATAGGTTTAATACAGGACCTGTTCAGTTACTTTCAATTCTCAAAATGGTTGTCGTTAAAGGCTGCACACTCATGATAAATAATGGTTGCTTGAACAATTTTGGTCAGTATGTCAATGGGGATTTCTGCAAATACTGATGTAGTGCACATAATTGGTCTCCTGCTTAGGTGGTTTCCTGTGACATGATCATGAATCATCCATGGTCTGTGGTGTTAAATATGATTAACATGCTGAGAATTCAAACACAATCATCTTCCTATCCAATGTTGCTGCAGATTTTCAGCTAGTAAATGCTGAATACATAAGGGGGTGCCCTGTAGATAATCTCATTGTTTCCATAAAATGGCATAATTAATGTGCTCAGTAATATCAGATATCTCGCACCAGTAACTATCTTAAAAGAAGACTCATATTAAACCTCTAGTTGACAATCTACACCATTCAGTCCTATAAATTGATGGCTTGTTGACCTGAATGGGATGTCTAGTAATCAAAATTATGATGATTCATTGTTCTCTTAGGTTTGAACTGGGCCTCATCAGATTACGCAAATCTCCTCACATGCTCTTCATTCTGAAACCATTGACAAAATTCCATTCAACGATCCAAATTATCATAATTTAGAATGTTCAATAATAACTGTGGTATATACTTTACACTTAGCAGCTTCCAGAATGTATCATAGGCTTACATTGCCAAATTCTCTTCTCATGAGACATTGTGTAGCAGACTTCTGAGGCAATGTTGCAAAGTTTTCTAAGACCATAGCCATACAAGGTCTTCCAAATATTCCATCTCAAGCTTTTCATATGCCAGGTAGTTGACAAGAAAGTTGGAGCTTATGTCACAAACTCATACCTCCAAGCAAGTTGAGCCACTATTTTAAGTCATTGCACAGTGGCCATTAAACAAATTATTTTCTGCAGAATTTCAAAGTTGAACCCCACTTTAATTGATCACCCAATAGCATTGTCTAAATTATTTTATTACGTGTTCCACCTTGTTTCTAATTCTTAAACAAGTGTTTATGACCCTTTAACAGTAACTTAAAAATATAAGCAATGAAATTGCTAGAATTGTTAAGGTGATACAATGGACTGGCCATCCATTCAAAGCCAAATGTTGAGTTCAGATCCCAATGACTGAAATCGAATGAGTCTGTGGTAAAGTATGGGGAGGATTTATGTAAAATAACTGGTGTGATGGCATGCCTGAATAATGACAGGGTTACGTTATCTTTTGTGCTTTAAAGCTACTTATATTATTTCAATAAATTAATATATTTGGTATAAAACATCTACAGATATTCCTGTTTTATTGAAAAGGACCAATATGATATAAGAAATGTCACCAACACAACAAAAATTGTTGCTTTGAATATTTACTCAGACCCATTTTACATTGGATGTCTAATACACATCCATATAGGAAAAGAGATTAAATTGAGTTTCTGTTCCTTCAAAGTCAAGAGTTCCTTGGTCAGTTTGATTTGCTGTTCACACTGTTGTTGATGACTAAACGTTTTGGGAGTTGCATGTATTAATGACCACTTTCATTCAGTTCCCATAATTATTAATTAAAAAGGTGCCTGCACTTCAGGCAGCACTGTGGCTCAGTAGTTAGACCGCTTGGCTCTCACCAAGATGCCCCGGGTTCGATCCCAGGTGACTGCAAAGTGAGATTTGTGGTGGACCACACGGCGCTGGGGCGGGTTTTCTCCAGGACCTCCGGTTTCCCCTGCCATCTCATTCCACCGGTGCTCCATCTTCATCTCAAGTACCATCAGTGTCATTGCCTGCGATGCCGTATGGTTTTGAACTAACCAATGGTTTTGAACTAACCATGAGATTTCATTTAAAGTGCAAACTCGCATATTTTAAGAGATAATGAATTTGTATATGTTGAATGCTAATTGCTCTGAAATGATTTTTATTCCCTTCGGATTTCTGCTTCATAGTGTTTCCGAGATAGTAAGCAGAACTTTAAACACCTTTTTTGGGGTCAGGTGCAGAGGGGACAGATATATCATTCAAAGAAAGATGGGACTGAAGAGATTTGGTTAATAGAAGATGGAATATTGAGAGAGTGAGGAAAATTAAAAGAACTGCTGTTCCAGCTGAAACTACTACTACTCCTCCTCCTTCTCCTCCTCCTCCTCCTCCTCCTCCTCCTCCTCCTCCTCCTCCTCCTCTTTTTCCTGCTCCTCCTTTCCCTGCTATTCCTAAGCCTGCTTGCTATAGGCAAGACATTAGATGGCAACACCCACTTGGGCAGAACAACTGTTTATAATTATTTCCACTGTGTACTTACATGTCATATATCTTTGTGTTAATGGATCTACACCTCCAAATGTTTTCCTTCACATCTGTTCCTTGTGACTTTTATACCACAGTATTAAGTCTATAAATATGGCTTGCAGAGATTTATGTACAAGTCTTTTACAGATAACAAAAACTTGTAAAAGTTTTGTAGAATCTTATAAAGAAATGCTTTTTAAGAGACTGCTGATTATATTTTTGGGGATAGTACTAGAGTAGCTGCAAAATAACACTGAACATGGTCTTAGCAATGCAATGATTGTGCTCTCCTGGCATTGCCAGTTCCACAGTGATGGCCGACAGACATGTGTCTGTTTTGTCTCTCTGAAACTGCTTAGCTCGTAAACTCAGCTCCATTATCACTTCGATGTGTTGCAGTTATAATAAAAGCGTATCCTTAAATTCTATATAAAGTATAGTACAGGAGCTAGAAAACAAAAACTAATCAAGCATAATACTTCCTGCAGTGATTTTGATTAACCCAGGTTTCATCCAAATAAAAAATGGGTCTAGGATCACCTATACGTTTAACGTTAATGATTTTGCGCATAAATGTTAATCTTGCAGCAACAATATCACTTGTTTCAAGCAGAAATTTCTGACCATCATTGGTTCTATTATAATTGAACTCTAGAGATTTCAAAATGTTATACATAGAAGATATAGAGCTTGTATATTCTATTTTATCCCTTATTAAATTTGTCAGCCTTTTGGCAATTGGATATTCACTCTTGTCTTATAGATCTTAAATATTTCTATGTAACACACACTTTTGAAAACCATCTTAAGTTGGTAGCACATTTCTTCACTACTAAATGTTTTCCGGAAGACCTAAATATACAAACTAATAATTTAGTGAACTGCTTGACTTCTTTAACTATGTTCATCACAGAATGGATAATCTTGCACCATTAATTCTCAACAATGAGCAAAATTAGTTTGTTTATAAACTTCTTAAGTTGACAACTATTTGAAAAATGAATACTGATGGAAGATAATATTTCTAGCGTGCCTATGTGAAATCTTAAGAGTTGTCTTGCAGTCACTACTGGACACACTAGTACTAGGTTTGCTAAGCAGCATATGTATTAGCTTTGAAAAGCAAATTTAACTCTTAAAAATCACTACTTTATTGAATGCAAGTTACAAAATGTATCAGTTAGTGTCTGTTTTTGTTCAGAAATTGTTACTGATTCTTTTCATTCTGGTCAGGCGTCTGATCTTTTCCTATCTCCAGACCCAGTCTGGTGCATTCATTTTCAGACCAGTAGTGGGATGCCTTCATCGTACTGGCCTGTTGGTGAGTTTCCAACTGATAAAGTTTACGGACCCTGTCCTCTGCACTGTCGTGGTTCTTTGGGACGGCCTCTGTCTCCTCTCGCCTCACCCTTCCTACCAGGGGTGCCTAACTTGGGGGCATAGATACAATAGACCAAGTTTGGACTTCCATGCTGAATCCCCTCTGTAGCATGACCCAGTCCAAACCAGTCCAGAGTACTGGAGACATATCCAGAAAATTCATGCCAACCGTTTCATTTGTAATGAAAACATCCTTAACACATTATGTAGAAAATGAAGCTTTAAGACATATTTTAATCAAAATTTTTAGAGCTGTCTTTGAGAAAATTAAGACTTTCAAACAATGTCCATGTGAAAGCCTGGGGATGGAGATTTTCTTGGAAACCTTTGTATCACATCCTAGGAAGATGCTAAACTTATATACCAAATTTGGCATTTAACCTTGTTAGACATTAGATTTACCATGACAATTTAGACATTTACCATGGTCATTTTAGCACATACCAGAACCCCTGACTAATTTCTGGGATTTACCTAACTTGCAGAAATATTGATGGACTTAGATAGGTCTACCTACAGTCTTTCCAGAGCCTTCAGCAGATGTTAGGATGATAGGACGAAAATCGCTAAATCTTCAGTTTTATTATCTGCCTAGTGTAGATATAAAAACTACTTTGAGGCTGGGAATGTGAAGGATAGCTCATGGCTATTCTCACTATGTGCGGGAAGATAATCTCCAGATCTTTGTAGAAGCACCGGCTAGATTCCACCCATACCCATTCCGCTCTTATGGGGTACAAAGTAAAAACTGCCTATTTAACTTTCTAGTAATCACAATCTGAGGCCATGCGCCAGCTTTCTTTGGAAAGACTGCGTGCTCCAGCCGAGATTATTTCTTGGTTCATTACATGTGTACTTGGGAAATAGGTTTACAAAAATAGCTTCAAGAAGTCCCTCCATAGATTTTATCCTTACACCAGTGGGGTCCTCCAATTAGGCCAGCCAGGTCTCATGTCCAAGATCATTAAATTCTGTCATCAAGCTGCGTTCAACTGCTGTTGAATACTCCCTTCGAGGTCTTTTTTTATCACTTTTTTCAAAATTTATGGTATTTTTTAAACTTAGTCTTTGTTTTAGTTAATTGTTGGAAATTAATCATTTCAGGAGATCCGTGGTTCAAATCCCGGCCTTGGCATTGAATTTTTCATGTTGAATCAATCTATTAGTCTTTGTTTCCTGATTTATGAGTCTGACACGTGAGCCTACTGTTCGGCCGCTCTATCTCCGGCTCTGACATTTCTCGAGAGGGGGAAGCAGGCTGTTGTCAGTTCTTTAGCGGGTATTTCAAGCAGAGGAATAATGCGTATTTTAAATATTTCAGTACTTGCATATTAGACGAACCAGGAGCCATATTATTATAATAGCGATAATAAAAGGACTTACGAACATTAAAAATCGGAATTCACACACGCAAAATATAAGCAAAGAAAGTTTACCAGCGCAAGCAGCTAAAACCACGTGGCTCAAACAAATTTAACCTGGCAACACAGTGTTGGGTTCGGGAGTCACGGATAGCAGCGACAATGCTGATTGGCGCTAGCAGACAGTTTTAACTTCCTGACCACAACACCGGATGTAGAGATTCCCAGTACTACCAACAGATGCTGTTAGTGTGTGTGAAAGGTGTGAACGAAATATTCGAATGGAGTGGTGTTGTAATAAATATCTTGCATGATAATGAAATTGTAAGTTGTATTTCAGTGCTTTAAAGCTAATATAGTCCTATATTTTCGTTCTAAAGATAATTTTGAGGATATGTTTTCAATTGCTCATTACTGTATGTTGGTACTATTAACCTCGCCCCTCCACCTCTTGCAATCGCAAAACGTCAGAGCCGGAGATACAACGGCCGGGCTATAGATGTCCTTTCCTGGTTCACTTCAAATTACGAATTTCATTTGAATTTGTTTCTTGCCCTTACCTCACGAAGTCACTTTCATATGCAGTGATCGATGTGGCGGTGAAAAACTGTAAAAACCACTCAAGGTCTTCCGCATTCTTCATTTTAATCTGGATTCTAATTTAAGACTCGGGTTTTGTCTGAAACAGTCCCAATTGGTTCTCCTAGAGTTTCAGTACAGACTGTTTCTTTGCTCGTCCGACAAGATCAAAATGAATATGCCTTTGGTCAGATAAAGCGAGTTCCTTATTTACTCTCCAGTTCTTGACTTATTTTATGTTTCCTAAGATACTAGTATTAAGCCCAAACTTCTTCCCTTTGAAGATTAACAAAGGTTCGAAATGTCCCCTTAGTTCAAGATCTCAAGATGTGGTGTACTAAAATATTCAAGCGATGCCATACCTCTTTTATTGATAAGTGGGCTACCTCACGCGCTAAGATGATGCATTGAAATATACACTTCTCCCATGTGTTATTGACCCCTTCGGCACAACGTGGTTTGGAGAGATGATTCAGGATCTTCTTTTGTTATTCGGAGATAGCCGTACGAATGCGTCGGTTGTCAGCCAACTGCCTCAATCAGGTGCCGCCAATCAACCACCTGCCACAACATTAACCGACCCTCGTAGCTGTGGTCGCTACAAGGTATGTCTCCGGCGTTCTTCCGCGTTGAGGGTTGCGGTTCGAATTCCGCCTTGGGCATGTGTGTTTGTGTATTGTGTATATGTGTAAAACAAAAACAGTAAAGTTACGGAAGCGTAAAGGCGATGAAAACGGAAAAAGAAAGCGTCTGATAGCCACCCAAGGTAAAGCTTTAGGGACGTAAAAATAGACAAACACTCCTTGTTATGGAAAATATAAATCTGATTTTACATAGGTATGACCTTCTGTAGTTTTTTTTTATTTCATATTTATTAGGTAGAGAAAATATTGCGCTTTTTACATTCTCCTAAAATGGGATATTGGATGTACATGTTTTGAAACCCCCTGAATCCACAAAAAGATAGTTTCAGAAAAGGTTCGTCAATCAGTCCGTGTGTGTGCACGCGCGTGTTTAACCAGTATATCCTAAAAATGAAAAGTAAGACGAATAAAACTTTTGGCATGTAAGTTTAGCAATCTTTCAAAGTTACTCCCCGCCCCAAACTACCCCTTACACGGATCATTTAATTTGTTCAAAATACTTTTAAGATTTTGATTAAAATACCAGAAATTCAAAATATTTGTATAACGAATAAAAGATACGTCTTTAATTTTCTGGAAATAGCCTGAGAAATAATTTTGTATAATTTCAAAAGTGATAAACTTTAAGAGAAGTTTATCGCTTGCCACACTGTACAAGAAATGAAGGACTGCTTAAAAGACATACCTAGTTAATTGCAAATATGTTTTCCCATCAGTTATTTACGAGATATTTGTTACTTTTGATAATTTTCATAACGCTGTCAGTATATTAAAATCCAATTTAATTGTTTCTTGCAATTTCATAAAAGAGTTTGGAATTTGAAGACAGAGAGTGTTCCACATTTAAAGATCTAACATCTGGCGGTGGATTCCGTTTCCTCTATCCCCTTATACCTAGAACAACGAAATGAATAATATAACGATTTCTGTTAAGGTTTATTTATATCAATAGAAAAATAGAAAAATAATGTTTCATAGTAATAGTGTAGTATAGAAGGAAAGTGGGTATAGAAAATAACAAATCGGACACATGCAATTCTCATTGTATAATGGGCATAAGGATTCCTAATTATTTGATAGAAAAAGTCTTTCTGATACTTAATTTGAAATCACTTACAATAAAAAACTCATTGTTAATAACGTAAGTAGAACCGCCTTTATATCAGTAGTATAATATACAACAGAAATGTATAAATTTGACCTTGGTATAGAACATTATTTGAATGTGCCACTCTGTGTTGAAATGAGTTTAGATCCTGCGATGGGAGAAAATGGTATATATATATATATATATATATATATATATATATATATATATAATTTTTATTGATCGATCAGTAGTACAATGCTTTACAGATCAGAGTGAAAAGAAGGTAACAGTACAATAAGAACAATAACACTCAGGGGTAGGCAAACAGGCCGCCCCCTAACTACATTAAGTTAGAACTCCAATAATACTCTCTGAGAAATTATGTCAATATTGAAGATATAAGACAGACATCAAGCACTAGAATCACTCGAATCAGATGTATCACTTAGAAGCAGTTCCTGTGGTAGTCTCCTCTTCAAGCGTGAGGGCTGGCGCGTGCGGACGCCAATGTTATAATGCACAGCTCCTGGAACTTCTTGCAGCGTGGAAAAGAAACGACGAGCGATCTTGCGAATGTAGTCGTGAAGAGGTAACAGTCCTAGTCGTGATGAAGCTGCTGATTACGGATGAACCATGGAGCGTTGGTAGCGATGCGCATGAAGCGATTCTGTATGATCTGAAGACGACGCAGATGACATGTGTGTGCGGCCCCCCACACTTGGCAGGCATATGTAATAAGCGGACGAACGAGTGATTTGTAGAGTAACAATGAAGACTGTAGGCCGACGCTGGAACGGCAATGCAACAGAGGTGAGAGTTTTGAAAGTCGCCCGGAGGCCAGTGATATAAGACGATCGATATGAGCACGCCAGGTCAGTCGAGAGTCCAAAAGCACTCCAAGGTATTTAACGGGAGTTGTAGTGGGGAGCCAAGGGACATTGTTCCTGTAGAGACACAACGGAGTAAGCGGAGTATATACCAAAGGTGTGGTATGGCAGGATGGTTAAGGATTACGTGTCGGTGAGCAAGAGTACTCTCTCAGGGTCCAGCAGTTATCACCAGCCAATGAAAAGAACTGCTTCAATTTCACGTTGATTGTTTATTCCCACAGGTCTTACTTGTCTGATTGCTCGGCTTTTCTCACTTGCTCTCACTCTCGTTGCGTCGCCTTGTCTGTTTGAGAATATTTAATCTCACCACGTTTGAAATCTAACTCCACTATTATCTCGTCATCAGACATTAAACTAACGTGTCTTCTCCCTTTCGTTGTAACCAACCGAGTGACGCTTCTCACCTCGCCCTACTCTCGGCTTCTTCCTAGATTTGTCTATCTCTACCTTTTTTCTATTTGTTCTCTATTTCACGCCTATCACGTGGTTTACTCTACATTTTATTGGGGTAGTTTATTTCTACGATTTTACCTTATTGGTCATTTCCATTCACCGTCAACTGTGCAGCAGTCACGGGCCCACCCCCTAAAGTTGTATGACCCTTAGGCGTCATAACGGTACAGCATCCTGCCTCTACATATTTTCCTTAAACCTCGCTATTGTCTGAGGCTCCGTGCTGGCGAAGGAATTTTGGGCTTCTATTGTCCTATTGTTTACGTATCCGGCCTTGTCTGCCCGTTCTAGCTTAAGGCAACCTTTTCCTTATATTTATTTCATTTGCACGTTGTTCCTATTAAAATACTTCTTTTTGACTTTATTTCATATATTATTTATTCCCAATTGCTTATTAATAATTTATATGGTTTTATCATAACTATCTTACATTCTTCTATCGGAAACCTGTGGATTCCGCTTCATATAACAAAGGCTACTCTGTTAAATTCATTTACATATAAAGTAATTTTGAAGAAGCTGTTTCCAGAAATATTAAGCTAATGAAATGAAAGCCGTTCTGGGTGGCTCAGTTGGTTAGGCAGTGATCTACTGATTCCGAGGTTATGGTTCAAACCCGGGTCAGTCCTATGGTTTTTAAGTGTGTTTAAGAGCACCAGCTCCATATAGGTCGGTTTACTGGCATATGGAATATCTTCTGAAAGACAAAATTCCGGTACATCGGTGGCACTGATATGATCCTAGTAATGGACAGAGTGGTTAAATAAAATATTTATATACATTTTAATGAAATGAAAAGTCTGGAAAAGCGTTAGAACCCGCAAGCTATAATGTCACTGGTTCTTTTTGTCTATTTAAAAGTAGGTATTTCTCTTTATTAGTATAGATTCTCCGTCTGTCCGTGGACACATCTGTCGAAGTGATTAGTGTAACAGGTGTGTACGTTCCCCTAACTTCGGTCTCGTGGTTTTCCTTCAAAAGAAGACCAAATGTGCAACTCTGAGCTCCGTAGTTGACAGTTTTACCAATACTGCATTGATTACAAGTTAGCTGACGGATTCTAAAAGCATTTAACAGAAATAGAAACAGTTTCCTAAATCTACAATCTCTTCCATAGCGTATTCATGAACATACAATTTTTTAATTATTAAGTAAACCATTTCAAAATAAAGACTGAAACACTTTTAAATAAGGTGAAAGAAGATATGCATAGTAAGATTTACATATTTAAGCGATAGACATTCGATACTATCGATATATCGATATTGTCAAATTTTGATGGTATCGAAGTACATATATCTGATATCTACTTCGAAACAAATGTTAGATAGGAATCTCCTTTATCGATATTTCCCAATATTTCAGTTACACGTTTTTTCCCTCTTATCCAGCCGAAAATAAAAGGATATGGTTGTTGAGGTTTCACGTTGTTGCCTAGCTTGAATCACTAAAAGTATTTCTGAATTCAGCATTGTTGGTCTCTGCCTATACTGCGGTCCCTCTGGGTGAGTAGCGAATAATTCTATCAACTCTTAAATTTAAACGAAAAGATGTAAAATAATTTGTGTAGAAGGAGAGTTACTAACTTCGAATGTCAACTGAGTTGAAAGTGAAGATGATTCGGCTGATACATAACGTTGCATTGTTTACACATTCACCTGGCTTGGTAAGTGACCCCGATTCAACCTTTACATTCATTTCTTCCAGTAAAAAAGTCGGTGGTTATAGGAGAAACGAATCAAATTTCAAACAATATATATATATATGAGGGGGGACCCAAAAGAAACCGTATTGTTGCCATAAAAAACTTTATTGATGAACCTTTTTACAAAATTACTTCAGTCACCTTCAAAATATTCTCCATTACATGCGATGCACTTTTCAAGTCTCCTTTCCCACTGTTGGAAGCATGTTTGGAACTCTTCAAGTTTGATATTGTCCAGTGCCCTTTGCGAAGCTGTTTTTACTGCCTCCACATCGTTATAACGCTCCCCTTTTAAAGTTTTTTTTTTTTTCATTCATGGAAATAGGAAAAAGTCGCACAGGGCTAGGTCCGGCGAATACGGAGCGTGGGGAACGACAGACCACCTCTGAGATGCCAAATAGTGGGTCTCTCGTAAGGTCGTGTATGCTGGAGCGTTGTCGTGATGCAGAAACCAGTTACCTGATCGCCAAAGTTCCGGGCGTTTCCTCCTCACATGCTCTCGCAGACGCCTTAAAACATCCAAGTAAAAGTGATGGTTAACAGTCTGGCCAGGGGGTACGAATTCCCGATGCACAATTCCAGGAATATCAAAAAATACAATGATCAAGGCCTTCACATTTGACCTCACTTGCCTTGCTTTCCTTGGTCTGGGAGAGTTGGCAGTCCTCCACTGGCTTGACGCTTGTTTGGTTTCTGGGTCATACCCATAACACCAACTCTCATCCCCTGTAATGACTTTGTTCAAGAAGTTTGGATTACGTGCAATCTGTTTTCAAATCACACATTCATGCGGATGGATGGTTTTGTGCTCCTGTGTGAGAAGGCGCGGAACAAATTTAGCATCAACACGTCTCATGTGCAAATCCTCCCTCAAAATCCGCCGGCACAAGCTCCAACTGATTCCTGTCGCTGCTGAAATTTGGTCCATCGTTTGGCGACGATCCTCGTTGATCTTTTGGCGGATCTTTTCAATGTTCTCCTCATTTCGCGATGCTGAAGAGCGTCCAGAACGAGCTTGATCTTCAACACACATCTCACCACGTTTAAAGCGCCCAAACCACTCGAAAACCTGTGTGCGGCTCATAGCGTCCTCCTGGAAAGCCTCCTGAAGCATTTGGCGTGTCTCCGTTGCAGTTTATTTAAGCAGGAAAAAAAATTTCACACACACTCTTTGTTCTTTTAATGTTGCCATAACGACTTCGCAGAGGTAACCCACCAACAGTCAGAGAGACACAATACCACACTTGCACGTTCAGCTCTACACTGCACTGCTGTTTCATGAAGATCTCTACTAACACCATCTAGCGTGAGAACCCTGCACTGCGTCTACGAGTGGCAGCGCCCTCGGAGTCCGGTTTCTTTTGGGTCCCCCCTCGTACATATAATTTTTAATTTGTTCTATTAGCTTATGGTCATGCAATGAAACAGGTTATATACTCGGCATAATACCTAAATAGCCTACATTCTGTATCGTGTAACTTGTTTCCATGTTTTGTTTCATTCAATGAAGTGGTTTAAGTACAGTGTCGCCGACCGCATTGTTGCGAGCAGGCGGGGCCGAAGCGCACAAGGAGACAGATAGTGCAGCGCGGAGATTAAAGCTTGCCAAAACAGATAAAGAGAGAGATAGCTGACTGGAAGTTTCTATTTCTTGTTTGTTACAGAGCATTCCAGAAATGTCTAGAAATATGAGTTGAGGATATAAGGGAGCCGGACTCGCCAGGAGAGTTAGTCGAAATGGAACTTTATAATCGTGTGCGTACAGCTAGGTTTTGAAAGTGAACTCTTTTGTTTGTGATCGACGACTTTACAGATTGTATTTGTGTAGATTACGTAATTCTGTTACTGTAAGGGTTGACCAAAGTGTTTCTATGGAAATAAAGAGCATTTTGGAATTTCTGCAATTGGACTTTTAATTCTACGAAGTCACAATAGTAATGCTGACAATTAAAATACTAATGAAGTTGGAACCAGTTTATGTCGCCATAATTAATAGCAATGGAACAAAGAGAAACTTTTCAGATAGTTATATATGATAAGCCATACAGTGTAATTATACTATTGAAACTGTTATTTTTGGTTTAATTTTATTTTAAATCATTTGTGATTGTTGTGGTTAGGGAACGAGGCTAAAGATAGCAGGTGACAGTGTGAAAGTAATCAGATAAACAGAGGAATAAAAATTGAATATTAATCATGATTTTAATAACAAAATTAATGTTAATTTTAAAGAAATATTATTTTAGTGTTAAACAGTACGAAAAAGTGATTTAAAATATATAAAACATTATTAAAAATTATAATTATAATTGGATGTGACGTGGAATGACAAGGACATTGAGTTGCCATAGCAACGACAGGAGCATTAACACGAAATTGGCTGAAACTATAATTCATCTGCATTTGGCCGTCGTAGAGAACGGACGTGTGTGTGTGTGTGTGTGTGTGTGTGTGTGTGGGTGTGGGTGTGGGTGTGGGTGTGTGGGTGTGTGGGTGTGTGGGTGTGGGTGTGTGTGTGTGTGTGTATGTGTGTGTGTATGTGTGTGTGTATGTGTGTGTGTGTGTGTGTGTGTGTGTGTGTGTGTGTGTGTGTGTGTGTGTGTGTGTGTGTGTGTGTGTGTGTGTGTGTGTAAATCTGCAGAAAGGACGCGGTACATAAAACGATGCGAAAGTACCGTAATTGTTTTTAAAACTAAGTAATATCGGTGTTCAAAAAGTGATTACTTCTTTCAGTGTTTAAAAGAGTTATTTTAAATGATTTAATTAAATTAAACACACAATTTAGAAAAAGAAAGTATTTAAAATTATTTAATCCTCCTACGAATCCATCATCGCTTCTCATCCGCGATCTCACCTTGAAATTTAGGTCTCATGTTAACACGAGAGTAGCTGTGGTAAGTTCCAGAATCAATCTTAACTGAGAATTTTGCGTCCAGAATCCAGCTTCGAGATAATCAACGTAGTGCATCATTGCATCACATCACCATCTCTGTATCCCTTCTGATGAAACATTTTTCGCTACACGATTTAAATAAGAACGTTACATCTATCACGCATTGTGTGAATTTTACACAATCAGATAAAACTGGAAGCTGTTCATATTAAGCCAGAACACAAATTTGCAAAATCATCATTGTCGTCATCATCATGCCCGCCTCCATAGCGTAGATGGTAGCATGTCTGCCTCATCTTCAAGAGGTCCCGAGTTCGAATCTCGGTCAGGGTGAGTTAACTGGATAAGGTTTTCCGGGGTTTTCCCTTGTCCTTCAAGGCGAATGTCAGGTAACTCTAAGCTCCATGGACCCTGGACTCATTTGAGCATCATTTCACCCAATTCATTCACCGTCCGATATGACTTAATGTTGGAGGACGTAAATTAAAAAAAAAAAAAAAAAAAAAAACATCTTCATCATCATCGCTGGCAGTAAGACATAATCTGCACATTTGTTGAAATGGAGAAGTGAATAAATCGCTCAGAACTGAACAGTGCAAAACAGCATCCGTGCAAAACAGCATCCGTTGCATAACACATAATACATCTGTTAATTTAGGTATGTATTAAACACTAAGAATGAACCACACATTTTAATGAATAAAGCTTGACTTTAAACCAATTTTATAAAGTGAGTAGCGACTCCCACCGTTCAAAATTCTGTATCGTTATTGAGTGCCGAGTGGCATCCTTCAATTTTCGTTTATCGTGCAAAATATATCTTTTTTTTTTAAATACTGCGTCCCTTTATTTTTTATTCATTTGATATTGCAGCTGGGACGTTTTGACAAAGATGTGACAGAGATAAAAAATTGATTCTGATTTGAAAAATCCATGCTGATTCAAGTATAATCTTCCAAGCCCAAAACAAATTTTGACTATGGCTCTTCTTTAGCTTATTAAGTTGGTGTACTTATGCTATTTATATACTGGATTTAAGTAACATATAGAAACATTGTATAGGTATATTAAAAATAAATAGAGACAGTGATTCTTGATTAATTAGCTAATCACCGCAAAATGCGCTTTGCCTCCTATTATATTTATGTGCAGTATTTACAAGCGTGAACAGTTTCACCATCTTCACGGTCTACTCCTGCACAGGGAATATGAGACACTTTTTATATATAGAAGGTGATGCAACCCTCTTTCGAAGTTGAATAGAAGTCTTTGCAATAAAGGCATTCCGTATATTCATTCTCACTTTCGCTGGAATTTGAGCAAATGGAAAACCGTTCTTCCTTTCTGTGGTCTTAATTCGAAACCTTCCGCTCTTTTGCTACTTTATGTTTGAATGGCTTTTTCTTGCCTTCACTTTTTTTCCATCTTCGATGTTCTTCATTCAATCGAACGTTGCAGCTCAGAACTGTAGGGTGATGCTGTCAAAATAACAGCTTTCCTTCCTATGTGTGAAAATTCCTTTCTCTACTTGTTTCATTTTAGGAATTGGGTGCAAAATTTCTGGTGAGACTCTAGGAAACGAAGATGGCATCTTGGTTTCATCGTCGTTAGTGCGATATGGCATCCAGGAACATAAGGATGTGCCTTAGGTTTATCATTTTCATTCTCTTTCTTCTCTTTTGAATTACGTGTATCAAAACTGGAGTACATTCAATCGGAGCTACAGACTTAGTTCACTGTCAGTTGTTGCCAAAGAAAGGACAGAAGAAAGGAAGTAGTATTCGAGAACACTTCCTTTTCAAGAGGCCAAATTCCAGTACCTTCAAAATATTTGGGAGCAGTTGCTGCATTGACGAAAGTAGTTCCAAACAATGAGCAGATGCAGAATGTGATATCTTCCTAGGATTCAAATGTAGCTATTTCCTCACTTCCTGTTCATAGTGAAGACTTAAAGGCTTCCTGAGGAACCGTTCAATGTCTGAAGTTTGTGTGAACGGTAATCATAGCAAAACTATACTATTTTTTATGTGCAATGTCGATTACTTGTAGATTTTTTGTATTCGTCGTTTATCAGTTAAGAATGAGGACGGAGAAATATTTGCTATCATTTTAAAATTTAATATACTTTTTAAACAACGTCACAAGAATTTCTGATGGCACCCACTCTGTAATATGACCATCGGATCATTTTCCAGCAAGAAAACCATCTCAAATTCTTGTTCTTGTTCTCTAAAATACAAGGGGCGTCCAGAAAGTAAGTTCTGTTTCAATTGATCTCCGCTGCAGCGCTGCGATCGCAGATCCGCACATGCGCGGTAGACGCTCTGTAGCAAGGAGAAGAAACGTGCGCCATTGTGAGATCGCTGTCAGCCACGTACGCTTTGTTCTGCTTGTTTACAATGTCGGTGTTGATTGAAAATCCCGCCGCTTGTGAAATTAGATCTGTGATTTGTTTTCTGAATGCTAGGAAAGTGAAACCAATTGAAATTTATTGGCAAATTTGTGATGTCAAAAGGTGTTGTGTTTCTTCACGACAACGCACGACCACACACTGCAAATGCGACGAAAAACATCCTAATTTGGCTGGGACGTGTTTGACCCCGCCCCCCGTACAGCCCTGACCTCGCTCTTAGCGACTTTCATCTGTTTTTGCATCGCAGATCTTTCCTTGGTGGTCAACACTTCAACAATGACGAAGAGCTGAGAGAAAATGTTTCCAACTGGTTGAAGACACAGGCGGCAAACTTCTATGAATAAGGTATACAAAAACTTGTGCCTCACTATGACAAATGCCTGCAAAATTTCGGCAGTTATGTGGAAAAGTAGTGTAAGAATTGTAGAATTTTGTGCAATAAATAATTTTTCTGTATCTGTACACAATTTAATTTTATTACCAAACGGAACTTACTTTCTGGACGTACCTCGTACTAATACACGTGGCATGTAAGCTACCGAAGTAGACAGAACAGCACGGTAGTAGTAAGTAGTGTGTTTATGTGTAAGAGTGATGTCTGTTGCTAATAAAATAATGCACAATTTCTTTTCGGACAGCAAGTCAGGTGAAAAGACGATTAGAAATCGACATTTCGGGAGTGTGCATCTCTCCCACCATCAGGATATTTATTAAATGTTATACCACAAATGAAACACTGGGTATAACACAAATATAAACAAAGACAAAACACTATCAAAATTCGCATTACTGAACAAAAGGCTGTTTTCAGTAAATTAAATGCCAGGTCAGGAGATGGCGTGAGTATTGAAAATTAATTGGGTCAAGGAAACGTAACTACTTAACTTATCAAGCTATATTGATCTGAGCTTCTTAAATCGACGGATTTCCATTTTAAGGCCGGTTTCCAAGAGGAGCTGATCTGAAATCCAGCATCACGATTAAGCGTTACCGTCAAATCAACGAACTTCAATAATGAATTTCTTGTTAATTTCGAATTGCGGAAATACATTAACGTTAAAGTAGTGCATGGTGACGATGATTGAAAATGGACAGTGAAAGCTCTTGCGACTTCTCAGCAATGCGACCTAGTAGATCTGTTGTGCATTACTTTACAAGTCCAGCTTATATTATGGCCATTACAAAAGTTTTAGGGATGCTAGTAAAGCAATCTGTCCCGGTGTTGGAAAACTCGACTCCAGATGCCTTAATATTTACCGGGCAATAGCTTCACACTCACAAAGAATGTGTCTTGCCGTTTCCATTTCTTCTTTATAGAATCTACAAATATTAATCCCAATCTCACCCATCTTATAGAGATGATCCCATAGAGGGCAATGTCCAGTTAGAAGGCCATTTATTAGCCTTAACTCCTGTTTGTTGAGAGCGAGGATCCTCTTGGATCTCTTTGCAGAGCGTTCAATGAACTGTTTTGCATGATCCTGCTTCGGAACTTTTACCTAATAGCAATTGACTTTCTTGATTCCCAGGTCTTTATCTTTTATATAGCCACTGGTATATCACAGAAAGGTTGTGGGTCAATAAAAGGGGTATTCGCTCCTTCTTTGGCAAGGCGATTAGCAATGTTATTCCCTTCGATTCTTTCATGTCCTGGCGCCCACATAAGTGTTTTGCCAGCTGATTTAAAATCCTCACATAGTCATTTAGCTTTGACTGAATGGTGCAAGCATCAAGAGTCTTTAACGCAGCTTGACTGGTCAAATATAGATTTTAGTACCACGAATGCCTCTTCTGATATTCTCATGGGCCCTGATTTCTAAAGCAATGTATGTTAACCAATGTTTAGAAACATCCACCGAGTGGGGTGTCTCAGGCGTTTTCTTATGCGGATAGCATTCGAGAGGCCCAGGTTCGATTGCCGTGGCCGACCTATCTGAACTATGGGGGTTTTCGGAGGTTTTCCCGGGTCGCCAGGCGATTGCTGGGTAGGTTAATTATATCCTTCAAATTTTCTATCCCTCCGTTTCATCTCTATTATCATTTTACATAAACTGTCATCTGGTGGTCTCTTTCAGGGTATAAGGCGCTGCATGGCAGGATGATATCCTCCTGGTAAAGTAAACAATTCCTGCTTCGGTAGGAAGGTTTCCGATCTTGGGTCCGACCTGGTGGGCCGTTCCTTGACCAGAGATACCGGTGAAATGCCGGTTCTTCTAGCGTGCCGGGGAGTTTCCAACTGGTAAATAGTAGGGATCATGCCCTCTGCACTGTCGTGACCACTTGGATCGGCCACCCTCTGACTCCTGTCACCTCATCCTTCCTCCCGTGGCTTAAGTACAGTAAACCAGAGATTTAGATGCCAAATTCCCTCCGTAATAATCATGATCCTTAGAAATATTTGAATATGTGTTTGCGCGCATGACTGCTCAAATCAAAACAGAAAAGTAGATAAAATCAAACGTGATATTTTAAAAATACAAATATGAAACACGAAGATTTTAAAGGTCTCTCACCCCAAGCTACCGTTCAATAGAGACAGGTATCGGTAATTTTGATCTTTTCTTCATAATGCCTTTGACGATGTTGATTAATTTGTCATAAAATTAATACTTTTTATTTTTTCATAAAAAGCTCTGACGTGTTTGTTTTGATATGCTATTAAGATATCTATTTAGATGACAAATAATATTAAGTATGTCTTGAAAGTACTGGAAAGTCTGTAAAGTTCTTTGAATTTTCTAAAATTACACGTAAACATGTATACATTTTTAAAACAGAGATTTTAATTACATTTTCTGGTATAACTCCAAATTTCCAGATTATATTTCATAAAATGGACAGTTGCTATATACTTATTCTTGTGCATATTCACTTTGTATTTTTGAGAACTTATTTCTTTGCTACTTTTTATTTAAAGTAGAAAAAAAGTATTGGAAACGGAAGTTTTATTTGTCGCCGATATTCGATAAGAGAACAGGTCATTTTCTAGACACATGGCCTGTTTTTCTGTCCTTCTCTCCCTCAGTGCGATTCTGCGTAGCTTTTTCCAGGAGTCGTTGTCGCCGTCACAGATTTCCTCGGCGTCATCGTCCACTGGCTCCTTGCTGTCGGCCCGCACCAGAAGAATCGATCGCTCAGCGCAGAGGTCCAGCAGTCGTCATTTGGCTGTTGGAGATGCTGCGACTTCTATTTCTGTTGATGCTTATTCTTGAACAAGAGAAACCGTGCTTGGGAACCGCTTCAAAAATCAACAGCACAACGTACGTGAGTCGTTTACAGAACAAAAATTAAGTGTTACTTTATTTTATTCTTATTTACCATTAACTTCCCTGTTTATACCAAACAGAATTACTTAAAATCGGTTAAAAATATTAATGGAAATTTAAGGACAGATAATGTTTATGTTTTTACGAATTATATAAAATGTTTAAATGAATTAAAAGATCTCGTATATTACACTGACATGTCTTCAACTCTTCTAAAAACCATTATTATATAAGTTGTTCTATCTACTTCATGTTTTGGAAGACCAAGTTGCTTAACTTTGAAATTCCATTCTTTCCATGACTAAGGGAAACAAATCACTACAGAAAAATACAATTATTTGAAAATTCGAATCAATACTAATATCAGTATCACAAAAGGTCATCAGGTATAAATTTAACGAGATTTACATTTTATGTAGTCATTTGTATTTCTATTCCTGCAGTTTTACCAATTGACAAAAGAATACGAAATTGCATACAGAATAAGGGATTTAACAGGGTATTCACAGAAACAATTCAAAAAATCACCACGAAAACATTATTTTGTTGTATGTGGATTTACTTTAGTATTTCATCCTTGAAAAATTGTGAATTTGATATCCAACTTTTCATTTTTGAGCTATGTTGTTTACGGACGTTCGCCACGATCTTTTTCTAAAAATGATTCTTCTTTGGGGGAGATTTAAGGGATGCCAAAACATTTATTTCCAGTGAAAACTCTATATAAACTTTGAGTGTATGCGATAAAAGGTACACATCAAAGAATGTAAGACAACTTTTTCAAAAAAAAAAAAAAAAAAAATTCTAGCGCCTAACTTCAGTACGCAGAGAAGATATCGAATTTCACCCAAAAATCCATTTTTGAGGTCTCTTGGATACAAAAAGGAAAACTGTATGAAAAGGACAATGTATGTACATCTGAACAGCATTACTTAGAAACTAAACTTCGGATTAATACAAACTTAGTGTGTCTATAAGTTAACATCTTTCATGGATAAACCACAAATATTTTAAAAAAGAAATTCCCTCACTAATAATAAAACCCTAAATGGAATATAATATCTATATTATAATACAGACTATAATAATTTTGATTAAAACACAGCATATTTAATATATTTACGTGATGATAAAACATACATTTGTAGGTTTATATTAATAGCCTGCGAATATCCTTAATTTGAAAGTTTCATTTAACTTTGTAAAGCAAGATAATTGTGTCTCAAATTTTTTCGTAGTGGCAGACGATCTCAAAATATTCTGTGTTACAAGCTTAGATATTTTATGAATCATTCAACTGTCCTGCTTGAAAGTTTTCTGCTCTTGCTTTTTCCTTCCTTCTTTTCTTTCTATAATAGAAAGAACTGGTTACCAAACTTGAATTTAATTTCCTCATATTGTAATTAGGCACGTCTTGTTTGATTTGAAATTATTTCTAAGAATAAGAACGCTGATAAGATATATACTCTTATTTTCTCTAACCATTATATACTTCTACGACTCTATTTTACACTTTTTTTACAGCTTCTACGAACTTTCTTAGAAAAGTTTGTTCTTGTTTCCCTTCATATTGCGATAGAAGTTACAATTATTATTTTGATTAATCCTTGGGTGTTGGTATTTAAGGAGCTGTAAAATCTTTAACATGTGGATTGCTACAGCTGACTATGAAATTATACATTTTTTATGATATAGTAAGAAACAATTGAATAATTACGATATCTTTACGCTCTTTGCTACGTATAATTAAATGGGCGAAATGTATCTATTTCACCCAGAAACTCGATATCGAGAATTAAATTCGAAAACAAGAAACTCAGTTTTAGAAAACGATGTATTTGTGCGTTAACACTATAATTCACAAACGAAAAGTCAGTTAAATACAAACTTGCTCACCTCGGTAGCGTAGATGGTAGCGTGTCTGCCTCACTTTCAAGAGGTCCGAAGTTCGAATATCGGTCAGGGTGAGTTACCTGGGTAAGCTTTTTACGGGGTTTTCCCTTTTTATTAAATACGAATGTCGGGTAGCTCTGAGCTCCATGGACTCTGGACACATTTGTACATCATTTCATCTACTTCATTCGCCGCCCAATATGACTTAACGTTGGAGGACGTAAGATTACCACAAAAAAAAAAAAACCTGGCATTTAAATGCAATATCTTCCAAGGATGTGATATGAAGACTTTTAAGGACATTCCCCACAACACACTACACTTTACATTAAACATTTTTGACAATTTACTTTTAGTTGCATTTTCTTAAAAATGGATTCAACAATTTTGATTACTATACTGTATGTTAATATGTTCATACCAAATTAAATATATATCTTGAAACTTCTGGGAATGTCCTCGGAAGTCCTCTTCCTTCTGGATGACTTTTGCATAACTGGTAGGCAAAAATCTTACTGGACAAATTTTTTGATCTTGTTAAAATACACAGTTTATGTCAAATTCAATTTTGTTTTGTGAAGTGAGCCATTTCCAGGTTATTTTCCTTATTTGTTTTAATTTTCTAATACTTAGTTTATTTTAAAATGAGAAGTAGTTATTTATATCCTGGATGTTCAAATAGACTGCAATATTGAAGTCATCACATGGCGAAGGATTCTTAAAATATTTGATTATCACCGTAAGCCTACTTCGTTCTCCTCTTTTTAATGAACCTACAAGGAAACATTTAATAAATTACCCTGCATATTTTGCTTGTCTATCTTACCAGTAAACCAAGACTTCGTAAGCTATTCACAGATATTTCAAAAATAAAACAAACTGATTGTTAACGACTGCTTATTCACATCAGCATCGCTGGTATGCCGAAATTTCTACCCACAGTTCTTTTACATGTCAGTAAATTTACAGACAGTTATTAAGCATCGATCTGGCGTGGGTTTGAACCCCTAACCTTGAGATCAGTAAGCCAGCGTCTAACCAATGAGTCATCCAGACCGATACAGATATTTCAGGATATAGAATTTATTATTTATGCATGCATTTTAAATATATGGTATTTTAATAAAAATCGCCAGTCATTTTTGAAAATACAAAATCAACAAATATTTTTGCATGTAAATAGGTAGTTCAGGTGAAGGAATGCTCTTGAGAATATTTATGGTGCGGCCCTGAAAGATGAACTTAAATGTTAACTATTTTTCTGACTTTTTTTGTTTTTGAGTTATGTTGCTCAAAAGCTAATAGGTATATATCAAAACATGTAGTTCCTTTGAAATCCTACTTTGGAGCTTTAAGGAGACAGTAGAAATCACATATTTTTACTTACACGACCCCCTTTATGTATCACGAGTTCATAACTATTCACTTACGATGATATAAAAAGTTGTTTCTAGAAGTATTGATCATGATGAATATCTGAGAAATCATATTAAAACAAAGGAATGCACATGAAACCTGAAATAGTGAATGTTGTATGCTGTAGAACGAGGCTACGTTTAACTCTTATCAAAACAAACTTGTAGTCGCACATGACTCTATATTTGTAGGAAAGAAATTCTTATGTAATTATTATAATGAATTACAAATTACATAAACCCTTTAAAGGTATTATACAAATGAAGCTGGTTTCTATATCTCTAACTTGTTAAACTTGATAAACGATAACCAAATTGCATTCACAGTATTCATTTGATTGGGGATAATCATATAGATAGGGGATAGTTAAATGTTGAGTATATATATTCCATATCCGTTGCAGCTTTTAGTAATTACTTGATGTGTAATTTGAAAAGTGCGATGCTAAAAATACTGAAAAAATGCGAATGGCAGTCAGAAACCTCTATTGAACGGTTTAAGATACAAGAACATTATGTGCCCGCCTTGGTAGCGTGGTGGTAGCATGTCTGCCTCACGCTCAAGAGGTCCCGAGTTCGAATCTCGGTCAGGGTGAGTTACCTGGATAAGGCTTTTCCGGGGTTTCCCTTATCCTGAAAGACGAATGTCGGGTAAATTACAAGAGAGAGAGAGAGAGAGAGAGAGAGAGAGAGGGAGAGAGAGAGAGAGAGAGAGAGAGAGAGAGAGAGAGAGAGAGAGAGAGAGAGAGAGAGAGAGAGAGAGAGAGGAGAGAGAGAGAGATGAGAGAGAGAGAGAGAGAGAGAGAGAGAGAGAGAGAGAGAGAGAGAGAGAGAGAGAGAGAGAGAGAGAGAGAGAGAGAGAGAGAGAGAGAGAGAGAGAGAGAGAGAGAGAGAGAGAGACTTTCTCTCTGATACATACATTACGATTATTACTTTAAAATTATTTTAAACTTAATAAGAATTGAAAATGATTTCATATGCAGAAATTCAAGGCATACAGGATAGGTATTTGTAATGTTTATTCTTTAATTGTATGACATTCTAAAATAAGGTCATTACAGATATTCTTGAGAAAATAAAGGAACAGCGAAAATATTTTCAGTAAACATAATTTGTTTCAAATTCACGAGAGTTGTTTTGTTACATCCATAGAAATCCTGAAATTAAATATGAAATTTAATATTCCCAAATTTTTGTTTCTGGATTAACCTGTTCACACGCACAAGCGTACTCGTGCCCACAATTTTTAAAATGATATTGCACCACTGGAAACGTAAGCTTGGGCTCTAAATTTACGAAAAGGTTTGTAGTGTTTTTAATCTAAATGTAACCGAAAGTTTAATAATGTAACAATAATAACGATAATGATACATAATGCATAGTGGTAGTGGAGGTTCTATATATAATTGCTCTGATTAAAACTATCCTTACTTGTACGAAACTTAATGTGGGCCGATAATCTACAATATAGTTGGTGAGTTTTTAATTACATCTTGTATCTGCGTTGGGACATTTAGATTTGGTTTATCTTAAGAAAATTTCCAGGCGCAAAGTTCCAAGGCATACTTACCTTGTTATGCAGGGGTCCACAAACATTGTTAAGGGCTAAAATCGCTGCTTGGCTGATGGTGGAAACTAGCGAATATAATTTTCCAATTGATATACCGTTTCGCGAAAGGTTAATTATGCTAATTATGCTAATGTGTTTACCTTGTTTGTGAAATTTGTTCCTTATGATAAACTGTTTTTTTCTGAATATATAACTGCTTCACATTGCTATTTGATTGCCTCATTATTTTGCTTAATATAACATGATTCATAAAACCAGTTTTCACAATTTTACTCCGCATGCCATTACTTCTGATTTTAAATTTTTGACAATTGTGTTTTTGCTTGAGTATAAATGTTGAAATATTTTTTGCAGCAGTTACACTGCTACTTCTGCTGTATAAGTGGCTTTAATCTATATACGTTCTAGAGAACCTAACATATATTTCAGTTAATATTGGCAAATATTTCTACATCCCAGCTAGCACATTGTTACAAACTTATTAACGGTGCTATTTACGAGTCGAGTATATATTTTATAGGTATATCTGTAATTAGATAGCTGGAATAAAAGTAAACGGTCTTTTAGGCTCAATAGGTAAATAAAAGGAGCATGGAATAAGGAAAAATAGAAATTTGTGATAGAGCAGGTGGAGAATAGTTCGCATGGGACAGAATTAAAGTAATGAATTTAAAAGGTTTAAAATAAATAACCATTTACCGAAATTTCAGTGTGTGGAGAAGAAAACTTTTCGTTGTGCAACCAACAAAGCCGTGGACAGAAATGGCACGGAAACAAAAGTGCTCCCTTTTAGATTGGGAAATGTTAATTAGAAAAATATTCACTATAATAGGAGAAAATCCGTTGTGTTGCACTCACACAGTTTTTCTACATATATACAAACAATTTTTACAAACGCTTATTGTATCTACTTCAGGTTAATCCAGATAAATATTTCATAAATTATTATCTGATTGCTAATTCTCTTTACAGGGTGAGGGGTAGGCTATAAGTGATAGTGAAATCTTTTTAGAACTGTTTTTCTATCTAATGGTTTTGAAATGCCGTACTCTTTACATGACAAGAGCTTTAAAAAGTCAATAACGTATTCATTTTGAGAAACGCATTTGAAAATTTAAACCAATAAAAGTAATTTCATAAAGTTTCTGTGCTAAGATTTTGTCCTAATTATCGGAAGACCCGACCAGCTAGCAGCCGGGTAGGCGACAGGAGGCATTGAGGCCACGCCTACTCATTTATCTTGTAGTGCTAATGAGGGAGATGGTTGGAAAAACATCACTAGCCATCTCTTTCCCCCCTCCCTGAGTCTGGAGCAGTCGGGAAGAATCACTGAACCGCAAGACTTCTAGAAACAGCAATCTTCCTATAAAAAGGGGCTGCAGTTGGTGAGTCAGTTCAGTTCTAGGCGAGCAGTTCATTCCGAGTGAATGAACGGACCGGAAGACTGTGTACGTGTATCAGAGGAGTTGTACGTAATTGTGAGTGTAGAGTGGATCGGTGAAAGAAGATCTGACGAATTGTAATTGTGTGCACTACGTAATTCTGTGTAATCGGCAAGTGTTCCAACTGTAATTCGGTGGAAATAAAGAACATTTTGAGTTTCTGCAATTGAACTTTTAATTTCACGAACCCACAAAGTCACAATATTTACAGTTTGTCAGTCACGTAAAAGTCATTCAGAATGAAGAAGACTTCAGAAGCTATTATAAGAAAATTCGAGATATGCATTTCATTTCTAATGAAAATATCTTTAAAATTTACCATAATCAAAATTTTAGAGCCATTTTTGAGAAAATTTAAATGTTTGAAAATTTACCCATATAAAGGGTAAATCAGAGGGGCGTTTTCTTAAGAATCTTCATGATACGTATTTTAAAGCTGCTGAACTGAAACATCAAGTTTGTTTTTTAAACAACTTAATATTTTTAAAGCCCGCGCCATGACTGAGTGGTTAGACCGCTTGGCTCTCCCCTTGGTGGCCCGGATTCGAACCCAGGCGACCACAAAGTGGGATTTGTGGTGGACAACATGGCGCTGGGGTGGGTTTCCTCCGGGTACTCCGGTTTGCCCCATCATCATTCCACCAATTGCTCCATCAATCATTCATCTCAGGCGTTGAGCCGACCACTGAACCCTGATTTCATCTCAGGTCAGATGCTTCGGCTCCCTCGCTCTGAGTGAACCCAATCGCCTCCATTGAGGAGAAAAGAAAAAAAAAAAAAAAAAAAGAATTATGTCACTCCCAGACAGATTTACATTTTACTAAAAATGCTATTCTGGGTTTTGTGGTCCTCAGAACATATTTCCGATAAAACTCGATATAAAGTTGTTACGTAAAATACAATACTTTCATTATTCACTATATGTAGAAGAGAAAGCAAAGAATTAGGAAACACATAAAGTAAATATATATGAGAGACTATTAGGGTAAAATGAGAGAGAATGGGTTAGATAGTACCTGAATAGGGAGCATGAAAGAAGTGGAATATTCCAATACATTTAGTATTTCACTTATCATTTTATTTTGTTGTTTTTATTATACTATTTAGTATGTTATTCTAATGACAGAAAAGTTAAATATTTATAGGGATGGAAACGTAACTATGATGGCCGCCAATATACAAAATAATGAAGAACTTTGTGTATTGGATTGAACTATTTCTCTGTGTGGAAGTCTTATGGTTAAGCTCTTAGAAGGACATTTAATTTTCTGAATCTTCAAGAAAATATTTAAGAAAAATGTATTTTCTTTAAATGGTTCTTAAGTTTATACACCCATATGCCTAGTTTGATGAATGGAGGAATATAATTATTTGACAATTGCATTCAGATAATGACTCTACCGATTATTGTTTATTTATGTCTTATTCAAATTCCTACGAAAGCTTATTTTATGTTTCATATTAATCAAGATAAAAACTATGCGCTATTATTTTATGACATTTTTGTTTTAAGTACAAAGGGAACTTAAGGAGTGAAGCAATTTGTAAAACTTTAAGAAACCGGTGTCTGTAGACTAAGTTGAAATACTATTTCAATGACATTAGGAGGAACCATTGAAAGATGACAGCACTTCAAAATGCCAGTTTAAATCAATAAAATCGAATATTTCGGAAAAGTCTAATGCTTATGTAATACATTGTGTGTTTTAAAAATATATGCATTTTTCTGCATTTACCATTTGTCTATTTCTTACGGTTTACAAGTAACAAAAACTTTTTTTGAAAATTAATATAGGATAAAGAATGCGCAAGCTATTCTCACAACATTCAAAAATTACATATTTAACAATCATGAAGATACTTTTAAGCGTGCATTTTAGTTTCATTCGCTAATAGTCATATCAAAGAAAATCATAAACTGACAAACATATGGTAATATATGCTAGGAGAATTTTTAGAACTTTTTTCTCTCACACCTTTGTGAAAATGAATACAAATATCACATTCCGTACTTTATCAGACTTTTCCCTTTTGAGTTGTGCTACTACTCCTCTGCTCTCTCTCTCTCTCTCTCTCTCTCTCTCTCTCTCTCTCTCTCTCTCTCTCTCTCTCTCTCTCTCTCTCTCTCTCTCTCTCTCTCTCTCTCTCTCTCTTAAACATATACACCCCCAACCACCCACAGACACATCCCCACAGATAAAGAAAAGGACGATAGGGTGAATAACTTAAGAAGTGTGAGTACGTGTTATTAGAATTATTCTTGTAATAAACCGGCAACAACGAAAATCAATATATGTAGTTCCAATCCAAGACCGCGTCAGCTGGAACAATTATTATAAAACAGAAACAATCTATAAAATAAAACTTGTCAAATGTAGTACTTTAACCTATCTTATTAACAGTTTAAAAAGAAACAATTATTATTATTATTATTATTATTATTATTATTATTATTATTATTATTATTATTATTATTATTATTATTATTATTATTATTATTATTATTATTATTATTATTATTATTATTATTATTATTATTATTATTATTATTATTATTATTATTATTATTATTATTATTATTATTATTATTATTATTATTATTATTATTATTATTATTATTATTATTATTATTATTATTATTATTATTATTATTATTATTATTATTATTATTATTATTATTATTATTATTATTATTATTATTATTATTATTATTATTATTATTATTATTATTATTATTATTATTATTATTATTATTATTATTATTATTATTATTATTATTATTATTATTATTATTATTATTATTATTATTATTATTATTATTATTATTATTATTATTATTATTATTATTATTATTATTATTATTATTATTATTATTATTATTATTATTATTATTATTATTATTATTATTATTATTATTATTGATGATGATGATGATGATGATGGATAATAGAGATATTTATTTTATATTGCGCCTTATTGGAACTCCCACCTTATAATAAGGAATATATCCAATTTTATAAATGGGATATAAGGTACCTTTAATATCAAGTTTCATAACAATCACTTCGGTTGATCTTTCGTGAAAAGGTCACACACACACACACACACACACACACACACACACACACACACACACACACACACACACACACACACACACACACATTGCCCGCCTCGGTAGCGTAATTGGTAGCGTGTCCGCCTCACGTTCAAGAGGTCCCGAGTTCGAATATCAGTCAGGGTGAGTTATCTGGATAAGATTTTCCCTTATCCTGAAAGACGAATGTCTGGTACCTCTAAGCTCCATGGACCCCGGACTCATTTGAGTATCAATTCACCCATGACATTCATCATCCGATATAACTTAAGGTTGGAAGACCTAAATTAAGAAACACACACACACACACACACACACACACACACACACACACACACACACACACACACACACACACACACACACACACACACACACACACACACACACACACACACACATACACATAGACGTACAGATCTAGGAAATCGATAATTATTATTCAATAAAAATGAAAATTGCCAGAAAAACTTAGGTTACATTGTAGTGTGTGCCCGCCACGGTAGCATAGATGCTAGCGTGTCTGCCTCACGTTCAAGAGCTCCCGAGTTCGAATCTCGGTTAGGATGAGTTACCTGGATAAGACTTTTTCCAGGGTTTTCCCTTACCCTGAAAGACGAATGTCGGGTAATTCTAAGATGTATGGATCCTGGACTCATTTTAGCATCATTTCACCCATTTCTTTCGTCGTCCGATATAACTTAAAGTTGGAGGACGTAAATTGAAAAAAAAATGTAATGTGTATACAGATGTTTTTTTTTTTAAACAAAAACGATGTCTCTCCATTCCCAAGGGAACGAAGAGTCGCTCTAAAATTCTTGCCTCATAAACAAGCTGTATATCTGAGATTCATTTCACAACATGAGTCCCATCAGTTTTTTCTAGCACTTACCTCACACCACTTCAATGTTTGGATTACAGTTAGGCGTTTCGGTTGATTGTTAATAGTTTTGAAGCTTTGGGTTTATTGTTACATAAGGAAAATTCAAGATAAGTTGTAATAGAAGAAAAAGCAGATGGAGTCTGCGGCAACTTAGAATGATCATCTCGAAAATCCAAAACAAACTAGCTCAATAAATTATCCGAACACAATCTACATTGGGCTTCAGAAAAACCTGAGATAATTGCATGAAAAGCCTTACAATGATCTGAAAAGTGGATTATGGTGTGTGATAGGTGTCTGAAAGATAATAGGAAACATTTTGTTTAGTGAAACAGTGAACGGTGTACTGCTTGTTTGTGAGATAGTGGTGACCTTGCCGGCACCACTTTTCCGTTCTCTTATGCAGTGGACAAAGCCCACGAATGGGTTACCAAAAATAATAACGAATGGCTATTCGGTTTTTATGATGACCGAAACATACAACTGTAAATTTACTGAGAAATAAATTAAGTAAAAGATAAAATGACATTTATTAAGTCAGTAGATAAAAGATGCAGTACCCAGGTTTGAGGACGCGAGAAGAACACTTACACCCGATACGATTGGCTGTAACTTTGATTCCAAGTGAAACACAAAAGGAAAGTAGGAAGATTGTTGAAGTAGGCCACGGCTCACAGCCCGGATATTAGCAATTCTACCAATGACATAATTTAAAAACGCGGGTGCGAGTGTGAGTATGAATAGAGGCTGCTTCGAAACCACACCGAATGAACATAATAGTCTTTAACTAGTCCGTAGTTTGATGTCACAGCTTTGAAACTATTTTGGTATATTTTTATATAACACTGAAAATTACAAAATTATGAGATGAAACAGCCCACGAAGCACCTGGTGTAAGATGCCCGCATACATCTCAGAGGCTAGCACTTCTCATGAAAACTTGTTCGTTATTTCTAGATTTTGGACACGGTTGCTGTTTCGTGGCAATTTATCTGGAAAGTAGTTACGTGTGCATAGAGTTGCAATCTCAACGTACCTCACAAACTCAGTAGCTCACGGGCCTCTCTCTCTCTCTCTCTCTCTCTCTCTCTCTCTCTCTCTCTCTCTCTCTCTCTCTCTCTCTCTCTCTCTCTCTCTCTCTCTCTCTCTCTCTCTTTCTCTCTCTCTCTCTCTCTCTCTCTCTCTTGTTGTAATTTACATCCTCTAACATTAAGTCATATCGGACGATGAATGGAATGGGTGAAATGATGCTCAAATGAGACCAGGGTGCATAGAGCTTAGAGTTACCCAACATTCGTCTTTCAGGATAAGGGAAAACCCCGGAAAGAACCTTATCCAAGCAACTCACCCGGACCGAGATTCGAACTCGGGACCTTCTGAACGTAAGGCAGACACGCTACTACCACGCTACCAAGGCGGACTCCGGCCTCTCTTCTCTCCACTTGTTTGTGTACAAAGTACCAGTATAATAGAAGGTAACTTTAAGTCATGTGCGAAGGCCTAATTATCACCAAAACTGTTTTACCTTTCAGATAAAACTATGCATGCACTTATGCTGTAAAAATATTTAAAATAAGCACTAAAATATGCTAATATGCACTATATATAAGTATGTATAAGTAAATAATCTCATACAACTGCTCATGTTGAACTTCTTCCTTACATTACGCCATCATGGAAGCTGTAATTTGATTTGCAGTACATGATTATCATTTTCTTCCAAATGTTCAGGAGTAAGTTAATATGAGTTTTTATGCAGAGAAAGGCCTCCCAGCATCCTCAGACATGATTGGACATTGTTTATAAGCACTAACAAGCTGTGGAGGAATTTCCCCTAGAAGTTCCACACTTGTCACCTTGGAGATATTTGCTAACAGAGCATAAAACATTAAAATCATATTTTCTCGTAATACACTGCACAGTCTTGCACTCAATATTTCCACATATTTTGAAGGGGCATACTGATTCACTCTTCACTTCCTCAAACACTGATATAGACGCATGAAGGGACAAACCAGGCGTTTGTAGCTTTTGTATTGCTTGAGGTATAATTTTGAAATGCATCTTTATAACAACAAAGTATCTCTCCTATGTTTCATTTCTGAAAGTCCTGTGAGCGTTGAATTGCCAAATGAATCTGAGTCATATGAAACAGGAATCTTGATATAGGTTGCCTCGCTTATATGAGAACATTATGTTACTTATATTTTACAAATTAGGAACTATTTATTAAGTTATAAAATATGAATCAATACTGTAAATACGTTTGATTTATGCATGAACATGCTCTAGTCATGAAACATGCAGCTACGTCTTAAATATATAAATATATGCACCATGTGCATTTGCACATAAATTCAATGTCGACGCAGTGACTATGGGCGTCCAGAGGTCCAGAGGTAGTCCTAGTCGGGCAGGGCTATTTTTCTTTTTCCCCGTCCGGGTGCCTTATGCCGCAGTACCTAGCCGCTTTGCGGGTTAACCTGCGAAATGAGCAAGTATTTGGTTCCATGTTCTGCTGGGGTGTTTGAAAGTATTTGGAATTTGGAATGGTTGTCCCTTTTGAGTTAAATCTCGTGGGCAGCTGCACTTAATCGTACCAGCAGCAGCCTTGAGGTCGTTGAAGGAGTGTCCTCCTCCGCAGAGGAGGGTCCTTCGACTCTTGCCATACCGGGACTAGGTCCCTTACTGGCATAGTGATGGCTTGATTTATATAATGACGGTGGGTGAATGGTGGTATTATGTTAAGGAAGTGAATAATTGGTTAAGGTAAAGATGGAGTGTATTGTAGCAAGATAAAGGAGGTTTGAATTTATGGGGGTCCTAGCACAAGTTTTGGTTTCTTGTGTGTTTCACCTGCGTCGAGATCATACTCCCCAAGTCCACGGATCAGGTTATTGAAGCTGTTTGGGAGGTTCGAATAGAAACTGTGGGACAAGTGTAGGATATAATCAGTTACTTTTGGGAAGGATAGGTCTGCATGAATGTTAGCATTCGGGATATACCAGTCGGCTGCGACTGCAGATCGAAGGTAACGGTTTTGGAGGACTTGGAGTTTAGATAGATGTGTTTTGGCAGCAACACCCCAGACTTGGCAGGCGTAAGTGAAGACCGGCCTTAATACTTGTTTGTAGAGTAGTAATTTATTCCGAAGAGCCATAGGACACTCAGGGTTGTAAAGTGGATACAACATGGCCATCCTTCTGCTAACTTTGTTAGCCACAGCTGTTATGTGGTCTTTCCATGTAAGGCGCATGTCCAGAAGCACGCCGAGGTATGTTGCCTGCGTAGACCAGGGTACATTATCATCACCTAGATGTAAGTTAGGTACATCCTGTAGTGCTCGCCGTGTAAAGGTGCTATAGTGACTGGTCGGTTGAAGGGATAAGAGGAGATGAGCGGCTGAATGCTCTCCTCCCGTTTTTTTTAATTTACGTCCTCCAACGTTAAGTCATATCGAACGATGAATGGAATGGGTGAAATGATGCTCAAATGAGCCCGGGGACCAGTTAAGTTTGCAAACACTATTAAGAGATAATTTTATTCTTTTGGAAGCCTCTTTTCCTCCGCCTTTCGCAAACGTTTTAGAATTCCTCTAGTATTTCACAAACTGCAAGTGATTTTGCTCACCGTCAGAGGGGTAAACCGAGAGGAATACACAATTGGATGCTGCAATTAAATAGATCTATAAAAATGTAAAGGTTTTTGGACAGATGGACAGGAGGTATATTGCCCCTCAACGGCTGTCTGTTATGGTGCAGCTGCCCTTTTGCACTTCTGGCAGATAATTATAATAGATTATAATTTTATTTTGTGTTACAATAAAATTTGTAGCCTATCACCTCTTGGATTAATTAAAAATGGAGTTTAGCTTTCGTTGATGAAGGAGGTACTCCGTAGTTCAGACGATAATCGGCTTTCCAGTTATGTACTTATAAAGTGACCATTTTTTCTACCTGCCATTGTGAAGGTTTCACTAATTAACACTCTGCAAACCTAAAATCATATCTTAAGTTACTTGTGAACTTGTGATGTTAAATACATATTTTATGGCGTTAACCATGACAAACAGTCTTAGATATTGGTTTCAGTTTTAAAATAGAGTATGCTTTGTAGTTTTGTACTTCTTACCTATAACAAAAACCAGTATGCCTATTGCAATCTACCCAAAAATAGAAAAAAGCTCCTGTATGACTGTCTTTCTATCTATGAACAGCATAACTAAAAAAAGAGCACTGAGAAAAGAGTTAAGTTCAGCATCTTCCAAGGACGGAATATTTTCAAGAAATCCCCCCTCCTCTGAAAACACTTGTTTCTCTTAAAAGTATCTTACGTAATTTTTATTAAAATACCACCTGTTTAAAATATATTTAGAATATTAAATTTCAATATTTAATCTTCTGGAAATAACCTATGAGGTCCTTTTAATTATGAATTCTGTTGTGTAATTTTAAGCCATCAGAAATATGCAAAATATTACTGAAAAATGTAGATTATCGTTAACGCACTCGATTTATTTGTTGTGGCGTTAACCATACCCGAAGTATTCTTTGTTACTGACTTGAATCTTGAAATACCTACATATAAATAATATTCTCGAGTGGAAAATCACAATTGGTCTTTTCTCGTAGGCAAGGAGGATAGAATTTCAAATAATCCATCTAGCAACATGCTTATTAATGGACTATCGTTTTAGCCTAACGCGTCCTTATGCTATATCAAATGTGTGAATCTACTAGAAAAGTTTATCTCGATTGACGAGAAATAGAATAATAAGCTTTGGTAATTATACTTCGCAATAAAGTAAATAGAGAATGGAGACATCTATTTTTCCGCCTGTTTCCGCAGCATGGTGGTAATGTGCTTCACGTTCAAGAGGACACGAACTTGAATCTCGGATAAGGTTTTATACGGGGTTCTCCATTATCCTGAAAGTCTGGCAACTCTAAGCTCTATGGGTCTTGGCCTCATTTGAGCATCATTTCATTCATTGTCCGATATGACTTACGATAAGGACGTTGGAGGAGAAGGTATTTTCCCCACTGATAATCGCCATACGATCTTTTTCTCTTTGTCGTCATGCAAAGAGAACGGAATTTCAAGGCGACCACATACTGACCCGCTAATTTCTAAAAGAATGAGTACTGAAATTAATGTGAATATGCTTTTATAGCATAATTATTTAATTATTACAATTGCTCAATAGTTCATAATCTGAACTATGTTTGCATGAAATTACTGTCTTAAAATATTCCAGTTCTAGATGAAGTCTATGATTTCATAATTCAGCTGTTTCTCACAGTTATATTAAACTAATAACAATTAATTGAAAAGTGTTATCTAATTTATTATTAAGTTTTACTCTTTGGAGCCTAGTTCAAATAAGGGTAGAGTCAAGTTTATTGTTAAACATTTTATTCGGGGTTTTACTTTACTCTAGATCTCTCAACGTGTACGGTTCACTAGTTACTGACACGTTCAAGTTGTAAATTAAGTTACCATCAGATGTAACACTTAAAATGCATGCAGATTGTTAGAATGAGTTGCTCACTGTGTTTCTGTGAATATGACAAATGCATTCATATAACGAAGCATTTCTTTTTTTCTTTTCAGAGTTCAAGAATGGGCAGAAAAACTAAAATCCCACCTGTTGAAAATGGGACGTGATGTAACAAATAAAACAGAGATTATTAAGGTAAATAGATTGGTTTTAAGTTATAGGTCTGTTCCTCTTATGAACTGAAACTAATCAACCATATAAGGAGTACTTACATATCGTAGAGGGGTCCTCCAAATCGTGTTAGTTCACCACAATGGGCTAGAGCGGTCCACTTTAGTTGTTTTCTGACACCTGGGAGGGACGGAGGAAAGATGGAGATACCCAAAGGACGACAGATCAGGTGACGATGTCTATAAGTATGGATAGGGTCCTTAACGGTCCCAGAGAGAGCGCATCCAGTGGCTCATAAAAGTCTATCGACATGCCCCGAGTTCACCGGCGGCAACTATAGTCTGATTTTTAAAAGAAGATAACGTGTAGGGATTTATCTGTGCGTGAAGGTTATCTGTTTCTCCACGTGGGTGCTTGCAACGTTACCCACCAGATCCCCCTTCTTTTCTTAACACTCGAAACATAAACAAGGGTTCGAGTTATCTCACCTCAACATAAACATGCACAGTTAATCTGTATTAGCCTACTTTAAAACAGAAATAGATTGTTCATACATTCACTTCGTTGTAGCGTCTTCTCATGAGAGTTCTCTTAAATAATTTCTGCACTATGTAAGTGATATTTCATACTTACCGTTCTTGTTGCTATGCATTTTAAGTTTATATTCCCGCACAGTGCGGTATTTCTCCATAGAAACACGTATAGGCGATGCACGTTCTAAAATGTAACATTTATCTTCAATTATATTTATTAAAATTTCAGTTAATATCTTAACTACTAAAATATAGATTGATAGAAATACGCATAGTGCAAAAATACAGAAAAATACAGAACAGGAACTTATGCACGTCCAAACTGTCCTCTGTGCAACAAGGAAGAGTATTTTTTTTATAGGGGCGGCCCCACACCCGCCGCCCCCGGTGACGATCATCCTCAGAGGCTACATCGTCCCCCCATGCACATGCTGTTAATAAACTAACATGCAGCTATGGGAAAGGGTGCTTGACTGTTAATAAACGTGCAAAAGGCATGCTAGGGGGATTTGTGTGTTATTTTCGGGTTCCGCTAAAGCACCCCGGTTAGTGAAGGTTATTTGTACTCTTGCTAGCATGGGGACCATGCTAGTGTGTCTGTTGGGTTTACGGGCGCCAGCTAGGACGGAGCCCTGACTGACGCCCGGGGTTAGTACGTGCAACATGCATAGGGAATTAGTAAACAGGGATGCCGATTAGAGCTACGGCTTAACAGTAGATGAGATGAAGGTGATATAATGTCAAAACGAAATGGTTATGTGGCGTGGGAGAAGAGGAAATGACTGAAGAACATCTTTTAACCTGTGAAGCCCTACCTGCCGGACCCACTACACAGAAGTATTGGAGAGCAAGAGAGCTAATGGCTTCATTGCCAAAGCCTAACACTTGAAAAACAACAACAACATAGTGCAAAAGAAAATGTGAACACACATGTGGTAAGCACATAATGGAATCTCAAGAATTGAAAAGACTCGGTGCAAGCGTCTCGTTTTTTCAAACCTTTCCTCGTTTTGTACACACTAGTATCGCAATATACTATTATTAGCGACTTTGATAATTGACATGGTCATATAAACGCCGCCAATATGCCAAAATTTTGACCCACAGGAATTCTTTTAATGACATGGGACAGTCGCTTTTGGATAAAAGGAATAAGATGTTCATTGATAAGGAGCAAACTCTCGTCTTCCTGTTGGAATAATTCTCTAAGTGAACAGACAAATTCTCTAGCTAACTATGCAATGTAACAACCCGACCGTAAGCTGATCTTTGCCTTGGGCCATGATTCCTCGGTCCACCTCTAATCCTACCGCCAGTACGTCTTGCTTCCATAAAAACGTATTTTAATTGTATTTTAACAAAGTAGGCTAACAATACAAAGCGCAACTGAATACTCAAGCAAACTCTGTTTCCCGCATAAAACTATCGATAACTGAGCTGAGGAGTATGTGATTCACCAGTGTAACAATCTGGCAACCTGTGTTTACGTTACCATAGAAACGATCTTCCCTTCTTAATCTTCGCGTCCCTTGCTTGATGACCTTCACGTATCTTCTTTTAATAATGAGACTGCAAGGTCCAGAAATGCCTCCTGAAAGCAAATCCGTCAACAGTTCAAGGAATAGCGGGAAGAAATCTTTCCATGGCTCATATAGATCACTGATCTGCAGCACACCAAACGACGTTGCCTGGTGTTATAACTTTGAAAATGATGATAGGAAATGATGGGGAGAATAATCCGGGTTAATGGGAAAACACTTGCCTACTGTCCGAGGAAACCACATAGTGGCCGGTTCAACGAGAATAAAACTCGAGACCTCCGGAATGCTACCGTCAAGCTATTTCTCTCGATCATCTATGCGAAACTCTTCACCAGTGGTGCCGAACCTTGTCTTTTATATCCTAATAACCTGACCTCAATCACACTGACCCAACGGTGTTTTGACCCAAACAGGGAGATCGCTTTATCTTGTATCAGAGCCCGAATTGTATCAATTCTAATGCACTGCAGAGTCTCACTCGTGATCTAGTTCCATCACATTGATTCAACAGTTGTTTCTTCCTCAATGGAATATTTCTTTTTGGAAGCCAAATCCCGAGTAATGCCCATCCATGCGAAAGAGCGGAGGTCGGATTTGCCTCCATCTACTTCCTGCCGAGCTATGAAGGATTCATTGCCTTAACGTAATTACCTAGAAACCGGCTACTCTCACAGGCTTTCAAGTGACTGAGCAAGGCTTTGCATACTCCAATCTTACGTGATACAATTCGGGTTGTGACTTCCAAGGTGTATGGCCTTAATGTGAGAGTGAAAACAGCATTAGTCCAATTTACCTCCTATGCCATTTGCATGTATGAGACTCCAAAACAAATCTCTCTAGTGCTTGGTTACTTAAATGAGTGAAGGAGAAATACTTCACGCACGATCGAAGGAGATGTGACAGCGCTACAGTGTTTCAGTTCAGGTTTTCTCTATCAGATATATAACGACGTCGTTGGGAGGGTAAAATAATCTCTGAGACAGTGTAAATACCTTGCATCGTTCAAGAATTCCATGTAGTTTTATGTTTATCACGAGAGTACTAAACGTGTAAGGAAAAGCTGTGCTGAAGTTATTCCATAAATAAAAGGAAAAGGGTAACAAAAAGCACGATAACCAAAGACACAATAGACAAAACGCTAGGATGCAGCTAATAATGAACATGAAGCAAGCATCAAATTATAGGAAATGGTGAGAAACATCCTGACTTGGTGATTTCGGGAATTAAGGAAAATGGAGGAAGGAACACAAATCGTAAAGTACAGAAACACTAGTAGAGGAGTTAAGAAGATATTATGAGATCTGTGATGCTTTCAGTTTTGAAAGGAGAAACAGGAGAACAAAAATATTAGCGAAATTCACAAGTGCACAAGAAGCTTTTTAGGTGACGAAACAGGCGAAGAAACTAAAGAGACTTAAGAGACTTAACCTACGAGTAACGAGAATCATAACAAGAAGCTAATACAACGGAGATGAATATCACATAGCTCGTGAAAATTGATATACACACATACAAACACACACACACACACACACACACACACACACACACACACACACACACACACACACACACAAGGTACTGAAGGCTGTGTTCAGCTCGAAGATTTTTGCTGCGTGCCCACCCAGGATTGGGTTTAACCGCAGAAAGAATTTTCTTTTATTAGGATGGGTTAAGGATGGATTTTTATGGTTTAGGATGTAAGAAAGACTTGAATAGTAGGTTGCTCCTCTGAAGGAAGACAGGTGCCTAATGCACCCTGGCGATGAAGTAGAGTAAATTTAGATTTAGTTAGAATAATTTTGAGTCCAAAGAACTCTTGGTTTGATTATATGGGAGCTCAGCTTTTACTGCTGGTGGATTTGCTCCTTAGCTACCTCGGTTGCCCGCAAGCCATGTGGGTGACCCGTAAAAGTCGAAGACGACGTCTAGTTGGATCATAATCACCAAGAGACCTAACCAGGGCGCTTCTATGTGATGGTAAATTGGCGTATAATTTTGTAGCCTGGCGCCTAATTGCATCCTCCACGTATGGAAGTGATGAGGCTTCATGAATACATATACCATGTTTAACTATGGATAAATGATAAACTGACACAAGGAGAACCAATGAGGATACTTTACGAGCACTGAAGCAGGACAGCCTGTTGACCAATAGAGAAAGCCAGGATATTGCATTTGTTCAAAATTTGCATTAAATTATTTTGTATGCATTTTGCGGCATGCTGAAATGTACCATAGGTAAGACGGCTCTGCGGTACCTTGTGAGGCTACCATACAGGCGTTTCTAAATTTGATATCCGTCGATCCCCATTCTGACTTTGAGATTTTTGCAGTTCTCCTGGTTAGAAGGTGAATGTTAGGCTAGTTTCTGAACAACCATGAGTTTCCTTCTACTATTTCCCTTCCATTTTCCGCACCCTTCTCAATTTTCAGGTGTGGTTCTAGGATTAATGGTAGATGGCGCGGATGCTTACTAAAATGAAAGAGTAATCCGATGAACACTAAAGTCCTTCTACAGTCTGATTTTTAAAAGAAGATACATGTCAGCTGTCAAGAGAGGGACGTGGAGGGTAAGAGGAGAAGGTGTTGCTATGAAAACGTAAACAGAGGTTGCCACTTTGGTTAATCACCTATTCCTCAGGTCAGTAATCACTAATCAGTTATGACTAGTTCTGTGCGGGAAATGGAGTTTGCTTGAGCATTCAGTTTCCTTATGTTTGTTAGCCTACTTTGTTAAAACACTATTAAAATACGTCGTTAAGGAAGTAAGACTTGTGGCAGTAGGATTAGAGGTGGAGCGAGGATTCATGGCCCAATAAAAAGCAGGTTACGATCGGGGTGTTACATTGCACAGCCAAGCTAGATAATTTGTCTTCTCTCTTAGGGAATTCTTTGAGCTGGAAGAGAGTTTGCTCCTTCAAAATGAACCGCTTATTCTTTTCAACCAAATGAGCAAAATAGTTGCATGTACCCTTAAAATAAGTGAGGTAACTGTTTCTAGGTCCTGCGCCGTGGCGTAGCGGGCTAAGGCAGCATGCCTTGGTCCCTGGCCACGGAAAGCGGCCCGGGTTCGATCCCACCCATTGGATGCGAATTTTCGGTTCCGGGTATAGGATCGGTGCCCACTCAGCATCGTGAGGAAAGTGTGGAGCTTACATTAGGTATGAGGCCCTGATCACGAAAACCAGCTAGGGGATGGGGGTTGCCGAGATGCTGACCACATCTCCTCCCCGTATCGGTTGTATGATCGCCCACCTCTGCCTTGCGTATGTGGATGTGAGGCCTTAGCCCTCTTAGCAGTTGTTAACTTTTTAACTGTTTCTAGAATTTCTAAAGAGAAGAAGTAGCAGCGCCGTGGCTGAGTGGTTAGACCGCTCGGCTCTCAAGGCGGCCCGGGTTCGATCCTAGGCGACTGCAAAGTCGGGTTTTCTCCGGTATGTCCGGCTTCTCCTGCCATCTCATTCCACCGGTGCTCCATCTTCATCTCATGTATCGTCAGTGTCACCGCCTGCGGTGCCACATATAGTAAAAGCGGGATAAACGTTTCATTTTCTAAAGAGAAGCAGCAACAGTCAGGTCCATCACGAATTGCAATTTCTGGGAAACAAAGACTAAGAGCATTTCCATAGCTTTCAATTAGGTGCCATAAGAAAACGCATCTACGTATGTTACACCAGTAAGTAGCATCCCACCACACTAACCTTCTTTCTTCTCTTAAAGAAGCTGAGGTACTTTATGGAAGCATTAGCTCTTGAACAAAGTCCTCTATGATCTGGGATTTGAGTTAAACAAAAATAGAAAACTGATATTCGAAAGATCAGATCTTGAGGAATTATTTAAAAAATACTGTGAAGACGCTACAAGTTAGTGAATGTATATTGAGAACAACTTATTTTTGTCCCTAAAGTAGGCTAATACAAATGAACTGTGCTTCGTTTGCTGAGGTGAGATAAAATCGAACGCTTCTTTATGTGTTTCGAATATTGAGAAGGTAGAAAAAGGGATATACATCTTCTTCTCGGCAACATTGCAGCTCCCCATGTGGAGAAACAGACTTTAGAGAGACACTTATTTGACGGCATCGCTCTCTCTGTAGGCATCTCCAGTAGTGGGACGCATCTTCGGGCGTGAACCGTTAGGGACTTCCGCGCAAATCCGTGGCCTGGGGTCTGTAGCATTCTGTGGTTCCTACACTTGATCTCTTCTTCCTGGAGGTAGCAGTCACAATAGATCCATGTAGTCGGCAGTGTGCGAGGCGTCCCTTCCATGTAACGGTTACTTGTCACTGAAATTACATTCAATATAATTATTTCTTTGTTTTCAGGCTTTTAAACTCTACTCTTCAAAAACAAAAAATGGATCAGCTTTAGTGAAAGACATCGCCTCTATGATAGAGAACATGACCAAACTTAAAGTCAGCGCTATAAAGGTAAGTGAAAATATAATTTTTCATAATTAAAATATTTTCGAATAAACAAATACATTTCAGATATGAAATTCTCCCAGTTAAGTACCAGTATGTTTTATTTAATGTTGTTATTTACTGTTGCAGATGAATGTAGATGTAATATGCTCCTTTTAACAAATTATAGTAAAAAGCTTGCTATTTCTTTTACAGTCTTAATTTTATCCGTAAATTGTAAGGTGATATAATGTAAGTTGTTTGTTTGAAATATGACTTGCAAATGTAACTTGCAGCAGGTCTACGTTGACATAATCCGCACTCTTAAATATTAATTTACAATGAAGCAATAAGAGTAGATTTTTTTGTCTTTATTTCTTCTTCAGTAATTTACAATTTACTTAGCTTAGTAAACATTACCGGAAAATGAATTAGTATACGACATGATTAATTTTATGTGTTTGAAGTCCAAGATTATCCTACATAGCACTTACGAGGGCTATGCCAAAAGTTTTTAGAAGTGCTAAGACGGAAAATCTGACAATCATGACAGTATTGCAGTTTTAAAGAGCGAGGTTTTTTGACCTTGGAGCATCTGTGTGGCAGTCCCTCCACCACAGGGCCATGCATGGACGCAGTGAAGACACAGTTGTGAGTCACACACAGTGCAAGATGGATCTGTCGCGCCGTGATTTCCGAGCAATTATTTATTATGACTACAAAAATAAGTTAAATGACGAAGAATGCCACTCTTCACTATTACGTGCTTTTTGTGACTGTTCCCCATCTAGGGCCACTGTTGGAAATTGGTTCTGTGAATTTTCAAGGGGCAGGGAGTCTCTTGAAGATGAACCTCGTCCTGGTCGTCCTACAACGGCAGTGACCCAAGAAAATGTTGATGCTGTACGGAAAATGATCCAAGAGGATCGTCAACTCACATTTTGTGATATTCAAGGGACCCTAGATATTGGGTCAACTGCAGCACAGAGCATTGTTCATGATTATTTACACCTAACCAAGAGATGTGCGCATTGGGTGCCACACTTCCAGGCAGAAGCCCAAAAGAACGCAAGAGTGGATTGGTGTAAATTTATGCTTGAAAAATTTGACTAAGGATGGTCCAAAGACACTTACAATATCGTCACAGGTGATGAAACATGGGTGTACCATTATGACCCCAAAACCAAGAGGCAGTCATCAGTGTGGTGGTTTCCAGGTCAGGACCACCCAAGAAAATTCAGAGTACTAGGAGCTCTGGAAAGAAGATGGTGGCCACTTTCTTCACCAAGATGAGTCATCTCACCTCTGTGACCTTGGATACATGCCGTACAGTCATTGCAGAGTGGTATGTGACTAAATGTCTGCCGAAAGTCTTTGCGACATGGAGGTCAAAGCATCCCAAGATGAAGAGTGGGCATGTTCTTCTGCATCACGACAATGCCTCAGCACACACGGCTGCAAGAACCATGGACTTCCTAGAGAAGGAGAAAGTGCGAGTCTTACCTCACCCACCCTATTCACCAGACCTGGCTCCATGTGACCTTTTCCTGTTCCCAAAGACAAAGCAAAAACTACGTGAGTAGATTTTTTTATTCGATGAAGAGACTATTGCAGTGTACAACAGTGCTCTAAGTGACATCTCTAAAGAAGCTTGCACTGAGACAGTTTCTAAGTGATTTCAAAGGATGGAAAAGTGTATCAGTTCTCATGGAGAGTATTTTGAAAAGTCGTAATAGTTAGTTTGTGAATAAAATGTATTTCTGAATACCTGCTAAAACTTTCGGCATAACCCTCGTACTTTATGAAGATAATGGAAATCCTCCAAAAAGTTAAGTTCAATATCATCCCAAGGTGTAAATTGAAGACTTTTAAGAAGTTTTCCCTACCCAACTTTATAAGGACAATAATAAATTTTTATTAAAATAAGATACTGACGATACTTATAGGACCAATAAAAAGGAATCACATAGGTATCTCTATAATAAATTTCTTAAGAATAAGTTGTGAAGCCACCTTCTTTCGGAACGAATTTTTTGTTGTACAATAGTATGCGTTAGATGATAGAGGAAAACACTGCATAAGAAATAAAGATCCCTTTAAACACACAATTTATTTCAAATAATACTTTTAAGGTATGCCCATTTCCGAGATATCAGCTAATAATGGTTCAAATTGTTCAATACTTCGTTAATCTGGCAACTTTCAGTAATTTTTGTGATGTTATGGAATGCCCAGTATTTCTTAGAATTCGGACATCACTCCATCAATTGTATAACAAAGTTGTAGCTATTCCTCAAAATGTGCATGTCGAGATGAGGAGATAGAAAAATAAACTTTCTAAGAACAGCTTTCTCAGTAGTCCTGACTTTAAATGGCCCCACAAAAAGAAGAGAAGACCAAAAGTTATTTTGCTGGTCATTCTATGTTCTTTGTTATCAATTCATCGATGTGAAAAAACCTGTTGCAGGTGATGAACATTCTGGCTATAGTGAGCAGGAGCTCAATCTTGTTGGGAAAACAAGATTGGTTGACTGGATATAAAACAAGTCTACTATATTTTACTTATAAAACATCCAAATATCTATTTGTGTATGCAGTTTCTCTAAATAAGGAAAGATTATATTTTGGATTTGTATGTGTAAAGTTATGTATGTTGAGAAACCCTTCAGGAGAAGATAGGTTCATTTAGGCATACAATTTATCTCAGAAAAGCTTGAACATTATTAATGTGTGCAATGTACTTAACAAAACTGTGTTCTTCCATTCAAAATGTTTTCTAAAATCTCCTATCAAAGTTGAATCTTATAAGACTGTTTCTTGGCACCGTTTTAGAATTTAAACCTGAAGTTTAGCTTACATCAAATTCTAACGACTACGTTGTAACAGAACCTTTGGAATTTTTTTGCATACGAACATCCGGTGAAATATTCTGGGTGATGCACATTTCGCGTGACCTAGTATTAGTATTGCCACGAACCCGTTATCTACGATAACGTGGCTTGTGTACACAAAGAGCTGGAAAATAAAGATAGCAGAGATAAAAGACTTACCGACAAAGATAAGTGAGGTAAATGGAAATTTCTAGTGACTTCTTGATTGATAGAGATTATTCGGTTTCTGGTTTGTTTTAGAACAGTCTAGAAATTATCAATGGAGGTGTATATAAGAGATTGTGACACACCAGAGGGGGACAAAGAGAGCAGGAGTCGTGAACAGATGTTGTAACGAGGGCTGATGTAAACAGGTGTAATCAGAAGCTGTTGTTGTGGTCATCGACCTTGGTAGATTGTGTATGTGATGTAATACTGCTACTGTGAGTGTATCTCTACGCAGATAAAGAACATTTAGAATTTCGGCAAATTGGACTTTTAATTCTACGAATCCAGAAAGTCACAGTATGTTTCGCCATCCTTGACACTTGTTATATCTGTAATTAATGATTAAAATCCGAATATACACCATTAATTAAATTTGCCATCTGTCGATGAGGTCATTGATTGACTGTATGTCCCTTTCTCGCTCAACGTAAGATACAGTTACCAACACAACAGATCCTAGATTTAATCCCTTAAATAGGATGTGTCTGTGTGAATAAACCAATGGTCAAATCACAGCAACCAAAATAAGTGGTGTGTTGTAATTAATCTTCGGGACATTTCTGTTTGCTTCATTTGGCAATAACACATTTTGTACAAGTATCTAGTGCGGAAAATTGTGAAAAGCTCCTTACTAGCGTTTTTCGAAATTATAAAAGCATATTGGGCATTCAATTCGCACTAAAAGATTTGGAGTTTCTTCCGTTTAAATAGTCCAAAATTGTGCATCATGTAAATTTTGACTTTTTCTATATACTGTTATCCCAAACGCCGAGTTTCGCATTAGCGGACCATATGCTTCAGAAGTTATTTAGGTGATACGCCGGGATCCTTAAGAATCCCTGTACAATATTTATTAACAGTGATTAATTTTATCCCCATTATGTTATTAGATATATTTTCTTTCAAATTCTTTAAAAGCTAATTTGGACCTATAATAGCCCCTAAGTATGCAAAAATATGCTGTAAACATTAAGCTTTAGGCACTTAAATGTACAGTTTATACAAGTTAAACATTTGCTTTTGGCATCTAAAATGAGGTACGTTCACTAATAGAATTTGAGTACTTCAGTTAAAAAAATGAACGAGTACCTATTGAAATGATACAGTAATAAGAGAAATTTTACTACAACATGAGTCAACATGAAAAATTCAATGCCATGGTCGGGATTTGAACCACGGATCTCCTGGTTTCCGTCCAGTCACTCTAATGGGGAATTCAATGTCAGGACGGCACGCCGGCCACGGTAGCTCAAGGGCCAGAGCGACCGGACGGAAACCAGGAGATCCGTCAGGGGTTCAGTGCCGTGGCCGGGATTTGAGCCGCGGATCTCCTGGTTCCCGTCCGGTCGCTCTGACCCTTGAGCTACCGTGGCCGGCGTGCCGCCCTGGCATTGAATTCCCCATTAGAGTGACTGGACGGAAACCAGGAGATCCGTGGTTCAAATCCCGGCCATGGAATTGAATTTTTCATGTCGGCTATCAAAAGCCTTAGCCTATATATGGCTAGTGTGGAGAAATTATTAATTTCTATCAATTAACTAAAATTATAGATGAGTTATGTGAATTACATAACGTTGGGAAATATGTTCTTGACTCTCCTTTATCTTTAGAAGAAATTTTTGTCATAATGCAGTCACCGATCAATGCCAAAAGATGACAAAGGGGTCTAAAGGGGACGAATATTTTGTTTATCTACAAAACGAATGATTCTTCCTGTTAACGTAAACCAATATTTCCCGTAAAATCTCATTCCTTCAACCAAACTATTACAAAGTTTTTGATTGGAATCAATTCCATGTTATCAGTAGTTAGTTTCTTTCATTGCTGTAATAATGTGGCAACAAAGCTGATAAATAAGCACGTTGGGTTCTAATATCTTAAAAATATGTTTCAAAGGTAAAGAAAATCATTTTGGCCTCTATGAAACTCCTTCCTTATAATTATATTTTATGTAAAACTAAAGATATATAACTAGTTTTACTTTATTTACACACATAAAAATAGACATTTAGCCTAAACTACGAAGTCTAGTTATGAGAACGATATACTTTGCACAAAAAAAAAAAAAAAGGACAGGACAAGACCCACAGAGAGGGAAGTCAACAAACCTTTACTGGACTTGAATGTATCTGTGTTCTAAGTCTTAGTATATAGAGCGTACTTTGGGATGATGAATACACTACCGACACAGCTCTTCAGTATAAATTGTCACCGATGGCATTGTTGTGCTGCCGCGCACAAGCCGGAGCCGGGCAGGAGAGAGACAGAGAGAGATTCGAGAGCACTCGGTCTATTGTTCTTGCCGAGAAATTTCTATAAAGGTCTACGGCATTCTAGAAACAATGACTGGGAGATATAAATACCGGCAAAGTGTTAGAAGCAGCAGTTGTATAATAGTCAGCATAGTACCTAATCCTTGTTTCACATAAGCTTGCCCCGTATCTCTAAACGGTCACGTGACCTTATCACCTCTCATTGGCTGCTCTTGCAGTATAGACTGTTGTGCGGTAAAATTTAGTTTGTTATTTAACATGGTGATATATCGTTATATATTGGAAGAGAATTGTCAGTTTTATATTTTCGTAACTGTTTTAATTAAATATATTACGCAACAGAGTTGATTTATCTGAACTGCATGTTAATTCTTAAACGAAGTAAAGAGGAGGTTGCTTTGCTCTGGCACGATAGCACGTGATTTAGCGGTAGTGATGACATATTTGTTTATATGACTTTTATCACTGACCTTGTTTTGAACTGGATTAGTCATATATCGCAATTCGAAGGTGTGTTGTGCCGAGTGCGAGAGCTAAATTATTTTATTGATCGTTTATTTCTTGTGTACTTATAATATGTTTAATGGCAGAGTATACCGCCAGTTTTTCGCTGAAGCATCGCAAGGGAACGCCTTTACAAAGCGGTAAAAAAGGAATTGTGTTGCATGTGTTTAATGCACTCACAGAAAAGAATCCGCCTTTGTCAGTGAGATAAGTCGAACAGCTGTGCTCTGGACTTACAGGTGTGTTAGATGCGTAGGAACATCGCGACATGAAATTGAGACTACAGGAAAACTTGCCACTCCAGGGGCGATATTGCTGTGTGGCGAAGACGTTATTTAAGGACAATCAGATTGTACCGGGAGACAAATCGCAAAATATACTACCTTGACGAGACTTGGGTGAATGAAGGACACACAAGTGTAGCGTGACATGATTTTTAAGACTGAAAGACAAGCATTTTTGCAAGGTATGTGTGCTGGTTTTAAAAAATCCCAGTGGAAAAGGCCGAAGGCCTTTCGTTATAAACTTGTTTCATTTTCATTGCTCATTCATTCAGTTTCAACTTGCTCAGTTTCATTATAAACTTCATTATGTTTCCATGCCTTCATATATTATTTGTATGATTTTATCTATCTTCCTGGCAATTATTATGACGTTTACTGCAGTTTTAAATGTGACGGAAAGGCGAAAGCATTAGCCAATTAGGATGAGGGGGAAGGTATTTGCACGCGGAGTGATACATGTCAGCGGGGCAAGGTTATATGAAACAGAGATTAGCTGTGTAATGGTTATTGCGACAATGGACGTTTGAAGTGTACCGCAGTTATTTATTTAATTTGTTTACGTGTGGCGGAGCACCGAGTTGACCTTGAAGACAGTTGATTGTCAATTTCACGTCTTTTTACTGCAATAAAGAATGTCCTTAATTTCTACAAACCAGACTTTTGATTCTACGTAACCCTAGCTGTCACAATGTTAATTAATTTAGCTTGAATTTAAACTTTTGCAAAAATGGCTGTGGCCACATTACATTTAATTATCAAAGGGATGTTACTTCTTACACTTCATTTCCTGTTTTATGATCAGAGGATAGCGGATACTGCAGAACAGGTTGCTATGGCACATCATGGAGAAGAAGTGCCAATACTCTATAAATATTACAGCGCTAAGACAGAAGATCCTGAAGGAGAGCCTTTGAATGTTACTTTGGTAGATTTCTTGGAATATACTCCCAGCAGCCATTTCTATAGTCAGCCAATCAACACATCCTTCAGTTCTGTACATGTGCCAACAAACGTGTACGATCGAGGTAAGTGTGCCCTTATGTTACACCAAAAATAATATCTACATTAGGCTTACAAAATAAAATAAAAAGTGTACAGTTCAGCTTTCTGTCTTTTCGTTCACGACTATCACATTTGTATGCTCCGGAACACAGTTGTCTTTCTTTGAATGATCTGTATTTGTAAGTGGTACTAAGCTTTAGTTGTATTCTATGTATGCACGTGGTTCTGAATCTCGCTATTTAAGCAGAAAAATGCCTATAGTGGATCGGTGGGAGATGCCATACTTAAGGTTTTAGGGATCAAAAGTTGAGTTTAATCGAGAGTTTAGGATCAGCACTAAACTGGCATTCACTGAGGTGCCTTCTCTACCTATGTGCAAGTTTGTGTTACGTTAGTATTGTTAATTGTGTTTTGATTTCTTTAATCAGAAGTGTAGTTTAGGCATTTCACCCCGAACATCGGGGTGAGATGGCAATCAAATCGAAAGAAAAATGGAGTACTATTTTTGTGCATTTGTGATACAAATACATATTTTAGAAAGCATATTTATTAGTATTATAAAGAATAACATACTAAAGAAAGGTAATAATGGATTTAAGAATAAACAAATGACACGATCACATGCAAATGAAATCGAAGTTACTCTGCAAAGTTGTTGCACAAGTTTTCTTCTTCTGTACAGATTTCATGCAACTATCTACTGCAAACGACACAGTGAATACAATCAACCTGTGGTCCAGTTTTATCGTAGTAACTGAGAGCACACTCAACACAATAATAACTGTAATTTTCTGACCTGTTTGATTTTCTAATCTTTGACTCATTTTTCTGCAGATTTCCCCTTGTTTAATTCACTCTGATCTAATTTTGACCTCTTCTATACGATTTTGTTCTGTGAGAACTTTAGCATGTTTCTTCTTGCAATTAGATTTCAGTGGATCCAATATAGGCACAAAATTAAATACTTCAAATGATGTTGTGGTTCATTTTGAATAATCTGCAGTTCAGGTCCCTCTTCATTTTCTGAGAGAAGGCTTCAGCACATCCTCTCCTGTTTGGTTCACTTTCTTGAAACCTTTCTGCATGATCAGTAGCAACCATATCGGAAATTTGATACAAATTCCGGAATCGTTCTTCATCAAGCGTCGTTTTAGAGTTCTATATGAAATGCTATATTCTTGGGATGCTTTAATATAATTCACTCGCCAGTCCTCGCATGTTCCAGAGCCATCTGTAGACATTCCTTAGGCCACTGACATCTTTGAAGTTCTAATATACACTTGAGGCATCTCCTGCGAAAACAAAATCCGTATAAGTGAGGAATAGAAGTAGGCATGTCACCCCGAAAAAACAGTGGCATCTCTCCCAAGGATTGGGGTGAGATACCACTTTTGATGACTGCTACAATACGGTCGCTGCATAGCAACAGAGGATGGCAAACTATACCACAACATATTTCGCTCTGCTACTTTATTCATACTCTTGCACAGTCTTTAAAATAACTGTGCATCATTAACCAGGCATCTATTATTAGACCTTACCTGTACTTTTTGGTTTAAAAGTGAAGAAACACCTAATACAATGAAACACGCATTTGCCTTCACGTCACATTGCCACTAACGAGTGCCGTACAGGTTGGAGTCGCGATCTGTTTTCAGCCATCGGAACTATAAACTTAGGCCTCTCATCCCGATATGCATCTTCCTCCGATTCGCTCTACATTTATATGGATTTTATTCAGGTATTTCCTGTTCATCATCAAAATTGTGTCTGATAAAGATATTTGTTACTGAACAATTTTGAAATGAAAAGGAAGAATCGATGTCATAGTCTAGATCTGAAGCACGAAACTTCCTATTACAGTGCCATTACTCTGGCCAACTGAGATACCATAGCAATGTGCCGTCACCGCATTAAATTATCCATTTGGCTCATACTTCTGTTAACCCACGAGGCGTTTTTTAAATTCATTTTGAGATAATATTCCCAATGAGTAGTTACACTTTTGAAGAACTTTAAGCCCGAGCTTCATAGTTTTGGCATTCATTACTAATTAATTGTTCTTCCATTCATACAATTTAATGCACGGTAAGCCGAAGCTCCGTGGTACTAATCCCGGCTATGGCATTGCATTTTTCATTTCCAACCTTAGCCTATAAACGGCATTCATGGAAGAACAGTTTTGAATTAGCTAGTATATGTGTGAATGTATATTTTGATGACAGGAATCATTTTACCTGTGGACTTAGTTGTTACAGTTTGTGTGATAATTTTCTGGAAATATCCATTGAGAATCTTCTTGTGCTCCTCATTGAGTTACATTTTAAAAAGAAAAGAATAAGTGTAAGAGAGGACAGATATTGATTTAAAGAAGTCAACAGCAAATTCTGGACTCAGTAGTCTTAGTGTCTTACTGTCGAGGAAAACTCGTCAAATAATCTTTCTAGAGAAGACAATTTTAAAAAGTAAGGGATTAATGTTTTTACTGAATTGAAACTTATATTCATATTTTGAACCTACCCCTGCTATAAATATTTAGTCTTAGAAATTTATATTAGGCCTTCTTTATCATGTGGCCCACCTGAGCTGATAGCTTTTGAATTGCTGTGCTGATCATGATTGTTAAGAATTTAAGATAGCAATTACTTTACTTGATTAGTACTATCTTAAGCAATGCAGTCGCTTTTACACAGAGAATATGCACTTTCTGTTATTTGGATGACTACTTGTTTTCCAGCCGGTGCTAATGGGCTACTTGGTACCTATATAATCTCTTCTATTTGAATCTAGCCTTGTCTCTGTGATTGCCATTTCTTGAAAGATGAAAGATATTCTTTATTTCCAGCGCAAGAAGTACTTCGTGCCATTAAATGGTCTAAAGAACTGGATGACATTTTCATTAGCAACTACCAGCAAGACCCTTCTCTTTCTTGGCAGTACTTTGGTAGTTCAACAGGAATCCTGAGGCAGTATCCAGGTAGGGCATATATTTAAAAACAGACGAGAAAAACTCAAAGGATTTTCTCTAAACACAGAAAATTGATACATGTCCATTAGCATATAGCATAATAACACCTGGAAGCGGCAATCAACTACTTGTATCACAAGTCTGTTTCTATTGGTAATGAACTTTTGGAAAAAATAAAAGAGTATTTGTGTATTTTCAAACATTTTCTGAGATGATGCACTTCTATCATAAAAATATGTATACAGTAAGGAATATTAACAAATAATAATAATGCCATAGAAAATGTAATGTGTAGCAATCACAGGAATTCCTCTGCCAGTTTTCACTTATTTTCATGCTTTTCTATAAATTGTTCGTATAAAAGCATATTTTGTTGTATACTACTTTTACCGTGATTAATATTACATAGAATTAAAGGCACACAGATACACGCAAATCTCTAATGACATTTCCTATTTTACAAAACATAAGAAATGTCACGAGATGGATCTTACACGTTCAGTAGAATGCATGCAGTGCTAGAAAAGACGACCTACTTGAATAGTTATAATTAATGAATGTATGTAGGCTGCGTCGTGGCCGAGTGGTTAGATCGCTCGACTTTCACCAAATCGGTCCGTGTTCGATCCCAGGCGACCGCAAAGTGAGATTTGTGGGAGACAACAAGGCGCTGGGGCGTTTCCCCAGGTCCTCCGGTTTACCCCGCCATCATTTTACCAACTCCATCATTCATCTTTCCTATCATTAATTTCAACTTCATACTATCATCCACCTCTCTCGCACTCATCTCAGGCCCCTCAACCCTGGTTCCTCTATTAGGCTCAGGACCTCGACTTCCCTCGTCCCGATTTTAGGGTGTGGTGGTTATTTCATGTTTCTTAATTTTAAAAATTGATTTGGAATTGTTATGAAAGGATTAACTTGTACGAAAATGAAAGTATAAAATTAGGTTGGTCATGAACTGATGCAGTGAATGTGATTACGTAATGTGGTGTCTGTATTAGTCGGCCAAGATAGGAATGCACTTGAAGGAGGGCGCCTCAGTTTTGTTTACTACATTAAGCTTAGGGAACTGCGCGGAGCGAGGATTAGCGAGGGGAAGGGTGATACTGGGAATGTACTAATCGGCCACGATATGAATGCACTCAGCGAGAAGAGTTACTAAACAGATACGTCACAAGTGGGCGGGGTACCGCAGGTACAGTTACGATAACGCAAACATCAAGAATACCGAGACGCTTCCAGCGTGACGTGCAAATATAGTGCAGTTCAACACGGTGCTTCTTCCAACCTACTTCTGTGCAGTTTAGTGTAGTGGCAATTGCAGGGCTCGTAATAAAAGTGGCTTGTGCCGGTAAAGAGTTTAATCATGGAGACACCTACAGTGTTAAAAAAAAGAATAGTGTCCCATTCTGATGAAAAACATATCATATATCAGGTTATACAGTTCTACAGAGAAGAAAAACAGGAGAAAAGGTTATTCGTACCCCTTGAAAAGACAACATTTAGGGCAGCAAAAATTGTGGGAAAGTCTAGGAGAACCATCATGAACATAATGAAGGATTTCGAAGATGCTTCAGTGACTGGCGTTCAGGTTACAACTCCGAGGAAAAATCGAAGATCACGCAAAATCATATCTCTTGATGATTTTGATAAGTGCGTTGTGCGTAGGAAATTTTTGGAGTATTGCGAACAGAAAAAGGAAATTCCTACTTTGAGAAAACTACTGAACTTCGCTAAAGAAGAAATAAACTTTCAGGGTGGCAAATAAACATTTTGAAAAATAATAAGAGAATTGGGATTTCAGTTTAAAAAATGCAAAAACAAACTATCTGTGCTAATGGAGAAACCACAAATTGTTGCAAAACGTGTGGAGTACTTAAGGGCTATTAATGTAAATGAAAAAGGACCACGTAAACCAGTGTTTTATACAGATGAGACTTGGGTCCTTACTCACTAAACTGCAAAGAAGTGCTGGCAACATGAGGAAGTACCAGGTGTTTTGATTAATACTAGTGCTGGTCAAAGAGCAATTGTTGTACATCCAGGGGGGTCCATGGGATTTATTGAGGGAGCCTGAATTGATTTACGATTCAAAATCCAAATCAGCAGATTACCATGATGAAACGAACAGTCAAAATTATAAAAAGTGTGTAGAAGAAAAATTAATACCAAATATTCCACCTGAAAGCATTGTTGTGGTCGATAATGCACCCTACCACACTGTACAGGAAAATAAATCCCCTAACACTTCATCTCGAAAGGCACAGATTACTCATTGAACATGGTCCGCAACTGACAAAAAGTGAAATTCTAGAGATAGTGAAAATAAATAAAGAAAAGACAATTTATTGGCTGTCACCAGAGCTTATCTGAACTTTATTTAAACAAAAGATTGCAGCAAGGAACGTATCATCGATTACTTTGAGTAATCTGAAAGCTATGACAACAAGCTGCATAGCTCAAATCACACAAAATGATTGGATAGAAGCATGCAAACACGTGAAAAGAATTGAGGAAGATTTTAAGCGCTGAGATGGGTTAATGGAGGAAGCAATTGAAGATATAATTATAAACTTGGGTCTAGAGAGCAGCGATGATATTGACGAAGACTGCATTCGTGATGAATGTTATTTCAAGAATATGAATATAGAAGGAAAAGAACGCAGTGGCACTGATACAGCTGATTAAGGGAATAGTGACACGGATACAGCAAATGAACAACCTGAAACAAACACTCCCGGACTTCCTACTTCCGAGAATTAACGTGAAGACATCAACAGGTGAGTACTGTTTCAATTGTGCGACTTAGCGTACTTCTGTAAGCGATTTTCATAGGAATAAGACGTGTAGTTGTGTCGCTCCGCGAGCGTGCAGAAAATGTTCAGTGTGAATGCATTTGTGTTGCACTAATAACGTGGCAAGAGAGAGAAGCAGTTCATAGTTGCAGCAACTATTGTTTGCTAACAAGACAGCATTTACATCGTTTAAAATTATTTCGCTAGAATAAAAACAATATTATTTAAAGAGAAGAATTATTGTTTATTATCCAACAATTGCAGCATCGAATTTCTATACACTGCGACCACGCCCAGAAGTAAGATTTCTTGCTCCAGAGCTGCCGTGGAACCTACAGAATTTCTACAAGAGGTGAGAGAAGTAATCATTACAGCATCTTCTATCAGCCCATTTGCAACACATACCTTTTGCAAGGAGCTAGTGGAATCCGTGTCCCTAACACCGGTATTGGTGATATAAAAGGAGGAAAAAGGATACTGCATGAGCGTACACAAAGGAACTGTTGTCCTTATGTAATATACTGACTAATTTCGATTAAAAATATTTTCTTGTTCCTTTTCTTTTCACCACTTCTGCCGAACGTATATTCCTATACTATATAGAGGGAGCTACAATTCTGATACTGTAATTGCTATTAACGTCCCTTATGTGTAAAATACAACGAATTAGAGTACTGTCATTCCTTACTCAACGTAAAAAATATTTTTTACTTCTATAAAGCAATATTAATGTTTTAAGTATACTGGCCATAAATAGCTGTATTCGTAAAGTGAGGAACAAATACAGTGTTTCTATGTTAATTGGTGGAAACACAGGTTTAGTTCCAAATGACAAGGACCTACTTCACGTACAAGTATCCAGCTTTAAACGTTTCTGTATCGGAGCACCTGTCTTTAGCTTCGTTTTATTTTCAACTTTCTCAATGAGTTCCAAGTATGAAATATACGTGACAGAGGTATGCCAAAATCAGGCCTTGCGACTAATAAGTAGTACGGAAATTCAAGCCTTAACTCGGAACTATCCAATATATCTAACTTTAGAGGAGCAGGCTCTAATACAACATGAAAAAATGTTGCGGCTAAAAACAACAAAATGGGAGAAAAGATTACTACAACCAATCAAGATGAAAACACAAACAAGTTTCCTACAAAAAGTTATGGAATTAAAAACAGATCTGAATCTTCCTAATTCTAAAGAAAACATTTTAATCAAAGAAAACCCACTGACTTTTGAACCAATTAATATTCAATTAGATTTAGAACAAATAGTTACAAAATCTGAAACTTCCAAAACCGTACTAAAAGCACTAGCATTAGAAACTGTGAACAATAGATACCCACCTGAAGAATGGTTACATATCTACACAGATGGATCTAACTTGGACAATAACTCAGGAGCAGGAATTAAGTGTGCACTGTTCTCATTCTATCAACCAGCAGGATACCACACAACAAATTTTGATGCAGAAGTAACGGCTATTCATATTTCACTCCAGTACCTTCTATACAGAATAGATAAATTCAAAAATGCTGTCATACTTTCTGATTCTAAAGCAGCATTATGTGCAATAAGTTCATATAAAATGAGGCCAATCCAAATTAAAGAATGTTACAAAATGATCCAATAACTTCAAAAACCACAGAAAAGAATTATATTACAGTGGATACCTGCACATTGTGGAATTGCTGGAAATGAATCAGCTGATTTTCTTGCCCAAAAAGGTGCAAATATAATTCAGAACAAAAGTAAAAACTTGCCCTTTACATTCATAAAAACATTAATCAAAAGAAAATATAAAAACAAACAAAACCAACCAATATCTAACAAAGCCAAAGATAAAAAATGGAACATTTTAATTAAAAATCCAGAAATTATTCCAGAAATCCCACGTAAAGCTGCAGTAGCAAATTTTAGATTACTTACCGAACATTATTATTTGGCCAAACATTTACACAGAATAGGAATTTATACAAGTCCAAATTGTCCTCTGTGCAACAAAGAAGAGGAAATGACTGAAGAACATCTTTTAACCTGTGACGCCCTACCTGCCGGACCCACTACACAGAAATATTGGAGAGCAAGAGAGCTAGTGGCTTCATTGCCAAAGCCTAGCATTTGAAAACAACATATACGTGACAGCCGAGCGGTTATAAGAAGATGTAAATGCGATGCCCATTGAGGTTTGAATCCCGAGCACATTTTTAACAGAAAAAGGCAATGTTCATTACGCATACTACAATTTCGAACTGTTAAGGCTACTTTAATTTCAACCATTAATATTCTCATAAAAGCTGACACACTTTCGTTTTCTTTTTTGAACTGAATGTGAAATAAGTAAATACCATGTTCTAAATGAAAAAGCAGATAAACTTGGAAATTAACTTAATATCTGATTTGCAAATTCTTCGCTTCTATTGCTCTCATTCTATGGAGCATGAATTATGTCAAGTGTCTAGTCAAAATTTCACAAGAGGACGACACTTCGTTCCAAACATTATTTATTTGATACTTATAAACCTCTCTCTTGTTTTGTCTTGCAGGAAAAGAAAATTCCAAAACTTTCCTCACATTTGTCCTCAGATAATTCATATTTAACGAGCAAAGAGACCAATCATCAATGTTGCCTGAAACAAGATGGCAAAAATCAGTTTGAGATCTGCTAACGTGTATGGATACTGTGGTTATTCTATAGAATTTAATAATTCCGTTGGGATATCCAGTCCTTATAGAAGGAAGCATGATGATTTCCAGGATGCCTTTATTCTGCTGGCTATTGTATAACGTGCTATCAAGTTGGCGCAACACAACTAGAAAATTTCATGAAATAAATACCCAACACGACAGATACGCCAACTTGGCCATGCCTTTGTGCTATGTATTTTCACTGTAATGTTTTCCTTGGATCGATGAGCAGTTGCCGTTCCCGATTTGTAGATGAGTGGGTCACCTCGTCTGTGAATATAATCCTATTCAGTTATTGTTAACATCTTCTTCTATAAATGTGAAGCAACAATCTGTGATCATTTTTGTATCTACTGTCCAGCAAAGCAAAGAAAGTCCCTGAAAGGAATGTGCTGCCTTACATAGTGGGACAAGGAGAGCGAATGTGTGTGGCAAAGAATGCCTGCTACACAAGGAACAGAACCGTTAAAAACATGCGCCCTATTCACTCTGTACACTAAAACCGAGAAGATTCATTCACAAAAGTAGAAGCCGTCAGAATGTTTTTGAAAGTCTGTAACTGTACTGACATGGGGTGTCATAAACCTGTCCAGGGAGGGTGTGAGAACCTTTGCCAACCCCCCTGCGTCTCAGGCCTCGGAGACTTTCTCTCCTGTGGAGGACAGTACTTCTTAGCTGTCGATCAAGCAAAGTGCTGTAGCCAAGCACTGTAAGGCTGTACGGTTAGACCTAGAGAAGTTAGAATTAATTGTATCTAACACATATGCGGGAAGGGACAGCTCTCTGCTTTTTCTAAAAATGGTGTCCTGATAAGAAGTGGATAAACATTTCGATCGAACCAAGTTAACAATCCATACTTCCTTCCCTGGTTAACCGAACCCACCTCGTCGTCGGAGATACAGACTTAGAGCATTCTTGTAGCCTAGGACATACAGTATCCACAATATTCAGTATATCAAGAAGAGATCTAGTTTTAATTTATGTGTATATTGAGCACAGAAAACGTCAATAGGATTGCTGACATTTTGTGACTTCGTGGCTTGGTAGAATTAAAAGTCTTGTTAGCAGAAATTTAAAAACGCTCTCTATAGTGTTAAACGGAAGCTTTGTATAACCTTTGCAGCAGCAAAACGACGTGTCATTGACAAACAACAGTCTTTAGGGTTGACTCAAGGCTCTACTGCACTTAAACAAATGAAAGAAATCACTGCGGCACAGTTGAAATGTCACTGTCGCACAACTCACACAATTACAACACAACTGCAACTCAACTGCAACTTTATACCTCCTAGTCACTGTTCTAGAATTCAGTATACCATTTGATAACAATCGCGACGGCAGAGGAAAATTCCAGACTTCTCTCTGTCTCTCTCTCTCGGCAAGCGTCCAGCTCTGCGCGCCACTATCTCTTTCTTCCCTGCCCACGCGCACAGCCATGGCTTTTCGACAGCTCCAACACAACAATGTGATCGGTGACAATATCATGTCATGCAGAACTCTGACACTGAGTTGCACGTCATTCATAACTAAATGGGTCAGAGAGTTCCCACATCCAGTATTAGTGAAGTAAATATTTGGTCTAATTTTTCACTTTAAAACTATTTTAATGATACTTATTTTGAAAATGTGAAGAGTAATTAATTTGTGTATTATACATGAATGTCTTTAAATTATTAGATAAGTATGTTATGCATGAAAACACTTGTTCAAAATTATAAGGCCTTATATTTAAGAAAGTTTAATAATTATAATGATAAACATATGCAACAATGATTTGAACTGAGATAGTTCCAATTATGGGACACATGTGTTTCATAGCTCATCTACCATGCAACAACCAAAATGAAAGAACTGTTCCTATTTATCTCACAGACTTGAACACAGGATTGTATTAAATTGTATACTGTGAACACAGAGTCATCAAATGCTTCTAATATTATAATTAATTATTTCCGGGATGTTTTGCCGTGGTCTGTTGGCGTAAGAATGTCCAAACGTTTCGTCCACATCTGCGGTAGACATCTTCAGTGGCGGGTCGAAGTTTCCTCCGAGACAGTTTCGCTGCGTCTGAACTTCGACCGCGCCACTGAAGATGTCTACCGCAGAAGTGGACGAAACGTTTGAACATTCTTACGCCAACAGACCACGGCAAAACAGCCCGGAAATAATTAATTATAATATTGACTCCTGCCGTGAAAGATTACGTTCTCTCACAAATGCTTCTAATGGTTTCCAAATTGAACTCCCACACTGACTGCTCTTCATTTATTTTGTCTTACACTATACACTTGCAGATAGTAATGAAGCTACATTAGTCCCATACCTAGGGACTTAAACAATATAAGAGTGTGAGTTTTTTCTTCTTCTTAGGTTCTGAGTGGGATGAAAGCCTTCTGGACCTATATGACTGCCGAATGCGTCTATGGTACACGGATGCAGCAACAAGTGCTAAAGATGTCATTATACTGGTTGACAACTCAGGCTCCATGAAGGGGTTGAGACAGACAATAGCCCGTCACCTCGTCAACAATATATTGGATACACTTGGCAGCAACGATTTTGTAAATGTTTTCAACTTCTCAGAACACTTTGACTCAATTTCTTGCTTTAAAAATGGACTTGTGCAGGTAATATAAATTATCTCAGTTAAATAGCATTAGAATAAATAAAATCCTTCTATTTAGCTTCCTTACCTAGAAGGTAAATGAATTTGTAATTTTTAATGAATAGTACTATATTACAATGAAAAGAATATTTCATTTTTTATAAAAAAGAAGAGATTCTGCTTTAACATTGCTTTACATGTTTTAGAATGTAAAAAAGAAATGTTGAGTAATAAAGGAAGAAAAGTGGCTGCAATTTATAAGGGATCTCCAATAATCTTATGTATTATGCTAATATAGTTTACTTTAGCAAAGGGTAACAGTTCGATTCTATTTCCGAAAATATTACTTCGCTTTGTATTTCGCCCATAGCAAGTGAGTGTATCATAGTATAACCAAATAAAAACTTTCGAATCTATGAATGTGACTCAAATGTTCTTGCAAAAAATCTCTAAGAAGCTTTAGAAACTGCTGTTCCATGATATACAATCTGATTTTTAAAAGAAGATACGTGAAGGTCATCTGTTTCTTCACGTGGGTAGTGCAGTGTCGCCCACCAGATCCCCTTTCTTTATCCTCTCAACACTCGAAACATAAACAAGGGTTCGAGTTATCTCACCACAACAAAAATATGCACAGTTAATCTGTATTAGCCTACTTTAAAAACAGAAATAAGTTCTACACAAATAAAAATATTTAGTAAATATTCTCCAGTTAACTTAAGAAGCCGATGACAATACTTCAATTGTGTTTTTGCAAAATTAATTTCGTGGATATTTGCCCACATCTTCAGTCAAACACAATTCGTTGTGAAGGATACTATGTATTTACGTATTTACGTATTACCAACATCTGAAGACGAAACAAACCTAAAAAAAAAAAAAAAAAAAAAAATCAATTGCCGGTATGTCAAAATTCATTACGTGATTTTTATTTGTCAGAATAAATATTTTTTTCCAAACCATTAAATCTATGGGAACATTTAATTGTTTTAATAATTTAACTTCGGGATTTATTTCATGGTTAAATGACCAAAAAAGATCTACCACTGCCGATCTATCAATTTGTTTATATCTAATGTTACGAAAATGTTCTTTCTTTCTGGTTTCCAAACTACGTTTCATTTTTCCAATATAAACCTGATCACAATCTAAGCAATTAAATTGATAATACCAGATTCTTTATTATTAGGAATTTTATCTTTTTTAGAAAATTGTAATAAATTTTTAATACTATATATATTTTGAGGAACTAAAGTTATACCAACTTCTTTAAAAAAATTTGAAACTGTTTATTAACCCAAGGATGGTAAGCATTTTTTTTTTAATTTATAATCATCTTTTATTTTTTTAAGAGTACAAATATCATTAATACTTTTTTGATATTTAAATTTTTCAATCTTCTTTTGTATAAAATATTTATTAAAACCATTAATTAAAGCAGTATTAATAATATGTTTATATTGTTTATTACATTTTTCTTTATTCAGGGGTATATTTATTAATCTATAAATCAAACTATTAAAACAGCAAATTTATGTGGAAAAGGGTTAAAACTTTTATTTTTTATGTAATTATCAATATGAGTAGATTTCCTATAAATACCAAAATCTAATATGTCATTATTTTTTATTATTTTCAAATCTAGAAAAGGAAGATTTCCATTAATTTCAGTTTCTAATGTGAATTTTATAGCTTTATCTTGTAAATTTAGTTATTTTAAGGTATCATTAATTTGTTTTTCAGGAACAATAGCAAAAATATCATCAACATATCTATACCATGTTTTAAACATTAAAGGAAAAGCTTTAGTGGCTTAAATTTCGAAAAAAAAACCTCATAAAAAGATCAGCAAGAAAAGGTGAAAGAGGATTACCCATTGCTAGGCCAGAAGTTTGTTGAAAAAATTCACCATTAAAAGTGAAAAAAAATTTGATCCAAACAAAAATCAGTAAGTTTATGAAATAAGTTGTTCACACATTCACTGAGTTGTAGGGTCTTCACATGTGTGAGTTCTTTTAAATAATTGTTTGCACTATGTAACTAATATTCAATACTTACCGTTACTGTTGTTATGTATCATAAGTTGACATTCCCGTAATAGTGCGGTAAATATTTCTCCATAGAAATAGATATACACGATGCACGTTCTGAAATCTAACATTTATCTTCAATTATATTTATTAATATTTCACCTAATATCTTAACTACTAAAATTCAAATTCATATAAATACACATAGTACAAAAAATAATGTGCAACACACATGTGGTAAGCGCATAATGGAATCTCGAGAATTGAAAAAACTCGGGCAAGTGCCGCTTTTTTTCAAACCTTTCCTCGTTCCGTGTACATTAATATCGCAATATACTGTTATTAACGACTTTGTTAATTGACATGTTCATATCAACGCCGCCGATATGCCGGGATTTTGACCCACAGAAATTCTTTTACGTGCAAGCACATCTACTGACATGGGATTGTCGCTTTTGGATAAAAGGAATAAGCTGTTCCTTCATAAGGAGCAAACTCTCATCTTCCTGTTGGAAGAATTCTCTAAGAGAACAAACAAATTCTCTAGCTTGGCTATGCAATGTATCAACCCGACCGTAAGCTAACCTTTGCCTTGGGCCATGATTCCTCGGTCCACCTCTAATCCTACTACCACTACGTCTTGCTTCCATAAAAACGTATTTTAATTGTGCTTTAATAACGTAGGCTAACAATACACAGCGCAACTAGGCAAACTCTGTTTCCCGCATGCAACTAGCGATAACTGAGCTGAGGAGTATGTGATTCACCCACTTCACCAGTGTATCCAATCTGGGAACCTATGGCCCGCCTCGGTAGCATGGTGGTAGAGTGTCTGCATCACGTTCAAGAGGTCCCGAGTTCGAATCTCGGTCAGGGTGAGTTACCTGGATAAGGTTTTTCCGGGGTTTTCCCTTATCCTGAAAGACGGATGTCGGGTAACTCTAAGCTCTATGGACCCTGGGCTCATTTGAGCATCATTTCGCCCATTCCATTCATCGTCCGATATGACTTAACGTTGGAGGACGTAATATTAAAAAAAAATCTAGCAACCTTTATTTACGTTACCATTACAATGACCTTCCCTTCTTGCCCTTCGCGTCCCTTGCCTGATGACCTTCACGTATCTTCTTTTATAAATCAGACTGTACATAGAGGATTTCAAAATAAACCCAATCGAATAACTGCTTGATTCCACGCAATATAACTTAAATTGCTAAGAAATTGTTACGGTTCAAAGTCTTAAATATTACTAACGCAAGGAAAACTGTGCTTGTAACCCAAAATTTATTCCCATTACTGCATGGAAAATAAAAGGCCTATGATCGCTTCACTGCTAGAATCCAAGTTAATGTAAATATATGACGTCATAAATCAACGCGCGATGCGCCAAAAACCAAAGTGCATCATAATATGTATCTTAGTTATGCCCAATTTGGAACTTAAAGTCAGTTTGTTAAAAACATATTTATAAACCGGATATATTTATTAGAATAACTAATACCCATTTAACCCTCAAATAATTCCTTTAAATTAATAACCTTTTTTTTCATTTTTCTCGATTTTATTAGGTAATTTTAAAAGGACAGGAATATTCACAGTGCCAAGCCATTTCCCCCGTTTCTTTTTTGATGTGATAACAAATTACTGGAGATGTTTGTTTGCTAATTAAATTTCCAAACTAGAACACTCCGTATTTCTTATGTGCTGGAGGGCTATTTCCTACAGCATGACTTCAAGCTTTGCAAGAAGCAGTCTAACATTTCTGCTTCCTTTATGATAAAGTGGACATTTTTAAGATTTACAGATTCATTGTCATTGTACATAGGTGGTCTGAAAAGTTTCCGACCTAATACAGATACAGGACATTTTTTTTTTTCAGATTTTTTTTTTTTTTTTTTCAATAGTCTCCTTGTAACTCTACAAAATTCTGCCAGCTATGCTCCCATCTCTGTAACCCGTCCAAGTAGTACTCGGCGTTTTTCTCTGCAAAATAATTGTTCACGAAGGTGATTGCCTCTTCATTTGACGAAAATCTCTGACCTCCGAGCGCAATTTTCAGATGAGGGAACAAAAAGGTGGATGGTCAAGCAGTTCAAACCGTAATTCGTGGATTGTTGCCATTGCAACCGCAGAGGTGTGAGACGTGCGTTGTCTGGTGAAACAGGATTTTCGTTTTCTGCAAATGTGACCGTTTTCCCGCAAGTTCTACCTTCAGCTTGTCAAGTAATGTGTAGTATGCTCCTGTAATGGTTTTTCCTTTTAGAAGATAATCGATTAAAATAAATTACATGACTATCCAAAAAAACAAAAACAAAAAATCAATTGCCATCACTTTCCCAGCCGGAAAAAACAGTTGTTTTTTGTTTTTTATTTTTTGGAGTGGGTTGCCCCTTTGCAGCCCACTGTTTGAACTGTATTTTTGTTTCGGGCAAATAATGGTGTATCCAAGTTTCTTCTACAGTAATTAATCGGTGCCAAAACTCGGATTTATTGCGTCTAAACTGCGCCAAAAGGGCGTCGGAAATGTTTATTCGAACACGTTTTTAGTCTAACGTGAGCAAACGCGGCACCCATGTTCAGGCCTCTGCTATCTCTCTCACTTTAATTCGGTGATCGTCTAACACCATTTGGTGAACTTTGGTGATGTTTTCGTCGGTAGTTACAGTTTTTGGAGGTCCCGAACGTTCATCGTCTCTGATGAACAAGGAAATTCACTTGTTTTTATTTACGAGTGCTGCCATCTTCATGTTGAGGCCGGAAACCTTTCAGACCACCCTCGTACATACCTTTTATAAATATGTACTGTACTTCGTTGTGTATTTTTCAATAATGGTGAGATACAAGTTTTTCTGTGATGACAAACGCGTTATATCAAATTTGTGTTATTAATATCTTGTTGTGGAAGTAGATCGGATCGGCTCGTAATGAATTCCATGCGAACTAGCTGGATGACCCTCTGAATGAACTGAATTCCGTACCGTTGGTACCTGAGTGGAAGCTTGATTCTCTGCTAATTAGCGAGATCGAATTTTATTTTCAAAAGAAACTTAAGGATAAAATACATTATTGGGTTTGCATTAAAAAGAATTACAAATCCTACATAAAATTATCAACTGCGATGGACATAATTGAACATGATGTTGCACAATCACGAAAAAATTCCTGACTGTTTTGAAACAGGCAGAAGATTTCAGATTTTTAGACCAACCAAAACTATACATCAAGAGTATATATATATATATATATATATATATATATATATATATATATATATATATATATATATATATATATATATATATATTTCCCTAATATACTTACAGAAACATCCAGTTCATAATAAGCTTCTTGCTGCCAAGATAATTTCTGAGAATGAGCTTATTTCCTCTTTCTGTTAAAACACATTCCCAAGAAGATTGTGGTCTTCCTTACGCTAGAATAAAATCCAATTTTTCGAATTGGTTGTTTCCGAAGCTTGAAGATATGCAGGAGTAAATGAAATACTCACAAGGGAACTATCACCGTACTCATATTGCTACGGACCTGAAAATGTGATGGTACTCGTATAATGTCTGCTGTACATAAACCCATATGCACAGCGAAAAACTGCTGCAGAGTAGAACCGCAACGCCCAAAACTGAAGCATGAAAAGTGCCGCATGCGACCACTTGCAAAGTAGTTGCTGGACATTCCTCGTCACTTCTGTTCCCTGTGTGGGGGACGGCGCTCCTTACGTATGCCATCTGCAGACCACTACCTTCCATAATAACTGTGTTATTATGCCTATATGGACTTATTTTGGGTACTTCCAGCTATTCTCCGCACCCGAGTTTTAGCCCAGGGCAGAAATGATGTCATCAAACTTTCAAGCGCATACATGTGCGAGCATAGTGATAGTTCCCTTGTAATATCTAATATGCCATGTGGTTTCTTATTCGCTATCGGCCTATAAGTTTTCGTCCGTTACTTTTAACACTAGGACCGGCGAGTATGGTCTACCGAGAAGGACCAACCCGTCATTTTGACGGATGCAGTTTTATTTGTCCTTTTTAAAATAGTAAACAAATTTGAATGCATACCAGTTTATTTAATATTAGTTATACAGTTTAGCAGTATATAATTTTATTTTTGTTTGAATAATTACATGGTAAAATGAACATTTTAAGCCTAAAAATGAATCCAAATACATGCGATAACAAAATGTAAAATGTATCCATCTTCCCTTAGCAAAACCATGTGTTTCAACATACAATTTTGAATACCACAGTATATGGTAGAAAAACACTCATAATTCTGATTTCGCTCATTCAAAGCCACCTGCAGAAACGTAGTACCTAACACACATGTATTCAGCGTTGCCTAAACATGGTCCACAAACATACTTGCTGCTAAGTTGTATATGAACTGACGTCTGCTTACCTTTTCACCTGTTACTTCCTTATAGACATTAAAAAGGACAATAAGAAAGGACTCTACAATAAAACTATACAAAACAATGGCAATACCAACTCTGATCTATGGATCAGAAATGAAATTCATAAGAGCAATAGCTGGATATACCAAAATTGATAAAAAATGTAGTCAGGATATTAGAACAGAATTAAAAATAGAAGAAATAAATCATACTATTGAAAGAAATATGAATCAATGGAAAGAACATGTTCAGAGGATGAATAATAACAGAACACCAAAAATAGCCTTAAATTATAAACATATAGGAAGAAGAAACCAGGGAAGACCGAAGAAAAGATGGGCAGACCAATTTGGAGCCGGAACGGGTTAAACAATCCAAAGCCGTGAGGTAGAAGAAAAAGAAGAAGAACTTCCTTATAGAGTACCCATGCATTAATAGCTGCCAAGGCCAACACATTGAAAAAAAAAAAAAAAAACATGCATAGGCTACCTTGTGCATCCATATTTCACTGTGTACAGTCGAGCCATTTGATTGACGACGTCAACGCCTACTTGGTGTTTTTGTAATACGCCACTGATTCTGGTATCTTTTTAGTTGTTTATTTATAGTAACTGTGTCACTCATTGAAATCAGAAGAAGCACATTTTTGTTCTCTTTCCCCTGATAGCATGTCAGAGTTATGTCACCTGACTTATAAAGTACAGTTGTGTGCAAAGATGCTGCAGGAGATTTTACTGATTGAAGGATTTCCCTTCTACATTTCTTTACTGTGCCCACAGTGCTTGTACTTTCACGCTGCAAACTTTCTGCAAGGCATTTGGTTGTGGAAAAATTGTCATATGTATAATTTCTTCCTGCAAAAACAAAGAGCTGTATAAGACGCATTACAAACTGCTCTGCAAGAGGAACAGGTGTGGGGTGCTGATCGTCTTTGCCCAGGTGAGGAAAACCATTCACCAGATACTCTGAATTTGCATCAACTGCAAGCCAAAACTTTATTCAAAATTTGTCCGGTTTATTGCTCATATATTGAATGAAAGAGCATCTAGCCTTGCAAGAAAATAATTGCTCATCCACAGTGATATTTTCACTTGGAATGTAACACTGCAAGGAATTGGCAATAAAAGGATTCCAGACAGGAGTAGAAGCTGCAAAACGATCTGGAGTTAGTCTTTGAGAACGTGTGTCCTTGTCATCAAATCGCATAAACCACAAAATTTCAGCGAATTTGTTTCTGCTCATTGTGTTCCTGAAAAATGATGGTCCCCAGGTATTCGACCATAACAACTTCAAGGGAAAGTTTTCTACTCCAACACCTCGTAAATACATAAGTGATAACGCGAATTGCACCACTTTGGCAATAAAGCTTTCTTACTCATCGACAAAGGGTCTACAGAGTGCCATAAACCAATCAGGAAGGAAAACATCTACATATGTGGACAGATCCGTAGGCTATTGTTCACACTTCCGTACCCGTCAAAATGACGGATGGCGGTCCTTCTAGTAGGAGTTGTTTGTAACAGGTTTTAGAAAGGTCCAAAATGCTTAATTCTTTGTGGATGTAATTGTCATAAGTATTTATTAAAAGTCGTAGAACATGGGAAGTGTATAAGAAAACATGAGCAAGAAATAAGTCCTCTAAAGCAGCGCATCCGTCAAAATGACGGGTGCTGTCCATCTGGTGTTAAAGTCCTGTTGAAGCACATTCACAAACGACTTCTTTGCTTTATTTTTATAACCCATTAATCTGGCTTCTCACATCACGATTCGATTACTCATCATTCATTACATCTAGCGGAATACATTCCGTATCAACGCCGGCACTGACTTATTTTGTATTTTGAAAGAACAGGGATTAGTTTTAAGATATTTAAATGACTTTATTGGGTTTCAAAATATTCCTCTTTAATATTAAATTATTTTTACATTCGATAAAACCAGTCCCTAAAGCAATAAGACCAGTCTTCATGAGGCACTTAAAAAATTGGAGTTTTATAATGTTCCTCTACTCCATCTCATGATGAAAACATGACCCCAAATATTTTCTTTATTGCTTTGGAAACAAAAGGGAATCACAAAGTTCAGGTCAGAACTGTACATTAAGGAACCTATGGCGCTGACCTTTAGGGAACCCAGATACTAAATTTTTAATGTTTGCGATATCTTGTCATGTATCATCATATTTTATATGGAGCGCTGTTAACGAAATTTTTCAAATATTTGCGATAAACAAATATTTGTGTACCCATCGACAGGAAAGGAAGGTCTTTCATCTAATGCTATGATGGCAATTTGGCCTTTTGAGGGGCAGAGGAGAACTAGCGACCTTCTTCTAACCAGCATTACAGACATATCCAAACTCTTTGTTTATTCTGTTTATGTAGGCAAATCAAGGAAACATCAGGGAATTGAAGTTGGCAATGAAGAAACTGAAACCTCTAGGAATGGCGGACTTTTCAAAAGCCTTTACTGAAGCTTTTAAATTGTTGTCAAAGGTAATAGAAAATATTGTGCTTTAAATTATTATTATTATTATTATTATTATTGTTATTATTATTATTATTGTTATTATTATTATTATTATTATTATTATTATTATTATTATTATTATTATTATTATTATTATTATTATTATTATTATTATTATTATTATTATTATTATTATTATTATTATTATTATTATTATTATTATTATTATTATTAGTAGTAGTAGTAGTAGTAGTAGTAGTAGTAGTAGTAGTAGTAGTAGTAGTAGTAGTAGTAGTAGTAGTAGTAGTAGTAGTAGTAGTAGTAGTAGTAGTAGTAGTAGTAGTAGTAGTAGTAGTAGTAGTAGTAGTAGTAGTAGTAGTAGTAGTAGTAGTAGTAGTAGTAGTAGTAGTAGTAGTAGTAGTAGTAGTAGTAGTAGTAGTAGTAGTAGTAGTAGTAGTAGTAGTAGTAGTAGTAGTAGTAGTAGTAGTAGTAGTAGTAGTAGTAGTAGTAGTAGTAGTAGTAGTAGTAGTAGTAGTAGTAGTAGTAGTAGTAGTAGTAGTAGTAGTAGTAGTAGTAGTAGTAGTAGTAGTAGTAGTAGTAGTAGTAGTAGTAGTAGTAGTAGTAGTAGTAGTAGTAGTAGTAGTAGTAGTAGTAGTAGTAGTAGTAGTAGTAGTAGTAGTAGTAGTAGTAGTAGTAGTAGTAGTAGTAGTAGTAGTAGTAGTAGTAGTAGTAGTAGTAGTAGTAGTAGTAGTAGTAGTAGTAGTAGTAGTAGTAGTAGTAGTAGTAGTAGTAGTAGTAGTAGTAGTAGTAGTAGTAGTAGTAGTAGTAGTAGTAGTAGTAGTAGTAGTAGTAGTAGTAGTAGTAGTAGTAGTAGTAGTAGTAGTAGTAGTAGTAGTAGTAGTAGTAGTAGTAGTAGTAGTAGTAGTAGTAGTAGTAGTAGTAGTAGTAGTAGTAGTAGTAGTAGTAGTAGTAGTAGTAGTAGTAGTAGTAGTAGTAGTAGTAGTAGTAGTAGTAGTAGTAGTAGTAGTAGTAGTAGTAGTAGTAGTAGTAGTAGTAGTAGTAGTAGTAGTAGTAGTAGTAGTAGTAGTAGTAGTAGTAGTAGTAGTAGTAGTAGTAGTAGTAGTAGTAGTAGTAGTAGTAGTAGTAGTAGTAGTAGTAGTAGTAGTAGTAGTAGTAGTAGTAGTAGTAGTAGTAGTAGTAGTAGTAGTAGTAGTAGTAGTAGTAGTAGTAGTAGTAGTAGTAGTAGTAGTAGTAGTAGTAGTAGTAGTAGTAGTAGTAGTAGTAGTAGTAGTAGTAGTAGTAGTAGTAGTAGTAGTAGTAGTAGTAGTAGTAGTAGTAGTAGTAGTAGTAGTAGTAGTAGTAGTAGTAGTAGTAGTAGTAGTAGTAGTAGTAGTAGTAGTAGTAGTAGTAGTAGTAGTAGTAGTAGTAGTAGTAGTAGTAGTAGTAGTAGTAGTAGTAGTAGTAGTAGTAGTAGTAGTAGTAGTAGTAGTAGTAGTAGTAGTAGTAGTAGTAGTAGTAGTAGTAGTAGTAGTAGTAGTAGTAGTAGTAGTAGTAGTAGTAGTAGTAGTAGTAGTAGTAGTAGTAGTAGTAGTAGTAGTAGTAGTAGTAGTAGTAGTAGTAGTAGTAGTAGTAGTAGTAGTAGTAGTAGTAGTAGTAGTAGTAGTAGTAGTAGTAGTAGTAGTAGTAGTAGTAGTAGTAGTAGTAGTAGTAGTAGTAGTAGTAGTAGTAGTAGTAGTAGTAGTAGTAGTAGTAGTAGTAGTAGTAGTAGTAGTAGTAGTAGTAGTAGTAGTAGTAGTAGTAGTAGTAGTAGTAGTAGTAGTAGTAGTAGTAGTAGTAGTAGTAGTAGTAGTAGTAGTAGTAGTAGTAGTAGTAGTAGTAGTAGTAGTAGTAGTAGTAGTAGTAGTAGTAGTAGTAGTAGTAGTAGTAGTAGTAGTAGTAGTAGTAGTAGTAGTAGTAGTAGTAGTAGTAGTAGTAGTAGTAGTAGTAGTAGTAGTAGTAGTAGTAGTAGTAGTAGTAGTAGTAGTAGTAGTAGTAGTAGTAGTAGTAGTAGTAGTAGTAGTAGTAGTAGTAGTAGTAGTAGTAGTAGTAGTAGTAGTAGTAGTAGTAGTAGTAGTAGTAGTAGTAGTAGTAGTAGTAGTAGTAGTAGTAGTAGTAGTAGTAGTAGTAGTAGTAGTAGTAGTAGTAGTAGTAGTAGTAGTAGTAGTAGTAGTAGTAGTAGTAGTAGTAGTAGTAGTAGTAGTAGTAGTAGTAGTAGTAGTAGTAGTAGTAGTAGTAGTAGTAGTAGTAGTAGTAGTAGTCGTAGCAGTAGTAATCAGATATCTACCAAATTATACAGAATGAATACAGAGAAAAACTGACAGTGCATATTTCTCTTCTAATAAAACATGTTAATATTTGTTAGTATAGGGAACAAGGACTTGGGGCCAACTGTAACCAGGCAATAATGATCATCACTGATGGTATTCCTTATTACTACAAAGATATTTTCAAGGAGTTTAATTGGTACATGTTACCACAGATGCCAGTTCGAATCTTTACATACTTCCTTACTGAAGAGATTCCTGATGACCGAGAGATTCGGTGGATAGCTTGTGCCAATAGAGGTAAGGAAAACAGCTCATGTTAAGGCAAAAATTATACTTGTATTTTTTATGTATGCTCATTTTTTTCTTGAAGCCCAGAACCCATAATTATTTTCTTTTTAACAAATTTGATGTTACAGGCTGTCTCAGATTCTGAGTCAAAAAAGAGTGGCCTACTGGTGTAAGTTTCAGGGCTTCAATCAGGAACACAAATCAAATATTTAAAATAAGCTCCAGTCCACAAATGTGCCCGATTCTTTTATATGACTGTTGATGTCAGTTGCTCACTTTTTCGTTAGGCTGCGCTACATTTATTAAAAGTGTTGGCACAATTGTAAATAGTTACAACCTACACACAGATACACATGCTCAAACTCACGTAAGCATGTAAAGTCTGTTTAGTTAACTCGTGTGCACGTCGGCCGCTGTCTTTGACGAACACTTATAATCGTTTTACAACACCGGCCCTCCTTCTCCCAGACCTTTCTGCAAGGTTGCCACCTTTCTCGATACGTCATGGGTATCGTACGAGATTTCGTCTAAATGAATTATCTTATGTCCATTACTGCAAAAGTTCCTTAGGTTTGACGATATGTGTGTGTGTGTGTGTGTGTGTGTGTGTGTGTGTGAGTGTGTGTGTGAGTGTGTGTGTGTGCGCGCACGCGCGCGCGCGTGTTGCCAAGCTACAATTCTACTGGATTCCATAATAACCCTTATCTTATTCAAAGTGCGGTATTTGAAACCCAGCTCCTTTAGGAGACCGCGCAAAGTGCAGTGCCATAAGGAAAGTCACAAATTTCTTGCAAATGTGCAACCAATTCGTCTAAGGTAGGTGCTCCCCCTTTTGCATAGAATCTATAAATTTCTTGACGAATTAAATCGCATGTGAAATTATCTACTTTAGAGAAACGTTTCCTTTTGTTTGCACGCTTGATTGGCGTCTTTGGTATTCCTTTCGCCACAATATTTCTTACTGTATTTCTGTGAATACTCAGAATTTATCATCAGGTTCATTGCACGGCCCCTTACCAAGATTATTTGTCAGCACATGTTTATATGTGTTCAAAACAAGCGCTTGAATTTTGAATTTGCTTAGAAACAGTTCCCGTTATAACTTAGTTTTTTATTTATTTATTTATTTATTTTTTTATTTTTAGACTTTACCGGTAATATAACTCGGCCCATTTATTCACACTATTGTCATCACTTTGATTATTTTTCACTTAACTGAAAGTAAATTACTACTTCATTTGCATTTACCATTGCATTTTCCTCCCACGGTCTCCACATTGTGACACACAACGAATTTCTGCACGTAATGAAACAGATCAACTGGAAGTTGGAACTTTGGCAACCGAGACTCCACGTGGAGTAGACATGCGACTGTCATTTCAAGAAAATCAGAGTTGCTATTGGTCCTCAACAACAGTGTTCCATTTCTGAAGTGCGGAGATAGATTTATGACGGTCATTAGTGGGCGGGAGGGTAGTTTCCTTTGAGCGGCAACTGCACTCGCGTTCACTAGACAGACTAAATAAAATGATGCAAACGAACTCCTCAGTCAGATGCAAGCCTTACTGATGCAGGCGTTAAGTATCCGGCTACGGAAAGACACAAATTAGCTTGCAGCGACAGCAAAAGGTCAATGCTATTTATGCTACTGCAAGTTGCTCGTCAGGCACGTGCTATTAACATTTTAGAATATCGGCATATTGTAGCGTAGGTGGTAGCGTGTGCGCCTTACGTTGAAGAAGTCCTGAGTTCGAATCTCGGTTAGTTTGAGTTAACTGGATTAAGTTTTCTTTACGGGTTTCTCTTTACCCTGAATGATGAATGGCGGGTAACTCTTAACCTCTATAGACCTTGTACTCATTTCATTTTTCGTCCGATACGACATGACCTTAATGTTTAGGGACGAAAATTAAAACTAAAAGGTCTATGGGCTATAGAATCACCTTAGCTAGTGGCGGCTCATGCCGAAAAAAAAAAGCGTACTCACCTAGTTTCGAAAAATGGAGTGCATTCACGGGATTTGTACATTTAGCGATTCACCAAATCAGGCATATTCTGAATAGAATATTATTTTTATTCAGTATCATCAGAGCAACGTCTTCTACAGTATGCTTGAAATAGCTTGGTGATACAATTTATTCGTGTACCTAGATAATTGGCCAAAGGTCAATGTTCTGTACATGTTCCAGCATTGTGGTGGAACTTTCATGAGGTGTAATGTACATATTGCACAACTACAAGGTATGCACATAATGGACAAGAATGGCAAAATATACTAAGGAGCCAAAGCCATAAGCCACAGCTGTAAAGCGTAGTTGTGACTGAAAAGGCATTGCCAAAACATCAGCTGCAGAGAAAGTCTCAATGATCCCCGATTACTACAAAACTCACGATTGATATGCACCTACCTGAAATGGCTAACACAAGTCTCTCTCAAGCTTAAGTGACTGGAAAACCTATGTAACTGAAACTTAAACAATTTCTTGCAAATGTAAAATGAATATATCTATGCTTAGAAAATAAGTTACAAAACATTTGTAGCTCTATAGTTTTTGAAGGTCTGATGTGCAAATTCTCAGACACTTGAAGCAAAAATCTAATAAAAGTGCTTTAGGTTTCCTTATTTTCTTGCTAATGATACCAGCTACTTTTGTGAAAGGAAGAGGTAACCTTTGTTTATTCATTTACCAATTTAGTGATCTGACTGATGATGCAAACGATAGATTTATGGAACTAATCCTCTTATGTATTGATATCAAAACATTGGGCGGATTGATTAGGTGACTCGGAAAATTGGCTAACCTAAATTCGCAAAAACGGATGTTTACTGGAATAGTGGTTTTGAATTTCGACGGGGCTTCCCTCTGTATATGAATCCAAAAGTTCCTTAAAATTATCTTTATTTAATTATACATTATGTCCACGAAATGTCATTTCCTGTCTACTTGGATGAAAAGCCTAGCTTAACGTTGTCATTGTATTTTACAATATATAGACGTGAGTTTCCCGAAGAGCTTCTGCGATTTGATGTTTTTTTTTTTTCCAGCTCCTGTAATCTGACACAATTAGGTATGTTCCTCATACCAACGAGTCTTAAATGTCCTGATGTATTTTGGGGGTGCTACGCCGCAAAGTTTTTCTAAAAATAGCACTGGTGTAAGCCTACCGACAACCACGACGCTTTTGTTATCATTTTTCCATAAAGAATAGGGCGTTTGGAACATATCAAGTCGCGTGTTGGATTCATTGTAAATCCCATAAGTACGAAAAATTAAACACTTCACATTCAGACAATAATCACTGATAACATAAAACATTAAGTTTTTACATAGGATGTAAATTGATAATAAACAGTAGCACATGCCACGCGGGGCTCGCTTCAAGCGGGTTACCACTCCTACCAACAAATTCATTTTGAAATAAACGAAAAAATAGTAAGAAAGTCCTGTATTTTGTTGGCAACGCGAGTTGGTGCGGAATATACATCTTTTATGAATCGAATCTGCCCCACTATCAGCCCCTCACCCACCGTATGTGTTACGGTCATCTTGGCCTTTTAATAACGGGAAGTAATCTAATCTCTGATGGATAGAGTCAACATGAAAAATTCAATGCTATGGCCGGGATTTGAACCACGGATCTCCTGGTTTTCGTCCAGTCACTCTAACCCTACCATGGTCAATGTGCCATCCTGACATTAAATTCTCCATTTGACTCGTATATTTCCCCGGTAGACCGCTAGGGGCTCTCGCATCCGAGATACATCGTTTGTGGCGACTTACTATCGTAAGTACTTGAGTTCCAGACTTCATCATTTAACTCTTATTATTTTAGTTAATTGATGCAAATTAATCATTTTGACTCTATCCATGAAATACCTTAGCCTATATACGGCTAGTGTAAACAAATAATTAATTTCAATCAATTAACTAAAACCTAATCTCTGTTTCATATAACCTAGCCCCGCTGACATATATCACTCCGCGTGCAACTACCTTCCCCCTCATCTTAATTGTCTAATGCTTTCGCGCCATAGGCTATAAGCGGTGCCTTCCAGTCACATTTAAAGCTGCAGTAAACGTCATAAATAATTTCCAGGAAGATTGATAAAATCATACAAATAAGAATATAAAGGCATGCAAAAGTACAGGTTTATAATGAAACTGAGCAAGTTGAAACTGAATGAATGAGCAATGAAACTGAAACAAGTTTATAATGAAAGGCCTTCGGCCTTTTCCACTGGGATTTTTTAAAACCAGCACACATACCTTGCAAAAATACTTGTCTTTCAGTCTTAAAAGTCGTGTCACGCCATTCTTGTGTGTCCTTCATTCACCCAAGTCTCGTCAAGGTAGTATATTTTGCGATTTGTATCCTGGAACAGTCTGATTGTCCTTAAATAACGTCTTCGCCACACAGCAATATCGCCCCTGGAGTGATAAGTTCCCCTGTTGTCTCAATTTCATGTTGCGATGTTTGTACGCATCTAACACACCTGTAAGTTCAGAGCACAGCTGTTCGACTTCTCTCACTGACAAAGACGGATTCTTCTCAGTGAGTGCATTAAACACATGCAACACAATTATTTTTTCGCCGCTTTGTAAAGGTTTTCCCTTGCGATGCTTCAGCTTCAATAAAATAATTTAGCTCTCGCAATCGGCACAACACACCTTCGAATGACGATATATGACTAATCCAGTTCAAAACAAGGTCAGTGATTGAAGTTATATAAACAAATATGTCATCACTACCGCTAAATCACGTGCTATCGTGCCATGTGCTTGAGAGCAAAGGAACCTCCTCTTTACTTTGTTTAAGAATTCACATGCATTTCAGATAAATCAACTCTGTTGCGTAATATATTTAATTTAAACAATTACGAAACTATAAATTTGACAATTCTCTTCCAACATATAAAGATATATCACCATGTTAAATAACGAACTAATTTTTATCGCACAGCAGTCTATACACAATAGCAGCCAATGAGAGGTGATTAGGTCACGTGACCGTTTGGAGATACGGGGCAAGCTTATGTGAAACAAGCATTAGCTGCATTATCGATGCGGAGCGCCAAGATAGCGGTTCCATTACAAAATATAATTTGGAGAACTCTTATAAATGAAAATTAAATGCTAGGACAGAAAACATACCTATGTAAGTTATTAAAAAACAAGTAGGTGGCTCGGCGCTTCAAATGCATTAAGGAAGAACCGCCCCTGTATCAAAGATAAGTGAGCTTTTTGTCACAAATTATTACTGTACTTTATTGAATTGCATTATATTTGCTTCACCATTAACAGCTTTAGTTTCAATTTTTTAATAGTTTAGTCTAATTTTATAGGGAAAACACTTTACTACACTGGACGTTTATAGATCTATTGTACTCTCCAGTCTTATTATTAACACTCATAATGAACTGAGGTCAGATATTCATATTGAACTGAATCAGGCTCTGTCTCATAATGGTTGAATATTTCCAATTTTGGAAATTAACTCCCAAAAATAAGTGCTCTTTGAACACTCACACAATAAATGGGCAGGTGTCTCATTTGCCTGTTGACACCATCTGCTGGTAGGATTCACTTGTGCAGATGCCGCCTCCGAATGTAAAGTGACCATTGAATAAGAGTTTTTCCCATTTAATTTGGGCAGTTCTTGTAGTCTCATCTGCCCAGTTTCGGTATAAAAGCTTTGGAGCACCTAAACCTACAGAAATACAGATGAAATCCAATAGTGCAGAACAACCAGTTCCTGATAATCAGCTTAACTTTCCTGATGACTATTCCAGTGCTGGTTCATGTTCAAACAATTTTGCTCTCTTCCCTTCTTAGTAGCTTCATCTACACTTTCTTTACCCATAATCCCTTTATGCCCCAACACCCCCTCAGTCTAAATTGTATTGTATCTAGTGCTGTGAGAGTTTTATAGTGTTCTAAAGTCAACTTTGACTTATTCCAGTGTTTATGTTATAGCATTGCTTTATACTCTTCCAAGTACAAGCAAAAATATAAAACGCCTTTTCCTGAAAGATTATGGCATACATTTTCAAGCTAAATGAAAGTTTGTTGTTGTGCTATAGGATCCAGCCTCTGTCCCAAATTTGGTTTTAGAACCATCAGTATACCAGATTTGGCCTTTATTTTACTCAAGTCTAGTCTATCCATTTAAGGACAGGAGATTTGAATGATCTGCCAAACAAAATGCTTGGTCATAAAACATCAATCATCATACTGGATATCTTAAATAATTTGTTCCTTGGTAGAGTCTGTCTAGTGAACGCGAGTGCAGTTAACCTCTCAAAGGAAACACCCTCCCGGCCACTAATGACCGTCATAAATCTATCTCCACACTTCAGAAATGGAACACTGTTGTTGAGGACCAATAGCAACCCTGATTTCCTCGAAGTGACAGTCGCATGTTTACTCCATGTGAAGTCTCAGTTGCCAAAGTTCCAACTTCCAGTTGATCTGTTTCATTACGTGCAGAAATTCGTTGTGTGTCACGATATGGAGACTGTGGGAGGGAAATGCAGTGGTAAATGCATTAGATTACTTTCAGTCAAGTGAAAATAATCGAAGTGATGACAATAGTGTGAATAACTGGGCCGCGTTATATTACTGGAACAGCCTGAAAAAACAAATTATAACGGGAACTGTTTGTAAGCAAATTCAAGCGCTTGTTTTGAACACATATAAATATGTGCTGACAAATAATCTTGGTAAGGGGTCGTGCAGTGAACCTGACGATAAATTCTGGGTATCCACAGAAATACAGTAAGAAATATTGTGACGAAATGAATACCAAAGACGCTGATCAAGTGTGAAAACAAAAGGAAACGTTTCTCTAAAGTGGATAATTTCACATGCGATTTAATTCCCCGAGAAATTTATAGATTCTATGCAAAAGGGAGAGTGCCCACCTTAGACGAATTGGTTGCACATTTGCAAGAAATTTGTGATTTTCCTTATGGGCACTGCATCTTGCGCGGTCTCCTAAAGGAGCTGGATTTCAAATACCGCACTTTGAATAAGAGAAGGGTTATTATGGAATCCAGTAGAACTGTAGCTTGGCTATATATATAGTCAAAACTAAGGAAGTTTTGCAGTAATGGACATAAGATAATTTATTTAACGTAACCTCGTACGATACCCATGACGTATCGAGAAAGGTGGCAACCTTGCAGAAAGGTCTGGGAGAAGGAGGGCCGGTGTTGTAAAACGATTATAAGTGTTCGTCAAAGACAGCGGCCGACGTGCGCATGAGTTAACTAAACCGATTCTAGATAGTTTGAGGAGACCTAAATGCTCACTGTGCGTGCACTATGTATGCTCTGACCTTTTTTATTTTTGTTTTTCTAATTTGCGTCCTCGAATGTTAAGTCATATCAGATGATGAATGAAAGGGGTGAAATGATGCTCCAATGAGCCCGGGGTGGAGGTTAGAGTTACCTGATATTCGCCTCTCAGGATAAGGGAAAACCTCGGAAGAAAACCTTATCCAGGTAACTCACCCTAACCAAGATTCGAACTTGGGACCTCTTGAATGTGAGGCAGACACGCTATCATCTACGCTACCGAGGCGGGCATGCTCTTACTGCACACTACTTTCCATCACTCTGTAATAAGTCCTGTGCTACGGTAATGTAACTACAACACATAAAATACAGTATTAATGGCATATGCAATCATTATAGCTCTGTGGAAATTTACTTATATGTAGCAATCTGGCAGTTTCAGCATTTCATGAAAGTCCGTAATAATAAGCAGTCAATATATTATGATTTGCAAATAATATCTGTTTTGTGTAGCTTAAGAAACATGCTTTTTACATATACTTCTTATATATTTAATACATTTTCTAGTTAATTATGTTTTTTTTAAAGGTTATTATGTGTCACTGAATACCCTTGGTGAAGTACAAGAACAAGTCCTGCGTTACTTGCCTGTCATGTCTCGGCCTCTTGTTCTGTCTAAAGAACATCCTATAAATTGGACTCCTCTTTATGCTGATATTACGGTATGTATAAAGAAAATAACCTTAGCAATGAAGGTTTAGTACTTTTCAGGAAAACTGAGCACAAATAAGATTTATTGGTATAATTTGGTTAACTGAGGAATAAATAGAAGCTGAAGTGAAAGTTTCTTTAATTTCATCATATCTTATTAGTTTTTCCAAAATTTAATCCTCCAATTTTCTTATTTACAACTGTAAATAAAAGTACAGAAAGCATATAAAATATATCTTTCCCATATGTGTAGAAACAACAAAACAATCTACTTCTCTTTTGTAGGATTCTACAATCACTGATTGGCTCTGGGAGCAAAGAGAAAATAAGGAACAGGAGGATGTTTCAGATTATTGTTATCCTAAAAGATACAAAGTTCGTGCATATAATCGTTCAGCTAAAGTAACCATCAATTGTACAGAAGAATCAAAAATAAAAAGGGTGAGTATTAGGTTTATAAAAAACTTATAAAAGGAAATGACCTAAGGTAAAGTTTATATTATGCTTTATTGAAAACTAGATTTGGTGGCGTTATTGGGCATGCCAATACAAAGTGTGCCAATCATCTTATTTTTATGTTTATCATTGCTCTAAATTGATGGAGGTTTGCCTGTTTATTTTAATGTATAGGATTAACACATTGAAATCATCAAATGTAATCAGTTGCTACACAGGTTCTTACTCTGTGAAGTTAGCTCTTTACTTCTCTATAAACCTTTCTTCTACATGCAATGACAAGGGAGAGGAAAGGAAATATTCTCCTTTATCACAACACATGGTGACAAATTGTGACATTGACATGGTTTTGCCTATGTCTGAAGAAAATATACCAAAGGAAGACAGCTTCGAGAGTTGTGATGTATTTCAGTCGGGAGCGAGGCCTGCACTGCGTGTGACGTCAGGCTAGAGCCGTGTAGTACCAAGTTGCCTATATAAATGGCGCTGAGTACAGAATTTGAGGGTTCAGTCAGGTTTTGCACACTCGATGATAATAATGTAGCTGCCACGTACCTAATGGAACTGTTAAATTTACAATGTGACGATTTATTGAAGGCCAAATATACATACCTACAAGAAAGACTTGACTGTTTTTTACAAGAATGTCCCCCAAACCAGATTTCCGAGGTTGTATTCACTTGCCGCATGGACATTGTGTATATCTGGCTCGACATACGTGTGCGAACAATTCTTCCTCTGTTATGAAATTAGCTTAGTCCAAACACTGTACCTTGTCATATCACAATCTAATATGCAGCCTTCAATTACAGATTTCCCAGACATTACGTTCTGACATGATAAACCAGTTAAAGAAAAACAAAACAGAAAGTGTCGGAAAATGTTCACCTAATTTTGTTCTAAATGGGTCTCCTCTAATTTGCAGAGAAAATTACTTGATGTTTTATTTTATTTACTTTATAACATGCCTGTCCTTCACATAAACTACGAGTTTGAAGTTTTATATATTTTCTCATCGCACAGAGCCAACATATAATTGTTTATAAACTGTGACCAATTGTGTAATTAAAGCAGTCAGCATTAATATTACAATACCCAAGATGCATGACCGTATTCCTAACTAAAATGGTGGGGGGAGGGGGGGACTTGCCTAAAAATGTTTCTAGATGCTGTTCAACCACAAGGTTTTGTAGAACATTTTCTTGTATTTCTTTCTCTTGTATGCAGGTTGCTACATGAGCTTCAGAATTCTTATGTTCGTGGATATTTTTTCTTAGAGATGTTAGTTGGGCACCTTTAGTTCCTCCACTTGGACCCACAAGAACTCAACTCCATTCCTTAGAAATATACCCTCCCTGATATTTGTTTACTTTTAAACTTTGCACGTTATTACAAACTGAACACCCCAATTTGCCTACCTTGGATACTAACAACTCATACTTTGTCTGAATTCACTCCACGTACTGTCACTCCAACATACAGGATAATCGGCAAGTTTCCAGACTCCAAATGGCTAAAAATTATTTCACTGGTTTGAATTTAATTGTCAGTTTTATTGATTTTAGAAGCATTTGGAGAACATTCAGAGACAGAGGAAACTGCCAATTTAGGTTTAGTACCTATAAAATAATAGAATATAGTACGTTTCATTTTTTTTTTAAGAAAAAAAGCTACCTCACCAATAATATTCTATATTTAAACAATAGTTTATAGCACTTTAGAGAAACTTGTCATATTCCAGATTGAAACAACACAGAAATACTCTCCTGATCTAACACTAGACTGACAAGTGAATTCAAGGGTTTCTGAAATCTCAAATACTGGTCGTAGAAACTTTTACATGATGCAAGAGGAGTAGGCTCAAATTACAGTAACTTCGGCACGTAGCACGCTTTACCTGCCTCATGTATATTGTTCTTTATTATTGCCATGTTTGTCAAGTCCTAACCCCAAGCATTAATGCAGAAAACTTTCGCTTTACTGGTCACTCAGACTCAACCCTCCTGCAAATAATATGTGGCTGTCAGTTCAATGCTGTATCTTGAAATTACGACATATATTGGAGTATTTATCAAAATTAATTTCGACTTACTACTATTTTAATTTTTTACTGAAAATCACGCAGTACTATGAATGTTATAATTAAGAAAGATAATGAATTAAATAATAGTGTAAATAATATTAGTAAGGGGACTGCATCCCCCTCTGAAAAATAGTGGGGGGACGACGTACATCCATGTTCCCCCTCCACTATGAACCTGCCAAGATATAAGTTGTACATATTATTAACACCCAATACATTTCCTGTCTTTCAATGCGGTGACGTCACACGCTAACCTGCCTTTCGTTCGGTAGCATATTTTGCGGTGAGAGCTGGCAGAGCTGACATCACACCGCTACTACCTGTCTTCCCCTGAGCTATACTTGCCTTGTCTTATACCAAATATCCTTTCTATTGAATTTAATCTGTTTGTACAATACCTTATTATTATAATGGAAGACTACTTTAAGGCGCAGAATATATTATGCTTTACACTCACTTTTTATTTCAAACATGTCATATGAAATGAGCAGAAGGGTGCATATTTTGCAGATGAATTTAGAGTCTGTGTGGGATAAGAAGTCATGAATTTCTAGAAAGAGAAAGCAGTACTAACTCGTTCACTTGCATGCTGTTTTGTGGTGAATCTTTTAGGACGAAGGTGGAAGAAGGTTTACTCTGGGAATCTGTACACTTGAGTAGGGAATGGTAGAAGAAAACTGACCACAAGGAAAGTTTCGACTGGAAGAAACATCCCTCTTCCATTGTAGTAAATGAAAGGTAGCTCAGGTCATTCCTCCACTATTGCTCTCTCTCTCTCTTTCTGACAATTTAACCCAAATGGACTCTAGGTACTTAATGCTCAACATTTTCTTAAATGTATCTTTTCAGAGCAAGAGAATATCCAGAAAATCTTTCTAAAAAATGATTCTAGGCAAATCAAATTAATATCTGCTTCTAGAATGCACCCACATTAATCCTACATTGTTGAAATGTGTCTCAGTTGCCTGTGGTCTCCAAAATTCTAGCCCTGCCACTGTCTAAATTTATATTCACTATTATATGTCCTGTTTCTGACTTTTATATCCAATAGTTTTTTCACAATTACATCTAACTTCCTATTTAGGTATTTATTAATTTATTTATATTAATATATTGTTGTTCACCATCCTGTACATAAGTACTTACTTGCCTGAAATACTTTCTGCAGAAATATTTACTGCAAGTAGCCCATTTATAAACATTGTCTTTTTTCTGAACAGTTCATAGAGTTCCTTCAATAAGATAATATTTAGGGTGGAGGGACTGAAACTGTTACACATTTATTTTTCTAATATGAGATGGTGAACAATTTTACTAAAATAGTCCATCTCTACCTCATCATCATTTCTTTTCTTTTCTTGGTCACTGCAAAGATAGATTTGAAGAATATGTGCTTATACTTGATTTTAATATAAGTATGCATTGATCTGTAATATTTTAAGCTAAATAAATGTATTAATTTCTCTAATAAATACTTTTGTTATGATACAGGCCCAAGATCGGAATGGAGAAGAGAGATTGTACCATTTCATGACTTCTGTTTCTGTACCAGTTTTGGATCACTGGGGAAACACTGTAAGTTATACCATATATGAATATATACTGTTTTGCAGCTCCTAAAACAGCAAATTAGGCAGCTTTTATAATATGATTTGGTTGGGTTTATAGCATTGCAGAAACTGAAAATAACATTGCCATTTTTTGGGATCATTCATTCTTTTCTTCTACTTCACATATTATTATTCAATATAAAAATATCCAGTAACTCGAAAATGTAATTCATCTTGTTTCAAACCTTCAAATTCAGAACTGTTCAGCATTTCGTTCTTGAGAAGAAACCAGACATTCCCTAAGATTTCAGGTAGTGCTTCAAAATCTATCTTTCATTAATTTTTATTATTATTTTAAACACTAAGCAAATGCTTCTCCAAACTATAAAACCTGTTCTTATTTGAAAGCACACTAGTTATTATAATATTCCAAATAAGTCATAGCTATTAATATAAGAAACAAACCTAGAAACAGAATGTCAGTTTGAATCAAAATAGTTATATTGACATCACTTATGTTTACTTAAATGACATATTTCTGGAAGCAGTTTGTTCACTATAACTACTCTCCACATTGCAGTGGTGAAGCTGCAATGTAGCACTGGAAGTGCCACTTCCCCAAGAATTTCAGAAGAAAAACCAGAAAATTCATGCCAAACTATGTTTTATTTACTCTGGATACATGATCAAAATTTATTTGCAAATATCCGCAGTGCTGCAAACAATTTGACAGCTGCTTAGATTTGAGTGACCAGTTCCATTAGCTCATTTAATACCCAATATTTACACATTCGTAACCTTGAATGCCCTGTTTCATAGGTTTCCAGAAGCAATTGTGACTCTTTGAAGTTAGGAAGCATTGACAGATTTTGTCATGTGATATCTCTGTAACATGTGAAGAAAAGTTTATTTTTTTGTTTTATGTGGAGCTATTAAATACAATTGTAACTATATTTCAATAGCATTAGCAATAGTATTTCATGTAAATTGGTATTTAGTGATGACATATAGGATATTCTTGTGAAGTTCTAAGTTATTAGCAAGTATGTGTGAATGGCATACTTTGTCTATTTTAGGCTAACGATTCATGAGGTGTGAGTCAGCGGTAGGAAAAATTGGAATGGTTCTATTAAGATTATCCCAAAGAGGGTAGTGATCATTACAAGTGAGTTGATACAATGCTAAATTAAATGCAAAATGGAATTTGTTATCTTACTGGTCTTTTCTTTTGGAAACCACTTTCATCCTTTGTAGATTGGCCATCTATCATTAAACTATTTTGAAATGTGGTGAGTCTGTACTTAAGTATTCCATGAAAACTGATGAAAGCTGATTAAAAGCTGGAATATTGTGATTTTTTCCAGATTTTCTTCAGTCACCCTTCATTTTCTCTTTGCATCCAACATTGCAATAAACCATACACAAAGCATCTCTTCTCTTCTCTGGCCATTCACTGGAGTGTCAAACACAGGGCTTCTGCTCTGTCATTCTATTGCTCTGAAAAATCACTGAATAGCAGTACAATACATTGTACATCACATTACAAAACTGCTGCTATAGTGAATACACTCCTATTTTACATCACTTAGTGGATGTCAGTTCTCAGAACATTGCCATTCCTCTTGTTTAACCTTGCTTCTTGGATTGGGAACATCTCTCTCTTTCTCATTTCAACCAATCATGCACCAGCCCGTACAAAGAACAAGTCTAGTATCTACAAAGTGAGAAGCCTGGAATTGTCATATTATTCTTACCTTCAGCTTGAAGTATGTAAACAATTGCACCTTACTCATCTGCAACACCAAGCTACTTCCTCTAAAATAAGTTGAAGAAACTTGATCCAGTGAGGTGAGAATCCTCCGAATTCATGTTTGCATGTTGTTTAAATCTTTCAAGATAGTACTTCCTTTAAATACATGATATATGAAGCTAGTTATAATGAAGCAACAAATACTACACAAATAAAATAATTTGTAACATAATACTTCACTTATCTTAAAAGAAAATGATGAACATTTTCTTATTAATACAATTTTGAGTCGAACTAATACTCATTGGAGCATTGAGTATTAGTTCGACTCAAAATTGTATTAATTTTGTGCTTCATTGTATCATAGTCCTTAAAGAACAGAATAATTTTCTTATTAATTGATGAGGATTGCAATTTTGTGAATACTCATTTACATCATCAACTCAAAATCAAAACTAAATCGAAACTTGGATTGGACTGTACATATAGAAGATTTGATTAAAAAATTAAGTAAGTAGTGCTATGCTTCAACAACATTAAAAATAATAGCAGACATAAAGACAGTCCGAATGGCATATTTTGCATATTTTCATTCCCTTATGAATTATGGTATCACCTTTTGGGGTAATTCAAATATGCCAGGAAAGGTCTTTTGAATGCAAAAAAGAGCCATAAGAATAATAGTGAACCAACCTGCACATGTGAGCTGTAGAGTGTATTTTAAGGAAGTGAAAATTATAACCCTGCCATGTTTATACATATACAAAGTTCTTTTACATGTAAAAGCTAGTTTAAATTGCTTTAAAACATATGCAGTGACACACCAGCATGATACAAGAAACAGTTCAAACCTACTAGCAATTATTAAATTTTAGATGAGTCGCATTTTTTACACATCTGCTTCACTTTCGTACCTATTTTGAGGACATGTTTCGCAAATCTTCGTTTGCATCTACGGCTCTTGTGCGACTGACGCTAGATCCAGCGGTGTGGGTAATTCTGGGGTTGTTGCTGCCATCTGTTGATTTAGTGATGAACTGAAATGTGGGATTCTCTTCTAGCGGGATTTCAAAGTTCATTAGTTGGTTTTTATGTTTTTCTATGTATATCCTCTCCCATATGACGAGTTCACTATGTTTTTGTACGTATTTTAGTAATTCTGTGCTATCTTCAATTTCATGATTTTCAGACCAGAAATGAGCTGCTATTGCGGACTTATCAATATTTTTGTATCTTAAGTGCCTGAAGTGTTCTTTCTTTCTAGTGCCTATGTTCCTTTTTGTCCTTCCTATGTAAATTTTTTCACAGTCTTTACACTTAATTTTGTAAATGCCTGACTTTTCCTCTGGTTTTATCTTATCAGTATTATTACTGTGAAGTAGGTTTTTAATGTTGTAATTGTTTTTTGGTGCCAATGTTATATTGTATTTCTTGAATATTTTTTGGAACTTTTTTGTGGCCCAGGGGTGGTAAGTAAATTTAGCAAATCTAGTTTCTTGTTTTATTGGTGTGAGAGCTGTGATCTGTTTTAATTTCTTTTGAAGTTTGAATAATTTTAGTTTTTTATCTACAAGGTTTTTTCCATATCCATTTTTAATTGCAGTTTTTAAGATTTGATGGTATTCGTTTTGATATTCTTGCTGGCTGAGAGGTAGATTTACTAATCTGTGTGTGAGACTGTTGATGGTTGCATGTTTGTGTGGAATTGGGTTGAAACTATTTGCTTTGATGTAATTATCTGTGTGTGTTGCTTTTCTATGAATGCCAAATTCTAGTTTTTCATTGCCTTTTTTGATTTTAAGGTCTAAAAAAGGTAGAGTACAGTCCTCTTCAGTTTCTACTGTGAATTGTATGCTGGGTTCTTGCAGGTTGAGTAGTTTCAAAGCATCATCTATTAGTTTGTAGGGCACTATTGCAAAGATGTCGTCTACGTATCTGTACCATGTTTTAAACATATGAGGGAAGGCTTTAGTAATATGTGTTTCGAAAAAGCTCATGTATAGATTGGCCAAAAATGGTGATAGCGGGCTTCCCATAGCTAGTCCTGAAATTTGTTTGTAATATTTTCCATCGAAGACAAAAAATTTTTTTTTTTTGATGTATACATAATTCAGTCATTGCCACATATTCTTCTATTGCATTGGCATCCAGGTTTATAGAATTTAGCCATTTTTTCAGTTGAATCAAAAGTTTGTCTAATGGAATGCTAGGGAAGAGGGAGCGGACATCAAAGGATACTAAAGTGTCATGAGGTTTTAGTTTAAGATTTTGAATTTTTTCTACCAGGTCTAAAGAGTTTTTTAGAAATCATGAAATTGAAGATAGCACAGAATTACTAAAATACGTACAAAAACATAGTGAACTCGTCATATGGGAGAGGATATACATAGAAAAACATAAAAACCAACTAATGAACTTTGAAATCCCGCTAGAAGAGAATCCCACATTTCAGTTCATCACTAAATCAACAGATGGCAGCAACAACCCCAGAATTACCCACACCGCTGGATCTAGCGTCAGTCGCACAAGAGCCGTAGATGCAAACGAAGATTTGCGAAACATGTCCTCAAAATAGGTACGAAAGTGAAGCAGATGTGTAAAAAATGCGACTCATCTAAAATTTAATAATTTTCGCTTCACTGTGGTGTTCCAATACAGTTGAATCTCGATACTACTAGCAATTAGTCATAATACCATGTTATACAAAGATTCCTTCACTTATAGTGGTACCCAACTGTACAATAAGTTACCTCTTTATTTAAAACAGATTGACAAGCAAAAGATTTTTAAATTGAAACCATACATTTTTAAGTGAAGCATGTTTTTATTCTATTCAAGAGTATTTGGAAAGTTAAGTTATATTATTATATTTAGGCATTTACTCTTATACATATTTTTTCTTTTCCCCCCGTAATTTCTGTATTTAAATTTTGTAAATACTTTTGTTTTGACATGTCCAGAATCTTGTATGGAGACTTAAAGGATAAATAAATTGAATTGAATTGAATAACCTCATCATGTTACAATCACTAGAGGTCACTATGTTTTTGCCAGTACTACCAAAATCTGAAAATGTAATCTGGTTAGTACTGGCAAAACATAGTGACCTCTAGTGTTTGTAATGTTGACAAGAAGGTTGTTTGAGATGATGATGTGAATGAGTATTCACGAAATCGAGATCCTCATAAATTAATAAGAAAATGTTCAATATTTTCTTTTAAGATAAATGAAGTTTTATGTTACAAATTATTATATTTGTATAGTACTTCTTTTCCCTTTATCAATTATGCTGGAACTTTTACACAGGAGCACTTAAAAATGAACTTGTTTTATTTGTTAATTAGCTTGAAGATTGGTCCTAATTACTTTATAAACAGCAGCAATATAATAGGATTTTTGAGAGAAAACAATCCTTAATATTTGAGTAATGCATAGGTTTAAACCAAAATAAAGCATTTGGGCAAAATCTGCTATGGTGAATTTAGTAATATTTATCATATAACCCCAACAAATAGTGAAACAAGAATATTATATCAACTTCCAATATGATTAATGTTCCTTTCCTAGAAATTTGTCTTTCTTAAATTTCATTCTTCTTCTTCTTCTTCTTCTTCTTCTTCTTCTTCTTCTTCTTCTTCTTCTTCTTCTTCTTCTTCTTCTTCTTCTTCTTCTTTCTTCTTCTTCTTCTTCTTCTTCTTTCTTCTTCTCTTCTTCTTCTTCTTCTTCTTCTTCTTCTTCTTCTTTCTTCTTCTTCTTCTTCTTCTTCTTCTTTCTCTTCTTTTCTTCTTCTTCTTCTTCTTCTTCTTCTTCTTCTTCTTCTTCTTCTTTCTTCTTCTTCTTCTTCTTCTTCTTCTTCTTCTTCTTCTTCTTCTTCTTCTTCTTCTTCTTCTTCTTCTTCTTCTTCTTCTTCTTCTCTTCTTTCTTCTTTCTTCTGTCTTCTTCTTCTTCTTTTCTTCTTCTTCTTTCTTCTTCTTCTTCTTCTTCTCTTCTTCTTTCTTCTTTTCTTCTTCTTCTTCTTCTTCTTCACTTCTTCCTTCTTCTTCTTCTTCTTCTTCTTCTTTCTTCTTCTTCTCTTCTTCTTCTCTTCTCTTCTCTTTCTTCTCTATCTTTCTTTCTCCTTTCTTTTCCTTCTCTCTCCTTCTCTCCTTCTCCTTCTCCTTCTTTTCCTTCTCCTTCTCCTTTCCTTCTCTTCTCCTTCTCCTTCTCCTTCTCTTCTCTTCTTCTCTTCTTCTTCTTCTTCTTCTTCTTCTCTTCTTCTTCTTCTTCTTCTTCTTCTTCTTTCTTCTTTTCTTCTTCTTCTTCTTCTTCTTTCTTCTTCTTCTTCTTTCTTCTTCTTCTTCTTCTTCTTCTCTTCTCTTTCTTCTTCTTCTTCTTCTTCTTCTCTTCTCTTCTCCTTCTCCTTCTCCTTCTCCTTCCTCCCTCTCCTTCTCCTTCTCCTTCTCCTTCTCCTTCTCCTTCTCCTTCTCTTCTTTCTCCTTCTCCTTCTCTTCTCCTTCTCTTCTCTTCTCTTCTCCTTCTCCTTCTCCTTCTCCTTCTTCCTTCTCCTTCTCCTTTCCTTCTCTCTCCTTCTCCTTCTCCTTCTCCTTCTCCTTCTCCTCTCTCCTTCTCCTTCTTCCTTCCTCTTCTCCTTCTCCTTCTCCTTCTCCTTCTCCTTCTCCTTCTCCTTCTCTTCTCCTTCTCCTT
>CM060947.1:69642973-69650473 GCA_030765055.1 Mantis religiosa | reverse complement strand
CTGCAAGAGAATGGAACAGGGAACTCATAGAGGTAATGTACAGAAAGCTTTATAAACATACATGTTAAAAATGTTTTCTTAATTCAAAATTATACCTACAATGAGTTGACCGAGACACTTATACTTCACATACTATAAATTTTCTTTCAACTCATTTCACCTCCACCTGAAGGCCTTATCAAGAAGTTGTTGAATGGCTAGAACTTTGGTGCTCTAGCTGATCCTGGCTCCAGTAAACAAATTCAATATCACAAGCCTCATCATAAAACCAAAAACAGAGTAACTTCCTCTGGAAAAAAATTTCGGCATTTATAGAATTACTTGCTCAGACTGTATTAACATATACATTGGAAATACAAAACATAACATTAGAACCAGAATAAAAGAACACTTTAAGAACATCAAGCAAAAGGAAACATCTAAATCTGTATTAGCAGCACACTTCTGGAATCATAACCCCAACACAGAGCAAAAACCCCAACTAGTAAAACCAGTCCACATAAATCATGAATTAAACATCTGGGAAAACATTTATATAAAGAAATTTGAAACACATTCTTCAAGTGCAAAACGTGTTGGAAGCAAATTTGTGGTATGAGTCCCAGTCAACTCATTGTATGATTTTAATTAATACATTTTATTACTTTACAGTGTTAATTCCAATTTACCTTTTCAAATTATGTAATCTTAAGTTATTTTGGTCCACATTTTAATAAATATAAGCAATAAGAGAAAATCAGCCTTGCAGAATAATCTGTTATACTCTGGATATTTAGGACCTTTCCTAGAGTAAAGTTTGAAATTGATAAATACCAGCTCCAAAGTTTTTAGCGAATCCTGTTGTTTACCAGAAGTAAAGTTTTTTAGTAGGAGGAAAAGAATACTTCTCTTTGTTGTAAAAATGAAAAGTTTGCAAGGCCTAGAGCTATATAGCACCTACAGTTTTTCAATAAATATACAATCAGGTTTAAACCTGTAATTAATGAAGGTTACAGAAATAAATGGAATAGAATATTTGTAATACCTTTAAAAAGCATTTCAAAATGGAAAAAAAGGCGGAAAAATAGAGTGATATTTTTGTAATACCTATCAGAGCTTTTATTCCTCAATAATAACAGCACAGTGGCTTCATGCAAACTACAATGAAACACATACTTTTAGTTAATTGATGGAAATTAATCATTTCTTCACACCAGCCGTATATAGGCTAAGGTTTTTAATGGATAGAGTCAACATGAAAAATTCAATGACATGGCCGGAATTTGAACCACGGACCTCCTGGTTTCCGTCCAGTCGCTCTAACCCATTGAGCTACCATGGCCAACTTGCCGTCCTGACATTAAATTCTCCATTTGACTCGTAAATTTCCCCAGTAAACCACTAGGCGCTCTCGCATCCGAGATACACCTTTCGTGTTGACTCTATCAAAAACCTTAGCCTATATATGGCTAGTGTGAACAAATGATTAATTTCCATCAATTAACTAAAATAATAAGAGTTAAATGATGAAGTCTGGAACTCAAGTACTTACGATAGTAAGTCGCCACAAAAGGTATACCTTGGATGCGAGAGCGCCTAGTGGTTTACTGGGGAAATATACGAGTCAAATGGAGAATTTAATGTCAGAACGGCACATTGGCCATGGTATCTCAATGGGTTAGAGCGACTGGACGGAAACCAGAAGATCTGTGGTTCAAATCCCGGCCATGGCATTGAATTTTTCATGTTGAGTCTATCTATCAAAAACCTTAGGCTATATATGGCTAGTGTGAAGAAATGATTCATTTCCATCAATTAACTAAAATAATAAGAGTTAAATGATGAAGCCTGGAACTCAAGTACTTACGACAGTAAGTTGCCACGAAAGGTATATCTCGGATGCAAGAGCGCCTAGTGGTTTACTGGGGAAATATACAAGTCAAATGGAGAATTCAATGTCAGGATGGCACGTTGGCCATGGTAGCTCAATGAGCTAGAGTGACTGGACGGAAACCAGGAGATCCGTGGTTCAAATCCCGGCCATAGTATTAATTTTTCATGTTGACTCTATCTATCAGAAACACATACTGTTTCACATATGGCTTTCTGAAAGAAAAATTTTTCAGATTCTATCTGAAGTGCAGTTGGCACATTGTTGTTACTATATGGCAACGTCAGGCATTAATGGGAAAAATATTTTAATAAGTTATTTAGCACACAATATGTCATTCAAAACTTACAATGTTTGCTTCTCATTCATGTTCCAGCTTCGCAAGGCTTTAGTAAATCAAACTACTGGAAGGAAAACACTCTCAGTAAAATACCATTATGATGATATGGTAAGTCATAATTCATATTGTTTTGCAGCATTTCTGCCAGAAATGCCTGAAAAGTACTTTTAGTTAAAATATTTATTTTACTTTGCTGTTCTACTACAAATTGTCTTTAAATGTGACTGAATTTATTTGATGTTATGCTTTACACTTGTTACCAAGTTCAAAATCGATTTATCTAGTAGAAAGGATGTGCTTCTTTCTGTGTACAGTTGAAAGAAAGGAGTTGACCTTCTATTAAACTTCAGCAAATACTTCAATTAAAGTCATAAATAAAAAGGCAAATGCTTTAAAATAAAATAAAATGTTCCAGTTTTTAGTGTGCAAAATGTGTAAATATTATTTAAAAACACCTTTGTTTTAAAATTCAGATCATCCCTTTGTTTTAATCTTAAATACATAACTTTATTAAGTCAAACTGATTATGAAGATGAGTTAATATAATGAAAAGTTGATAACTCCATTAGTATTCAACCTAACAACATTCTGCAAGTTAACAGCAATGCATTGTTAATAAAATTTTGTCATATGACAGTTTTTACAACACTTGTAATGTGTAAAATATTTTGGTTCTTTTTATATAGTACCTCCTTATAATGAATGCCAATTTTGGAATAAATAATAAATACCTATCATATGGTCTGTCCTGCTCCATGGCATAGTGGGCTAAGGCGTCATGCTTTGGTTCCCTGCCATGTAAAGTAGCCCGCAATTGCTCCCACCCCTGGGGGTGTAGATTTTAAGTCCCGGGTATAGGACCGGTGTCCACTCAGCATCATGAGGAAATTGAGGAAATTAAGTGGCCCTGGTTAAGGGAGCCAACTTTACAGCTGGGGGTTGCCGAGATGCTGACCACATCTCCTCCCATATTAGTTGGATGATCTCTGCCTTACGTATGTATGTGGCCGGCAGTCGGGTTGGCAGGCATTGGCCCTCTATAGGCTGTAGCATCATGGATTATCATATGGTCTAGTTTGTAACCTAACTTTTGTTATATAGGTAGTAATACCTTAACAATCAGTTCAACTGCCCTTGACTTAAATATGCACTTACATGCAAAGCATATTGTTTTAAAAATGTTGGTTTTTATTTTAGGAATAGTCTATTTTGTATTTATATAGCAGTTATATGTCCAAAAGCTTTGACAAGTTTTATTACATGTGTAAATAAGTCTCCGTCATACTTTAAAGGAGTTATAATAAGTGCTGCAATATACTTGTATTCAACTGCAATTCACTCAGTACCACTTGTCTTGTATTCTACATAACTGAAACTGTTTTAATGTTTATGACAATTATGCACTGTTGTCAAAAATAAATATAAAAAGAAAAGTATACTGTGTGTACTAAGTATATACCATCATCTGGACCCATATGTTTTTTATATTTACTTAGTTTATAAAACATCACTTTTTCATTATGTTAAATTGACTTGCTATTAAATCTATCAGAACTATATTTACTTTCAAAGGACCTTAATTTTATTGTATGTTTCTCCTTGTCTCAAGTGACAAATTCAGTGTTTGCTTTGTTCATAATTACAGAAACGTATATCTGGAAACATGACACAGCACTATTATTATGCTGGAATTTCAGGCACACCTTTTACTGTGGTGATTGCTTTACCTGCACACTATGGCACAAAACTGGTGCAGACATCAAGTATTAGTCTTCTTGGTAAGTGTAACCATGTATTTTTCTCTTCTCTTTATTTTTCCTACATTTCTTTGTATGCTTGTAAAGCTCAGTATCTCTTTGCAAACCTCAAAATAATTTAAAAGCACTGATAAAAGTAGGTAGGATAAAGATGATATATGTTGACACTTCTCCCTCTAAGCTGCAAAATTAGTTTTAAGGAAAGACTGAATTTGCAGTTCATAGAAAAGCTCATACGTAAATAAATAAAGGGTAAGAGGCTCATCCTCAAACTGCATATAAAGCAGCACTTAACAGCATGATACTTATGATCGTAAACATACCACTAAATAATGTTGAGTGTGGCAAGGAATATAGAGATGGGTGTATAATGTAAAAGTAAATGGATTCAAAAATAAATGACAGATATAAAATATCAAAATTCAGGAATTAAAAGCTGATGAAATAGAACTTGATAAAAAATATTCCTTTCACTACAATAAAATCTAAAGTGGGTAAATGAAAAATCTTATGTGTTACAATCATATGATTTTCTCTACTCTTGATTATTGGATTAGATTAGACTATACATGCTATTCTTACAAGCATTTACTGCTCTATCTTCTTCATGTTCATCGAGGTAAGTATTATTGCTAATTTTCTTATAGGTGGAAAGGAACTATGGGAATACAGGAGAATCTAAGTGACAGTAGCAAGTGGCTACATAGGTAATTCCTTCAAAATTACATCCTCTTTCTGCCCACAAGTTAAAAAAATGGAATCACAATTTCACATTTGAGTGAGAAAAGTATACATGGAATCTATTAGAGATAGTTCAGCAGTTAAAAAATAGTGCATTTTAATGAGATCTAAATTTATTGTGTAGTAAGATTTTATTATCTCTTATGGTTAACCAGTTATGCAAAAGTCATCCAGAATGAGGAGAGTGTCTAAGGACATTCCTAGAAAATTGAAGACATACATTTCATTTGGTACAAAAATATTTTAAACATATTATACAAATAAAAATATTTGCTACTTAACGTCCACTTATCTTAAGAAGTTGATGTTAATACTTCTATCTTCTTTTTAAAAAATCAATTTCATGGACATTTGCTCACATCTTCAGTCAACACACTTCATCGTCAAGGATGAGGTTGACGAAAGTTCAACCTTGTCATTATAGTTCATCCTTGACGACGAAGTGTGTTGACTGAAGATGTGGGCAAATGTCCATGAAATCAATTTTTTAAAAAGAAGATAGAAGTATTAACATCAACTTCTTAAGATAAGTGGACGTTAAGTAGCAAATATTTTTATTTGTATAATATTTATTACACCACTGTAACTAGCTTCATTTTCTGTGTAGTTTTAAACATATGTTTACTTTAATCAAATTATTGCAGAGATTTTTGAGAAATGCACAATTTTTGAAAACATTTCCATATAAAGAACAGTCTGAGATGGGAAGACTTTCTTGAAAATGTGTTGCATCGTTGGAAAATGTTGGAGTTAAATACCAAGTGTGACATTTTAGTTTTTGAGTTATGTTATTTACAGACAGGGTGAGTTATCTGGATAAAGATTTTTTCCAGGGCTTTTCCTTATCCTGAAAGATGAATGTCAAATAACTCTAAACTCTATGGACCTTAGACTCATTTGAACATCATTTCACCTATTTCATTCATCATCCGATATGACTTAACATTGGAGGATGTTAACTAAAAAAAGGTAAGCAAACATGCTTTTTTGGATTCAGAGGACCTCAAAATGATTTCCATTGTAATCTCAGCATCAAAGTTTTAGGTTGAATGTAATACCTTTTCTACCTATGTATGTGATAGAAAAAGTAAAACTAACTTAGGTATACCATTCAAAGAACAGACGTGACACATTAAAAAAAAAAAAAAAAAAAAAAGATAAACCTGGTGTAGCAGCATCACATTCCTGAAAAAGGAAACATGACCTTGAGTTGAAAATTAAGTTAAATCTGCTCAAAAACTGAAAGAGGTGGAAATTTATAAAATATCTACATCAAGGAGCATGAGCTGCAACTTTTGAACTTTGCCACTACTGGAAGTTCCAATCTACTCAATTTCATTGAAGGACAATGAGAGAAATCCAGTTCTAATGAAAATTATTCAGCCAATATATAACTTAGATAACTTAGGATGTGAGATAGTGTCTGTAGAAGATATAGCTAGTCCTCATTTCCTTGCCCCTCAAACAAAAAGAAAAGAAAAAAAAAACGTAAATGAAGCAAACAGGAATGTATGCCTACTTAACAAACAGATAACTCTTGAGAAGTACAGACTCTAATTTATGTGCCAATTCATGTGAATCTCTTTTTGTCTTTCTTTCAGAAACAATTTTTGTTTGATTTCTTAGTCTGAAAGTTAATACTAAATAAATAACTAAAGCTTTGAATTCATTCCAATGTGTAAGGACTATGATACAGTGAAGCACAAAATTGATATAATTTTGAGTCCAATGTATGAGTCCTAACGAAAAATATTCTAGGTGAATACTAGCAATAAGTGGAGCATTGAGTATTAGTTCAACTCAAAATTATATTAGATTTGAACTCCATTTGGACTCCCAACATAGAGCTTCCCTCTATGATTGGTACTGGATTCTTTTGTGTAATGCCTTTTAACCTGGTAAGTTACATAGAATGATGAATTAATGAAATGATTGAAATGAACCTGGGATCCATAGAGCTTAAAGTTATTTACCATTTGACTTCTCAGGATAAGAGAAAATCTCAGAAGAAACCTTAACCATGCAATACACCCTAAACCAAGATTCAAATTTGGGTCCTCTTCTATGTGAGACAGACATATTACACCTACACCACAGAGGTAGCCAACTAAAATAATAATGTTGTTTGTTAATGATCCTGTCAACTGCCAGGATGACATTAGTGCCACTGTTATGCTAGTATTTCATCCCACAAGAGTTTGTTTAGATGCCAGTAAATCTATCAATATAGGATTGCCCGTTTTAAGCAGACTTGAAAACCACCAATCAGTCTTGGCCAGCTTTGAATGGGCAAACTTAGCATCAGTAGATTAGCACATAATCAACTAAGCTGCTAGATCACAAGTGGCACCTGAACTCTTATTTCCCATAGAAGAGAAATTCTTTAGATTACATAGAAATAACATAGTGAAATGTGCTGATATTCAGAGTTAAGTAAAACAAAATAATGAAAATTGTATATTATAGGTGTAAGCTGATTAGTAAAGTTACGTGAATGGAATATAACATTTATCCAAACTTTGTGCCTTGAGCTATTCTCTCTTTTTCTGTCTCTCTCATAATGCAAATACTCAAACAGATCTGTAGTTTAAATCCTGACATGGAATGTTTCAGTTCTAATTTAATGCATCCTTGAATTAAGGAAGATTTTCAGTGCTTAGTAGCAGCTAAATAGTGAATAGTGCAAATACTTGATAGTAGTGACTAAAGAGGGAATAGTATAAGCACTAAATAGCGTTATTATTAGGCAATGACAAAATAGTACACTGCATAGCCATTGTTATAAGTGACAA
>CM060947.1:68902973-68945473 GCA_030765055.1 Mantis religiosa | reverse complement strand
ACACACCACACACACACACACCACACACACACACCACACACACACCACACCACACCACACACACCACACACACACACACACACACACACATCACACACACCCCACACACACCACACACACACACCCCACACACATCACACACACACCACACACACACCCCACTCACACACACCCCACACACACCACACACCCCACACACACCCCCCACACACACCCCCCACACACACCCCCCACACACACCCCACACACACCTCACACACACCCCACACACACCCCACACACCCCACACACACCCTACACACACCCCACACACACCGCACACACACCCCACACACACCCCACACACACTTTAAAGATTTAGTTATATGGTTTCCAACACACATATATGCATATGTGTGGTTAATATAAACAATGCTTACTTCTTTGTTAAAGGAACCAATGCAAGAAGTACAGTGACTGATGCACGTAGTAGACTTCAGGAACAGTATAACTTGGAGGCCCAGGTGGCAGCAGAAAAACGTAAAGAAGTAAGCAAGCCCAACTTCATTTTATTATCATTTTGAGATACTTGTTGATAAAAACACATGAAATGTGTCTGTCTGTCAGTTACAAATAAGCAGATTTTTGCTTAAAATAACCTTATAACCTTAGGCTACACAGTAATAAACTTACGTGATAAATTCCATTGTGTCAGAACTATGATAAAATGAAGCACAAAATTAATATAATTTTGAGTAGAACTAATACTCAATGCTCCACTTATTGCTAGTATTTACTTAGAACGCGTTTCGTTAGGATCTTCCTAACATCATCAGCTGTTGTCGACTAATGGACGTCGGTTCGGTGAACTCCTCGGAGGAGACGCACCTATCACGTAGGTTTGGTGAACTCCTCGGAGGAGACGCACCTATCACCTCTGAGGAGTTCACCGAACCAATGTCCATTAGTCAACAGCAGCTGATGATGTTAGGAAGATCCTAACGAAATGCGTTCTAGGTAAATACTAGCAATAAGTGGAGCATTGAGTATTAGTTCGACTCAAAATTATATTACGTGATAAAATTAGTTTTATTCTACACATTTTGGAATTCTTACCTCCTTTTTAGATTAGTTTCTTCATCACTTTTTGGATGTTCTGAGGAACGTAATCCTTTCACCGATATGGATGTCATATGACGTCCAAGTTAAAATGCCCCAAACTGATATGGACGTGATTAGACGTCCTGCGCATACATGCATTTAATGCTCATTTAACGCCAATTATTTTAAATTTGCTATTTTACAATAAATTTAAATTAGTTCTATAAGGAATGTAAACGTACCCTTAAATTATTAAATTTTAGATGAGTCATATTTTTTACACATCTGCTTCACTTTCGTACCTATTTTGAGGACATGTTTCGCAAATCTTCGTTTGCATCTACGGCTCTTGTGCGACTGAAGCTAGATCCAGCGGTGTGGGTAATTCTGGAGTTGTTGCTGCCATCTGCTGATTTAGTGATGAACTGAAATGTGGGATTCTCTTCTAGCGGGATTTCAAAGTTCATTAGTTGGTTTTTATGTTTTTCTATGTATGTCCTCTCCCATATGACGAGTTCACTATGTTTTTGTACGTATTTTAGTAATTCTGTGCTATCTTCAATTTCATGATTTTCAGACCAGAAATGAGCTGCTATTGCGGACTTATCAATACTTTTGTATCTTAAGTGCCTGAAGTGTTCTTTCTTTCTAGTGCCTATATTTCTTTTTGTCCTCCCTATGTAAATTTTTTCACAGTCTTTACACTTAATCTTGTAAATGCCTGACTTTTCCTCTGGTTTTATCATATCAGTATTATTACTGTGAAGTAGGTTTTTAATGTTGTAATTGTTTTTTGGTGCCAATGTTATATTGTATTTCTTGAATATTTTTTGGAACTTTTTTGTGGCCCAGGGGTGGTAAGTAAATTTAGCAAATCTAATTTCTTGTTTTATTGGTGTGAGAGCTGTGATCTGTTTTAATCTCTTTTGAAGTTTGAATAATTTTAGTTTTTTATCTACAAGGTTTTTTCCATATCCATTTTTAATTGCAGTTTTTAAGATTTGATGGTATTCGTTTTGATATTCTTGCTGGCTGAGAGGTAGATTTACTAATCTGTGTGTCAGACTGTTGATGGTTGCATGTTTGTGTGGAATTGGGCTGAAACTATTTGCTTTGATGTAATTATCTGTGTGTGTTGCTTTTCTATGAATGCCAAATTCTAGTTTTTCATTGCTTTTTTTGATTTTAAGGTCTAAAAAAGGCTTCACTGTGGTGTTCCAATACAGTTAAATCTCGATGTACCCTTAAATGTTTCTTTTTGAATTGTACACCTCCAAAACTGGATAAACACCCAAGTGCACATCTGCAGAGTCACACCAAATAATACAGGGTGTCCATAAATGAATATCGGGGTTTTAACGCTTTATAACATTAATTTTAGTTTAATAAAATTAATAAATAAATAATTAATAATAATTAATAAATAATTAATAAATAAATTAATTAATAAATTAATTAATTAATTAATTAATTAATAAATAATTAATTAATAATGTTATAAAGCGTTAAAACCCCGATATTCATTTATGGACACCCGGTATTAGTTTCCTTGCAAACTTCTTTTTCGCAACACACTACACATTTTCGAAATGGTTGCGACTTTTTTGGTTGTGGGTGGTATCCTTTTAGGAAAGTGATGTGGTGAATATCCTACCCCCTAGTATAAAGAGGCCTCTGAGTATTATAATACTCAATTAGGTTACGAGCTCTTTATACGTGCAAGTACAGGTAGATGAATGTCTTGCATGAATTTACAGCTCTGAAAATTACTAAACAACTGTGCATAGTTACATCCAGTGGTATAAAAATATATATATATATATATATATATATATATATATATATTTTTTTTTTTTTTTTTTTTTTTTTTTTTTTTTTTTTTTTTTTTACCATTTAACTGTTTTCCGTAAAGAGGGATAGCTAGTAATAGCTGATCCACATCACCCATATTTGACCCGCCATTTCCCCAAACAATGGAGTAGCTAGCATGCCATCTGTAGACCAGCACACGTCACTGCTACATATGTCCTAAAGATCTCCTTCATAATCGTACAACAAATCTTCCAGATTTTCTACAGTAATATCAGAAGCCTGTACACATCATACCCAAGCTAATTTATTTGCTACATTACGGGGATAAGCCATGGTTAACATTGAAATTTAACAATTTCAAATGTGCCATTCATTTAGCTCTTGATAGCTATAAGAAATCACTCTGAACACAAAGAGATTATAAATAACTAAAATACAGAGCGAAAACAGCTGCATAAGGCTACTAGAAACCTTGGTTGAGAAACCCTGTAATAACACATGCTGACAGAGAGTTTTCTTTCCAATGTGTGAGTGTGTAACGCAATATATTCTCGTATGATTATCGCTTGGTATAGCATAAATAAACTAAACTTGAACCGGAGAAGTCGCTTGCATAGCTATACATACATACATTGGCTCGTATACACACAAAACAAAATGATTCAAATATTAGGTGCGTTCGGCACAAAGAATGGCTTTTGCTACAGTGAAACAAAGTAGTGAAATTTCAACAATTTAGTGTAGTCTCTACTTTATTGTTACTGTAGATTTATACTGCCTTTAATGAGTTTTAAACCAGTTTTTGTTTCGTTTAAATAACTTAATAAATACGGAAGATACGGAATTGTATTTATGATGCATTTTTGCAGCATTTAACAATTTAAATGTCCTGTTCTGTTTATTGGGTATCCATTTCCGGCCCCTGAAGGGTTTAAATGGCCATCGGCGAAGCGGTTAAGGAATTGAAATGTTTTATGGAATTTAAATGGTGCACTATATTGAACCTAGTTTTTTATGTCAGTGTATCTTATGAAATTTTAGGCTTTCTTTTGAATAGTTATAATTAAAGCATTGTTAACAGTGAAGCTAATTTCATGTATAAAGACTAAAATTGAGTCATACCTTTTAAAACTTGTAACTTCACTCATGTCTGTTTAAAAAATCAGGAATGTTTTCGACACTGTTGCAGTCTCATTCCTCAGCTGATTAGCAACTCATCACAGTAGGTTGTTGTCTGGATTTCTTGTAAATGGCTCCCTCTCTTGGAAGACTCTTTACTAAGTTCAGTAGACCACGCACTGATGGCACATCAAAATTTAGAATATCAGTATTCTCAAACAGTCTCGAAAATGTTCCTGATATTTTAGTCTTTGTACATTTAATTTTTCTGTTTATTGTTCAGAAATGTACAAGCAAACACAGATGGAAAAGTTGAATTCATTTGTTTTTACTAGTAGGTTTGAATGTTGAATAATGTTTTGGCTTGTACACCTGCTTCCATTTCTGCCATTAGCACAGATTCAGAAGACACTGGCCTTATGGCCATAAAATATCTTGAGAAATTATATGTATCTGTTTACCATATCACATATGCAGTACTGTTGGGTTTTATGTGCATAATTATAGATTATTCATGTATGAATAAGTAACTTTGAGCAATGTCTTCAAATGGGAAACTTCTGTCCTATATACCTACTATTGTTCTTCGATGCATCTCTGTAATATTTGAATACATTTTGTCAGCTATTGCTAAGGGTCTCTGGAACTATACTGAAACTGAATTTTCTAACATTCTTAAAGCTGTTTACTTGAAATTGACACTCTTATCAGTGAATAAAGGAATGCCTATATAAAATATCAAAGATTTAGCTGAAATGGTTTCCATATAATACAATTAAATGCTTTATAATGTGAAAGAAATAGGTCTTTTTAAATGCTTCACAATACATGGTATCCAATATAGTGGCTAGTTCATCACTAGGAACTCCCATTATTGTTAAACATAGGTTGTAATTACGAAAATTTGGACCTAGTTCCCAGTTAAAATCTAAAAGGAACCTCCACTGGAGATAGTTATAGAGGCCCTTAATAGCATTGACTTCAAAAAGATCAAGGTAGGGTACAAGGTAATCATTGTTAAATCTTATACTCTTTGCTCATTGCTGTGTTTTAAGGCAGTGTTTCTCAAAGTGTGGTCCGCGGACCCCCGTGGGGTCTATGAGGGGATGTCAGGGGGTCCACGAGGGAGTCCCATAAGTGAAGTTATAATGTTGAATTAAAACTATAGAAAACGTAAAATTGTATTTATTGAGTAACTTATTTGTTCTGTGCTGAACTACATACGTTTTACTTAACATTTTTATGCAGCTATGTCGTAACGTGAAGTCAGCCTTGCCTGCGTGCGGAGGTTTGAGTCAGCACTGTCACTGGCACCAGCTGCATGTACACATGCACAACAACAAACCAGTCGTTCTCACTGCGTTGAAGCCAGTGATGATAGTGTTTGATTGTCCTGATAGTTCGTAATAAAATTGTGACTGGTGAGAATTTATTCGCGATAGCAAGCACGAAAAGTTTCCCCTCAACGAACGACTGTGACTTTGAATGGTTGTGCAAAGTGGCATATCTAGCTAGAATCTTCTCACACTTAAATGAACTAGACAGAAAATTGCAAGGCCCAAAACCAGATATTTTCACGATTCATGAGAATATTGAAGCAATGATAGGAAAACTTCAAGTGTGGAAAGATCGTGTAGAAAAGAAATCCTTAGGCTCCTTTTCTATTTTGAAACAATTTCTGACTTCATCACAAGAAGCTTTGCCTAAAAATATTGAAGAAGCCATAGTGGAACATCTGAGGAAAACCTGGAAGTACTTTCCATCACCGGCAGATGAATAAAAGGATAAAGTATCCTTTCCAGGAGGGGAAAAAAAAAAAAAAAAAAAAAAAAAAAAAAAAAAAAAAAAAAAAAAAAAAAAAAAAAAAGCAGGTAGCATACCTAGCCTTGTGGAAAAAGAACAGGACCAACTAATAGAGTTATTTAACAGCAAAGGATGGAAGGTTGTATACCAGGAAAATGAACTTGCAAAATTTTGGTTTCTGGCACAAAGTGAACTTACTACCAAAACACTTAAGTATATTGTGCCCTTCCCAACCAGAGCAAATATTTTCAGTGTTGTGCAACATCAAGCCATTGAAGAGAAACGACTTGCCAATGTAGAAACTGACTTACGAGTAAAAATCACCAACATTATGCCTAGCTTAACTGAGCTTATTCAATCAAAATAACAGTTGCATTGTTCACATTAATACATTCCAATGAACAAAGTTTCAAGCTTTTCCCACATAAACTGATTTTTTTAGTAACCCAATACTAACTTTGTTAAAATGGTTAAATGGTGGATTCAGAACATTATGAATAACCTTTATGTATAAAAATGGTTTCTTTACATGGAAAGCAGATTCATTTTTATAACATGTGCCTAAAGTTATTAATCCTTGGGTAATCCAAAGAGTGTGGTATTTCAAATTTTTTACTGATATAAGGCTAAAGTTAAATAAAAACCTAGTTAGGCAAACTTGTATAAAATTTACTTCAAAGCTAAAAAAAATAATTTTAATAATACAATTTTAAAATATATATTTTTTATTTAAAATACATTTTATATACAAGTTTATTTAGTTTAATTTTAATTTTTAAATTTATTATTAATTACATTTAAAACTATGTAAAAGAAAATAAATTATACATACAGTACCAAAAGTCAACTCGTTCATATAAATTGAGTTGTCAAACTATGGGGGTCTGCGAGCAAGTTGTTAGATGATAAGGGGGTCCTTGAGGCAGAAGAGTTTGAGAAACGCTGTTTTAAGGAATGGTATAATGGCCATATGCAGAAACCACAATGCAAGTACTGTCTGTGCTAGTTTTGCACAGGAAGAGCAGGAGAGAGCTTGCCCATCTGCTCCATTATATAATTTGTATGTCCTAGGCTGCTAGTTCTGGAAATGATAAAGTACACAGAAGCTTCAGGTTCAGGTAAAGCTTTCGCTATCCAAGCTCTGAAATAACAACTAAATATTAGTGCAGAAGTTGTAGACAGTGAACAAATTCCAACAATAAATTATATGAGTTGGTAGGAGCATTTCTTTCACTTAGTGACATATAATTTATTACAAATAAGATCTACTTTGTCACTTGTGGTTCTAAATATCTGATTCTTTTAATCATTATATTGTATCCATTAGTTATATATTGACTTGTATTATTGACCTGTATTCCTTTTAACTATTGTTTCCATTTGTTCTTCTCATTGACGTAATCCATATCATATACAATGATCAGAGGATGAATAAATACAAATAACAAATAATGGATTCAATTTGAAAATTAAACGTATAAAATAAAAAATAAAAAAGTTCAGATTTAATGTCCTCTGCTGATAGCTAGTGAAAGATAAATATGGTAATTAAAATAGTATAAGTCACTTTTGTGAAATATAAATACTAAATTTTCAGAAAGAAAGAAAGAAGAAATTGGAATGGCTGGAGAGACAAGAAAAGCTTATAAAACCAGGTTATGTTTTGGGAACCAGTCATGCACCTTCAGCAGATATGAAACATCAGTGTGAAACTCAGGTAAGACTAAGATGCTGTAATATTGGAAATGTGAATGTTAGTAATTATTATCATCGCTTTTATTTTTGTAACAGTAGACAATAGATCTCGTATCACTTTTAAAGTATTTAATATCCCTTAATTGTCCTCTATATCTCATATTATGTTCCAACCAAATGAGTTACTCTGCACTTCACTTATCTAAGCTAAAGGAAGACCCTAAAACAGTTAATATTTTTAAAGAATTTGAGATGTCATAAATACTAAAAGCAGAAGCATTATTTACAGTGAAGTATTCTTCATTTTTGAGTTTGATTTATGAGTCACTATGTTTACATTCAAACTTCACAAACTTGTTGTTGTATAATTGCAACGTTTTCAAGATCATTCGATCTCATCCTCAGCTGAGTCACCAAACAGTTGAGGATGAGATCGAATGATCTTGAAAACGTTTCAATTATACAACAAGTAAGTAAAGTTTGAGTGTGAACATAGTGACTCATAAATCAAACTCAAAAAATTTGAGATGTGTTCGAAAAGAAACCAAACTTTTGCTATAGATGGATACTTCATTCATTAAAAGTATATAACACAAATGTGATAATTATATTACAAAAAATATTATAAAGTGTTGCAGACTTATATACATAAAAAAATGTTCCTATACCTTAGTTACATTGAAATATTGTAACTTATATAGATATAGTCCTAGTGACTCTTTCAAATTTTTGTTTACACAATAGTATGCCTTTTCAGTGAAAAGTCTTAATAAGAGTATCAAGAAATAAATTCATGTCTTTATTTTCCTGATACTTCTGTGGCAATTTATTATAAATGTTTACTCCAATGTAGTAAGGACATTTTTCAAATGGTTGAGTGTATGTGCTGGAAATTTTAGATTGTTTTGTGTACTAGTTTCAAGATTATGTATGATTTGTTAAATATAATATTTGTTAGAGTAGCACGACTGAAGAACATCTTTTAACCTGTGAAGCCCTACTTGCCAGACCCACTACACAGAAATATTGGAGAGCAAGAGAGCTAATGGCTTCATTGCCAAAGCCTAGCATTTGAAAACAACATATTTGTTAGATTAAATTTAAAGGGAGTCGATTAATGACACTAAACAACACTTACTTTTAAATGTTTCCGGAACATGTTTCAGAGACTTTGCCTCCATCCTCAACCGGCCATCGGCTGGTTCTCATTGGTGTAGTGACAATATTTTGTCTTAGGTCTCCTCTGGTGGCGGTTCAAGGAACTTGTTGAACAAATCTTTCTTGGGGATATCGAAATTGAATACTTTGTTCCTATTTTTTTGATATGAAGATTTGTTCCCATGTGGATAGTTCTTGTTTTCCTGATGAATGTTTTAGTAGTTTTGGTTCTGGATTTATGTTGTGGTTTTTTTCCCAAAAATGCCTGGCAACTGCTGATTTTTCTAATTGTTTATATTTTATGTTTCTAAAGTGTTCCTTTGCTCTTGTTTCTAAATTTCTTTTGGTTTTTCCAATATAAATTTGACTACAGTCACTGCATTCAATTTGATATATACCAGATTTTTTGTTAGATGGAATGGCAACTTTGATATTTGAGCAAATTAGGTTTTTTAATGTTTTGTTTTTTGAAGTCTTTTTTGAATTTATCAAAGGCCCATGGATGGTAAGTGAATTTTTTGAAAATCATATTAGCTTCTGTAGCTGAGAGGGTTGTGGTTTCCTTTATTAGCTTCTTCTTTTTTGCTAAATTCACTTTTTTGTCTATTAATGATTTGGGAAAGTCATTTTTTGTGCTATTTCAATAATTTTGTTGTATTCTGTTTTGTATTCTTCTGCCGTGAGAGGGATGTTGACCAGTCTATGTGCTAAACTATTGAAGATTGCCTGTTTGTGGGATCTTGGGTTGTAGGCTTTTATGTAGTTGTCTGTCTGTGTTGGTTTTCTGTAAATGCCAAAGTTTAATCTGTTTTTATTTCTTATTTTTAGATCCAAAAATGGTAAATACTCATCTTTTCTCTATTTCTGCAGTGAACTTGATGCTCTTTTCTTGGATATTTAAAAGTTTTAGTGCATCACTGATGTGTTCTTTTTGGTACTATTGCAAAGATGTCATCTACATATCGTTGCCAGAGTTTGGACATCCAAGGGAAACCTTTGGTAATCCTTATTTCTAATGCATTGATGTACAGATCGGCCAGGAAGGGTAATAGGGGGTTGCCCATTGCTAAACCTGAAGTTTGGTGGAAATATTTTGTTTGAAACTGGAAGAAATTTTGTTCTATGCATAATTTGGTTAGTTCGATGTAATCTGAAATTTCAGGTGATGACATTCCAAGTGATTTGAGCCATTTTTCTATCAACTGTGGGAGTTGATTAACTGGTATGCTGGGAAACAGTGATTTAACATCAAACGAGACTAGTGTGTCCTCTTCTTTTAGTTCAGTAACCTTAATGTGTTCTATAAGTTCATACGTGTTTTTGATGCTTAGGCTGTCGAATTTTGGAAATGAGTTGAATTTATATGTGTTTGAAGGAATTTAGTAACAGTGACGTCAAAATTAATCTCAGAAACCATTTGTAGTTGGTTTGTTTATATTTGTAAACAAGTAAGTGACGAGTATTAATAAACCAACTACAAATAGTTTCCGAGATTGTGTTGAATTTGTTTATTAGCCACTCTGCAAGTTTGTATGTTGGTGAATTTATACTGTTAACTATAGGTCTCATTGTTATGGATGGTTTGTGTATTTTGGGCAAGCCATAAAGTCTAGGTAAGGCTGGGTTATCCAGTATAACTGTATATTTGTTTGGTACCAAATAGGCCAGAAATTTTTAAATTCACAATTGCAACTTTTATGAACAGGGTTAACATGTACATATTTCATACTATCAGAAAAAATGCAATTAGCTAATGACTGGTTTATTATTTGTGTACAAGGCTTATATGTTTAATTTTGTTTATAATAGGAGGCATTAAGCTTAGGTTATATCACTTTTATTACTTATTGGGCAACAGTTTAAGTACTGTCCCCCTCAAAATGGTTCCTACTGTTGGTAATACACCATTGCCATAATTTATTCTGTTTTTGAATGCCTCCTGTTTTTGAATGTCAGATGGTGCTTAGGTCTCTCATTGCATTGTCCTGAATATCTTCTATGATTTGGACAGCATACTTTCAGTTTGGGAAACAGGAAAATGTCTGCAGGGGCTAGGTCCATGTGATGGTTGGGCACAATGGGAATGTGATGTTTTGCTAAAGACTTGCAGATCAGGATCAACAGGTGCATTGACATGATGCAACTTCCAGTTCTGTTTTCATACACTTCAGGCCTCTTCCTGCACACAGCCTTCCTCATGCGCACTAGGATGCCCTGGTAGATTTTCTTGTTTACTATCTGACTATATGGTACAAATTCATGATGGACAATGCCTTTGTAGTCAAAAGCACAACCATCACCTTGATCTTTGGTCGATTCATGCTTGCTTATTTTGGACAAAGTGACCCTTTGTACACCACTTCAAAAACTGCACCTTTGCTTCAATATAACAGCCATAAACCCCTGCCGAATTGCTTGTCATGATGTTGTTAAGATAGCTTTCATTGTCATTAGTAGTGGCAAGCTTCTCGCAGATTTCAACATAGGTCTGTTTCTGATCAGTCAACAAACAGCATGAATTTTGCACTGACACAACACACCTCAAGTTTATCACTCAAAATTTGATGGCATTATCCTATGTTGATACCTTCCTTGTCAGTAACTTCCTGAACAGTTAAACAGTGATTTCCACAAATCACAGCACAAACTCTATCCACATGGCCATCATCTGTTGATATGGAAGGTTGTCCAGACTTGGAACCATCCCAGTACAACAATCTTTCCTGCTAAAAACACTTAAACCACTGATGCCTGTGACTCATACATTCATTCCCATACGTTTGGCTAAGCATTTGTACGTCTAAGAAAGTTTTGCCAAATTTGTAGCAAAATTTCACACACATATTCTTCAAGCTCTTTCATTATCACTTTGTCACTAATCCGATAAATACCCTTGTGCATGTGCTTACTTTAGCCACTATATCCACTTACTAATTGTCAGAGTGAAACATGGCAAACAGCAGTTTGTCTAAACCTGTCGCTGTGTACACTTTGTAGATACATTATGAGCAGCGTAACAGCAATGCATGCACATAGCGGTAGCGTAGATGGTAGCATGTCTGCCTTACGTTCAAGAGGTCCCGAGTTTGAATCTCGGTAAGGGTGGGTTACCTGGATAAGGTTTTTCCGGGGTTTTCCCTTATCCTGAAAGATGAATGTCAGGTAACTCTAAGCTCTATGCACCCTGGGCTCATTTGAGCATCATTTCACCCGTTCCATTCATCATCCGATATGATTTAACGTTGGAGGATGTAAATTACAAAACAAACAAAAAAAATGCACATTGAGAAGTTTGGTCGGTGGTGGGAGAGGAGAGAGGGCATTGTATTGCAATTTGCAAGTGCAGTGACAACAAATGATTACAAAAATCATAATGTTCTGTTCCTTATAGAATATATAAACTGAGTATTATTAACAGTAGTGTTGGTTGTATTAGCTAGACAACAACAGTGATTATTCTTATCCTACATTCAGCCATACATGCACAAATTGTAACAAGATACAAGTACTGCTGGCAAACTTTCTCTCTCTCCATGTCCACCTTTCCTACCACCACCAAATTAGGGCTGGCTATAGTGTGAAGAGGTGAAGTAGTTGAACGGTTAACCTTCATTAACCAAAATGGGTAAACATATTTAATTAACTTGCTATTCTATAATTTAGAATTTAATATGCTTTTGAAGGAGTAACTCTCTTTTGGGGACAAAGAAATGCGCTGCATAGAGATTTTCTGTAATTTTTTGAAAGCTGTAGGTTGTATGTGAATTTCTTGAATATCTTCTTTTTTATTATTGTTATTATTTCATCTGTAATGAGTACTGGTTTCGTTTAATCTCTTTTTGATTTTGGCTCTGGTATTCTTCTTAATTATTGTGACTATTTCTTTTTGGAATTCATTTTCTTTAGCTTTGCAAAAAAGGTTCTAAGAAGTAATACTAATAACATTTGTCTATTTTGTGAGAGGAATTTAAATTTCTTCTCTCCTCTCTCGACTCTGCTCTTTCCATTCCTCATTATCTCCGCTCCTATCTCTCCTCCTTTGCCTCCCCTGCTTAACTTTCCCTCCTGCCTCATAGTGACCTAAACTGGAAATGTTTTTCTTGTTTACTGTAGACCAAAATAAAATTTTACTATGAAACTAAATAAAGTTTTCCAAAATCTATGCTAGACTTTTTGTCCTGTTTCACAATGCCTAACAGAATATACACACTCATCTTGCATGCTTTGACATGAATTCCTGGCTTTGGTAAAACATTTGTTTCAATGTATAAATGATAATTCCTTAGAGGAACAGTACATTTTATTAATCTGAGAATGGAACACTTAGTGCTTGTACCAGTGGTACCAGGTTTTGAAAGAAATTTTTAACAATTTGCAAGAAGTATTGTAAAAATACAAACTACAGTAAATGTATTGCAATAATTATATAAAGTACATAGAAGGCTTGTGGGTTTGTGAAATGATACCGCAGTGTTGAATGGCTATTGGACAGTCAGCTTCCATATTTATAAGACTTAGTAATATATTTTTATCCAAGGGAAACAGAGAAAATATGTTGCTCATGTAATATATGTTAGAACAAGGCAACACTGCGAAAAACATCTAATATCAAAACATAAGCCTTCTAAAAGTATACTTTGTGTAGTATTGAAGAATAGTTTCTAAGTTACTTTTAAATTGTATGCATAGACTTCGCTACTACATTAATGTTGAGAGTGATAAGATCATGCTACAGTAAACTACCGGATATAAATGTCAAATGGTTGGAGAGGATCTATACGGCAGTAGTAGAAAATAGAATGTTACATCGATCAGAGGTTTGGGGAATAGAAGAGGCTTGGAGAGAGACTGATAGAGTGCATAGATCCTTTTGTAAATACATATTGGGATTGCCAATAGCATCACATAATGGGGCAGCACAATTAGAACTAGGCAGGCATTCTACTAAAATTAAAATCTTGTCAAGGGCAATGAAATATTTATACAGAATCACTAACTTTGAAGATGGCAATATAATTAAAGAATGTTTTCATATTCAAAAGAGAAGTAACTGGGATGGGTCTTGGGCACATAAAATGTATGACTTGTTGAAGCAGATAGGTATGGGTCATTCTTGAATAAATGCAGAGTATGGGTATAGAGGCTTCTGGAAAGAAGTTAAGCTAAGATTAGAAGATATTGACAGACAAGACATTTTTGCCAATACAAGTGACAAAAGCTCACTAAGATTATATAGAGAAATAAAAATAACCTGGGGGAGGGAAGGATATATAGATATATGTAGTAAGTTAGGGCGAGAAGGTTTTGCTTGGGCGAGAACAGGAGTGAGAAACTTGAAAGGTATAGGTCAAGAGAGGGAGCTAGATAAATGTCCATTGTGTGGAGAAGAGAATGCAGATTTCCATTGTATATTAAATTGTAGTCAAATAAAGATATGGAGAGAGCAGGCTTGGCTACGTAAATGGGACAATTTGGGGGGTGAAGTAGTAATTAGAAAAATGTTGTCAGTAAAAGGAGAAAAGAACAGGAGAAATATAGGGAATTATTTAGGGAAAGTTAAAGAGAGATGGCTAAGAACAATTAAGAGAAAAATGTAGAGTGAGATAGGTGAAATGGTAGAAAGTGTAAAAAGGAGCAGAGGGCCTCCATTACACAAAAACCTAGGGTTAGGTGTATGGGGGCTGAATTACTATTCAATGGTGGGCAACATGATAACATGATAGGATTTTCAGGATTTAGGAATATATGGCATATTTCAGTATGGATTTTATAATTGTAATCTTGATTTTGTATTTCCATTTGTTGATGTAAAAGGAAATAAATTACTATTACTACTAGTATGGCACATTAATGTTTTAACTTAGTTTTTGTTTCTGTATGCATATGTATAACCTTATATGTATTTTCATCTCTTTTCTTTCTTGCAGAAGTATGATGGAGATGTAATAGCTGCAACAGAAGAATTTTCATCAGGTATTAGCACTCATTTATGAATTCTCTTTTCAAAACAAAGATAAAGTATGTAAGTGGCAAAACTTTTATGAGAAAATATGAAATACAGCATAGAGGTTTCATCTAAACCAGCAGCAAAGTTTAACATTAACTGTGGTGTAAAATTTGTTTGTGTAAAGAAGCATAGTAATAGAAGATGCATAAAAGTTAACTGAGAAATGAGAGGATATGAGAAGAGCTACAACTAGCATCTAGTTAGAGGATTGAATGTGAGCAACTGTTATGGTTTGAGCATTAAGAGGTTGGATGCACACTAGAAGATCATTTTCTGGAAGCAAGATCTGGGGGAATAAAATCAGTAGTAAGACCAAGGAATACATGAAAAGAGGGGATCAAACAGAGGAAAGACAGTGCACTAACTTACCAGAAGACAATAGAATTCAAAAGATAAATCTGCACCAGTCCTCTGACTCCATGACCCCACAGTAATGTTACTGAAGGGAAGGCTAAGAAAAATAAGAGAAACTTTGTAATATTTTGATGATTATGAAAGGAATTTTTCTGTAATGGTTCCTAACAGTGATTTAGTTGGAACAAAATATTTACAGGAACTCACCTTATTAATTCAGCAATTTCCAAATGGAAAATGTTACGTCATTCTAAAGAGGGAAAATATTTTCCGGAATGGCATTCCGGTCTGTTCCGGTCCAATTGAACCACTGGTTGTTAGTCAATGTGCACTATATAGAAATTATACACTTGCTCTCTAAGATCTTTGAAAAGTACAGGAATTTACTTCATGAAATCAGTGGATACTTTATCACTTTTCCATAATAAATTGGTGGAATAGTAATAATATTAAAAAAAAACATTTTTATACCTAATGATGTGTAATATTTTCATAACCTCTGAAATTGCAAATTGCATAATTTTAATAAATTTGATTTTCAGTAAAACCAGGTTAAACATGAAGGGTGCAGCTGAACCTATATTACTTAGCATGCATTATAAATTTATAAGTGGTAATTCAAGTGGTGTTAGTGAAAGCTAAAAGGAATCAGTCAGTTAACATTATTAAAATTTATTCTTATACTTGTGGTTTACACATATATGTTAAGCCGTAGAAACCAGGGCAGACATCCATCCTGCACAAAGATGCATGCCTAGGAGAGTGAACAAGCTGTCATAATACAAAAGATTACTCGTACCTTTCCCCCCATGCTGTGACATAATCAATACAACCAATGTAGCAAAAAGTGAGACAAGAATCTTTAAATAATAATAATAATTAAAATAATAGAATAATAATAATAATAATAATAATAATAATAATAATAATAATAATAATAATAATAATAATAATAATAATAATAATAATAATAATAATCATCATCATCATCATCAGAGAAGGCACTCCTACAAACATGATAAGCAAAGTAGCAAAACTACACTGGGGCCTTGGCCACAAATCTCTAAGAACAATCTACAGATGTGCTATTCCACCTATACTAACATATGGTTCCCCAGTCTGGGAGCATGCACTAGAGAGGAAAAAGAAAGATACTTCAAAGAACCCAGAGAATAATAAACATCAAAATTGCCAAAGCACCCAGAACCATATCTTTCAAAGCTTCATGTGTTGTTGCTGGAGTGAAAGCTATCTACATTAAAATAGATGAAACAACCAAAACTTACAAGATAACACACAAAATGACACCAGAATCAGCAGATTATGATTCACACAAAAGTGAATCGAGGAGATATTAACACATTGCTTTTTGTGCTAATTTGTGCTTCACTGTCCCTACGCTTCTTTCAAGTTTATACTTTGAGATTATGATTCACCTTTACGAATAGCAAACTGGCCACATCCAAGAGATATTATACTTATGGAAGAAGTTACTGAAAACAGATTTTATGAAATAGAAATCTTCACACATGGTAGCAAAATCCAAGGCAAGGTTGGAGCAGCAGCAATAATATTTAAACAAGGCCAGATTTTACACAGAATCAAAGCTAAATTACACGACAGATGTATAAAGACTAAAATTGAGTCATACCTTTTAAAACTTTTAATTTCACTCACGTCCTTTTATAAAATCAGGAACATTTTCGAAACTGTTGCAGTCTCATCATCAGCTGATTAGCGACTCATCACAGTTGGTTGTTGTCACTAATCACCTAATGAGACTGCAACAATTTCGAAAATGTTCCTGATTTTGTAAAAGGACGTGAGTGAAGTTACAAGTTTTAAAAGAATTGACTCAATTTTAGTCTTTACACATGAAATTAACTTCACTGTTAACAACACTTATTTATAACCATTCAAATTACACGACAGATGCTCTAATAACCAAGCTGAACAAGTGGCAATTCCAAAAGTGAAATGCTACTGCTGAATGAAAACCATGACATTGATCCAAATCCAAAATTATTAAAAGGAGTGATTAACCAAAATAAATTGACAACATGGGAGAACATATTCATATGGAAAAATAAGGATCGCGTAATGAACTTTGAAATCCCACCAGTAGATAATTTGACAAAGAAGTTTAGGAGAGAGAGAGCAGACAACAGATGCCAGTTGGAAAGAGATTGAAAATGGAGGCGAATGTCTTTGAAACTAGTCTCCCACAAATATAAACAAGTAAGTGACGAGTATTAATCAACCAACTACACATAAATCTGTAAGGAGTTCATTCCATCAGTCAAAAAAGAATGAGAACTCAAATTCCACTCTGATAACAATGATTACTGGTCACATATTAACAAAATCATACCTGCATAGACTTGGAATAATACAGGACTCCACCTGCATCTGCCTACAAGAACAGCAAACAGTGGAACATCTCATATATCAATGCTGCATACTAAAACAAGAGTCACTAGACTCTAGTTTGCCATGAGTCCTCTGAGGATGCTCGACGCACGTACGAGTGAAACGTCAGGAACTTCAGTTTTTCTTACTAGACCACAGCCAGTAAGCCCAGTAACCTCTACATCTGGGACAAACAGCTCTGAAGAGGGAGCTGATGATGGACCTTTGGCACAAGGACGGCAGCACCATGGCCAAGTCGTTAGACCGATTGACTCTATCAATGGCGTAGGGGCAGGTTTCCTCCAAGTACTCTGGTTTCTCCTGCCATCTCATTCCACCAGTGCTCCATCTTCATTTCACACATCATAGTTTTAATACCTGTGGTGCCGTATGCAGTAAAAGCAGGCATTAAACACTATATATATGGCATATGGTTATAGAGAAGTCAGCACCTGCATCAGAATGTAAACAGATAAGCAGCACGTCTGCCCAGCATAAACATAATAAGTGTTCTTGCCAGATAACCAGAAGTTTCTGAAACTTTTGCCTTCATGACCATTCTGAAACTATAAAAACTTTTAATAGTTACATGAACAAGTACTCTTGTGAAGGGAGTGGAGTCTGCCAACTTGAGTGAGCCAGTCAGTGAGGTAATGAGTGATGAAAACCCTGTTTTCCAAGCAAGTTTGTGGTCACATGTAATGATGCTTCTGTAAGAATTTAGAGACATCTTGTGTTCATCTCGCCAGTAGGTAACAGCTAAGAAGAGGCTACATTGGGCACATTTTGGACAAAAGCAAATGATGTGAATGCAAAAACAAAGTAAAGTGACAGTGATCAGTGGAACTAGTGAACATTAGCGAGCTAAGTAAAGTGTCACTGAAACTTGAACTAGATTATTAAATAATAGTAAAAATTGAGTAAAATGACAGTTTGAAAATGGAACAGTAACAATGTTGATGTCATTAAATAGCTAAGAAAACTCTTCACCCTCTAATAAAAAATCAGATTACATACGTTACGCTGAAATGGATATGAGCACTAAATTAGATTTTCTTTGTTAAACATATTTATGGTGTATTTCCTTTTACCTAAGAAGTTCATACAGTATCAGTATTCACAATATATTAAAATAAAGTATTAATAAAAGATGAATATTTATGTTTCAAATCAGTTACATTATTGCCAGTTGGAAAAGGAATTCAAGTTATAACTACTTAATTAGAAATGGAGTCGAATTCACCTCACCTCATATGAAGTTAATTCATTGATGCTTAACAATTTCTTTGTAATTAAAAGCTAGAATATCAAGATTTGAAATATTACATATCAGTTTTCTTTTCTGCAGATAAAGAGACTGAAACTCAGAGAGACTACAAAAGTGAAATGGCTGCTGCAAGGGCCAGATTTCAGGAGGATTACAATGCTACTTTACAGCAAGTCACTTGCCATTTGCAGGTAAATATACAGCAAGGAAGTGCAAGGTTTACAATTTTATTGGAAGAAACATTATAGAAAAGTTGGTAGGAAAACAAATTTGATGTAAAACACTTGAATGACTTTCTCAGTTGAATATCAAATGATGGGTATTGCCTTATTCACACAAAAAAGACTCCTCTATCCACTTTATATAATTACGGTAAATGTCTGCTGTCAAATGGTTTCAAATTTGACAATACAGCAGTGGCGTATATTATGGGCTATCAAAGCTATCACCAAAGCCCCTATCTAAAGTAAACTAGAAATTAATAAGCAATATTAATAGTAATTGCAATACCAGCCAGTTTCCCCCATAAAGAATTAGTGCGTAGGGTGGAATATCTCTCATTCCCTACTACTGAACAGAGGGGGAAGCAGAGCTTTGGACGGTTACTGTTGCAGCCTTCTCTATGGTACGGTCAGCGAGGGGCAAGGGGCGAGATAGAGGAATGCAGGATTCAGCACACCAAGGCTTCAGAATCCTATATTGCTAGACACATACCGTCCACCAACGCAGAGTAAGTCTCTGAAAGGAATGTGCTCCCTTATACAGTGGGACAGGACAGTTAATGTGTGTGACAGGGAACACATGTTACACAAGGAGCAGAACTGTTAAAAAAGCATGCGCCCTATTCACTCTGTACACTGAAAGCGAGAAGATTCATTCACAAAAGTAGAAGCCATCAGAATGTTATTGAATGGTCTGTAGCTGAATTGACATGAGGTGTCATGAACTACCGAGGGACAGTGTAGGATCCTTTTCCAACCCCCCTGTGTCTCATCCCCGGAGACTTTCTTTCCTGTGGTATACTATACGATCTTCTCCGAAATGTACTGTATGGACACAACTTGCTTTGGAATTCAGCATAGCGCTTGGAGTTAAAGGCAAGAAAGAGTATGTTTTCAATTATTGTGTGATTGTTACGGTACTCAACAGCTGTATTAATATTAATTGTAAAAACTATAAACTATAAACTGACCACAAATAGTTTGAATGATTAATTTAGATGTCACTATTACTAAATTCCTCAAACACACGTATTAGTATTGTTTATTTCATAGTGTACAGTGTACCAAGATAGTTGCTAGCACTAATTCTTCAAAATGGATGGAGAATGTGTAATTAAATTAGTGCAAAGACTATTCTCGCAGTTTGCATATGAGGATAAGTTAGTGATTATAAAACAGGGAAGGCCTACTCCAGCTCTTCCGCACTTGCCGTGTGAACAGAAAGAAAAGAATAAGAACCCATATAAAAGGTATTTTAATATAAGTAATTATAATAAGTATGAGTGGCTGTCTGGTTCATTCATTCGAATGAACCAGACAGCCACTCATACTTATCATAATTACCAAAAGAAATTTGCTGACAGTTTGGTAATTCAATGCATGGTCTATCCGTTGAGTGCCGAAAGTTTTTAATGCCGTCAAAGATTTTATATGCATTGTTGACCTTTTATGACTATCCAAAGTGGTGATTAAATAACCTAAATTTGTGAAACCCGTAGTATTCCAGGGTGTTTTCTCAGTTGCAAACAAGCATGGCCAGTAATAAAGTTTAAGGTTTGTGAAATTGCTCTCAAGCTCTTTTCACTCACTGTTTTGCACACCACTTAAATTTATTATTGCAGCAGAGCTGTTCTTGTATAAAACCAGTTAGGATTGTTTCTCTCCATGCTTCAGGGTATTTCTGCATTCTTCTCCAGTCTTCCAAACAGATTGCAATTCTTGATGATATTGTTGGCAAGCATATTCCTTGAAACAGTAAAACTAGATGGAATTGTAATGCCAGAATAATATCTGTAATTCAAAAAGCTGTTTGAGATTAATTGAGGTATTAAATGAAATAATTGACTTTCAGACTCCAATGCAACAGCTCAAGAGAAGCCTGCGGTTTCAAAAATAGCTTGCTGGACCTCGACTTTTGTTTTTCCTTCTCTCTGTTTTTCCAAGCATATTCCTGAAGACTGAACTGATTTTCAACATTTTTTTTATATTTTTTTATTTTAAAGGACATTATTCTAAACAAAGACAAAGCACCCGACAAAATAAATAATTACACACCAATTTCCTTAACAAGTGTCATTGCAAAAACAGCAGAACGTATGATTTCAGCAAGGCTAAATTGGTTCTTAGAAAGTAATAACATATTAACAACTGCTCAAACAGGATTCAAACAACACTTATCTACTAGAGAAAACAATTCAACTATCCCAAGATGTCAAAGAATCTTTCAACAAATACAAAATATGCTGTCAGTTTTCATTGATTTTGAAAAAGCATATGATTCAGTATGGAGGCATAAACTTCTTGAGAAACTTACAAAACTAGGCATTTAAGATAACATGTTAAATTGGATCACTCAGTTTCTCTCTCAACGTTTCTGTGCTACAAAATAAATGACAGTACATCCAAATTCCGACAAATAAAAATGGGCCTACCACAAGGTGCAGTACTGAGTACAACCTTGTTCAACATCTACATCAATGATCTTCCCGTGGCTGTATCAAACATAGAAATAAAGACAGCACTTTTTGCAGATGACATGATCATGTGGACATCTTCCCCACAAATAGAGAAATCCAAAACTTCAATGGAAAAGGCTCTGATACTATTGGAAAAGTGGACTGACAACAATTTGATGAAAATAAATACTGACAAAACAACATTCTAAATATTTAGCTTAAAAAAGAAAATCCCTAAACTAAATCTGCAGTTCAAGAAAACAAACCTGAAACAAACATATGAAACAAAATATTTAGAAACAATTTTTTATTCAAAATTATCTTGGAGACATCATATTGAAGCAGTAGTAAACAAATCAACAAACAAATTTTCAATTTTGAAAAGATTAGCTGGAGTCAAGTGGGGCAGTAATCGGGAGACACTGAACACCACATACAAAACATTCATCAAGCCAATACTTCTTTATAATGCAGAGGTAATAATTACAGCAAACAGTTCTAACATAAATCACCTAGAAGTATGTCAAAATCAGGCCCTGCGACTAATAACCGGTGCAGCAATATCAACTCCAATCACAGCAATGCAAGCCTTAACTCGGAACTATCCAATACATCTAACTTTAGAGGAGCAGGCACTAATACAACATGAAAAAATGTTGCGGTTAAAAACAACAAAATGGGAGAAAAGATTACTACAACCAATCAAGATGAAAACACAAACAAGTTTCCTACACAAGGTTACGGAATTAAAAACATATCTGAATCTTCCTAATTCTAAAGAAAAAATTTTAATCAAAGAAAACCCACTGACTTTTGAACCAATTAATATTCAATTAGATTTAAAACAAATAGTTACAAAATCTGAAACTTCCAAACCTGTACTAAAAGCACTAGCATTAGAAACTGTGAAAAATAGATACCCACATGAAGAATGGTTACATATCTACACAGATGGATCTAACTTGGACAACAACTCAGGAACAGGAATTAAGTGTACACTGTTCTCATTATATCAACCAGCAGGATACCACACAACAAATTTTGATGCAGAGGTAACGGCTATTCATATTTCACGCCAACACCTTCTATACAGAATAGATAAATTAAAAAATGCTGTCATACTTTCTGATTCTAAAGCAGCATTATGTGCAATAAGTTCATATAAAATGAGGTCAATCCAAATTAAAGAATGTCACAAAATGATCCAACAACTTCAAAAACTACAGAAAAGAATTATATTACAGTGGATACCTGCACATTGTGGAATTGCTGGAAATGAATCAGCAGATTTTCTTGCCAAAAAAGGTGCAAATTAAATTCAGAACAAAAGTAAAAACTTACCCTTTACATCCATAAAAAGATTAATCAAAAGCAAATATAAAAACAAACAAAACCAATCAATATCTAACAAAGCCAAAGATAAAAAATGGAACATTTTAATTAAAAATCCAGAAATTATTCCAGAAATCCCACGTAAAGCTGCAGTAGCAAATTTTAGATTACTTACGGAACATGATTATTTGGCCAAACATTACACAGAATAGGAATTTATACAAGTCCAAATTGTCCTCTATGCAGCAAAGAAGAGGAAATGACTGAAGAACATCTTTTAACCTGTGAAGCCCTACCTGCCGGACCCTCTACATAGAAGTATTGTAGAGCAAGAGAGCTAATGGCTTCATTGCCAAAGCCTAGCATTTGAAAACAACAACAACATTTTAAAGCACAGTTTTGTTGTGTGGTGTTTCAAAATGTATGTATAACTGAAAAAGAATATGCATGAAAAAGAACTGAAGAGAAATTCTTGAACTGATTTCAACGAAAAGCTAGACTAATTTGCAACCTGAAGCACATTAGAATAGATCAGAGCTAATAATGAATGCATTACCAATCCAGTGATATCAAAATACAAACAGATGTATTTTGAGATATTTGTTAAGATTATAACACAGCTGTTAACAAAGTTTTCACATTGTGATTAGCTGCTGTTTCTTAAATTAGGCAATACTACTCAGTTGTATTAATTTTGTGCTTCATTGTATCATAGTCCTTAAACAACGGAATACTACTCAGTTTGCTACTTATGATCAGCATTTCCCATTAGATGGTACTTATGATCAGCATTTCCCATTAGATGATCTGGATTCATTATTACAAACATACAGAATGTCCTTTAACTGCTCGCAGTTGCATGTGGAATTGGAGCCTATATTTTCCTCCCAGCATAAGGAAAAATTTCATGTTATCATTTTGGAAGAATTAAAAGAATGACAGAGAATGAAATGAATCAAATTCTACCAGAAGCTTTCAAATTATTTTGTCTAATTGCTACCATCCCTGTAAGCAGTACTTCAACTGAAAGTAGCTTTTCTTGACTTAAGCGCGTAAAAACGTACTTGAGGAACAGATGAACCAGGATCGCCTATCAGCTCTTGCTTGTGCCTCAATTGAGAAACAGTGCTGAGTATACTTGTGGTACAATGATGTCATCGTACAATTCAGGAGGAAGAAGGATTATCAGGTAAACTTGTTTTACAAGTAATAGTGCTCCAGCATCCAGTGAAGAAATAGTATGTAAATAAATGTTACCAATAATATTATTATTGTTGTTATTGTTGCGGTGGTGGTGGTGGTGGTGGTGGTGGTAGTGGCGGTGGTGGTGGCGGTGGTACATAGAAAATCATACTTTGCTTACATTAAAGCAAAGTAATGGAGATTTTCCAAAAACAGCTTCCTGGCCTCCCCAGGATTTAGACCCATGATGTGCCACTGACAGCAACTTATCCTAGAACCCTCAGTACAATTTTGAACTTCTTTTCAGTCTGTATTTTTTGAAGCCATATTGTATTGTGAATTTTATTTGTGGAAAATAATTGCAAATCGGGTGATATATCTAGCATTCATTTTCAGCAAAGTGGAGGAGAAACTAAAATCATAATATATGCTTAAAATGTCTTAGTTCAGTGTAAAATGTAGCATCTGTAGAACTGAGATTGTTTCTTAGTTTACATGATTTCACACATTTGAAATTATACTTAAAAATAAAAATAAATTAAAATGCAGTAAAACCTCCTTACTTATGCTCTTCAAAGGACTGACTTTAATATGCAATAATTGGGACCTACAAGATGTGGTTTATTAGGTATGAAAAATGTTGACACAATTTAATAGAAAATGTGGCATAATCAATGTTATTTCTTAAGTTCTGGATGCAGTTCACTTGAAAATAAACAACAGATAATTTACTATGGAAAAATTCAATTGCTAGCTGCTATGTGCTCATACTACGAATTATTGCATTATCATTCACATCTATCACTTACTGACTCTGATTCATTACTGATTTGCTGATACATTATGCTATGTCTTTGCTTGAATCTATCAAGCTAACTATTGTAAGCAGAAAAGTCGATGTCCATTTCTTAAACTATATGAGGGAATTCCTAGAGATTCAGAAAATTCTTTTGATTTAGAGAAGAATTTACAATATACTTCTACAGAATTTGAAATTTCTCACTTACAGAGAAAAATTTATGCTTTGCCATTTTGTGCAACCCACTATACAAAATTACAAAATTCAAAAAAAGACAAAGGAAGTTCACTGAAAGCTCTTGTTTTGAATAGTATTAATTCCTTTTATGAAAGGTACTAATTGTGTGGACTGGAAGGGTTTTCCATGTAAAACACTCAAGCCACAATGACCGCTCACCACTGTCACACAAACTATAATGCCTTAAAAACATTACACATTTTTCAAAATTATTATTTATATCAGAAAAACAGCACTGATAGTGGGACTTGGAAGTGTTGTAGAGGGTAAAATTGCAAAGCAATGATATGGTATGTCCAGGTACTTAACAGGTGGAGTGTAATAAAAGACACAGTGTTATAATTAGGAGTGTAATTACTGGATTGTACTGTATTTTTCCTTTCTTAAGATTTACATTATCTATATTAAAGTCACCGAGGATTAATATATTTTGGTTAAATGTAATTTTGCAGAGCATTTTTTCTAGATGGATTAGAAAATCGTGTACACTTGAGTTAGGGGATCTATAAATGCCAATAATGAGTACTTGCCCTAATTCTGTACTGAGTTTTACAGCAGCTACTTCAAAAATCGTCTCTTCACTCCCATTTTCTACCCACTCTACCCTATTTACAATAATATCCTTCCTTGCAAACAGCAAGACTCCTCCACTTATGTGATTTATACGGCAATATTGGGAAACTAAATAGTAATTTACAAATTTTACAAAATGTACTTGCTCCTTCCTTAAGCCTTGTTCTGTAAGTATGATAACCTGTGGGTTTATGTCATCTAAAACCGTTTCTAATACTTCAGCTTTGTTGGAAACATACTGTGTATTTTGGTGATATACTCTAAGGGTAGAGTTACTGTGTGGACTGATTTTATTGACATAGGATGAACACGCATTTACATTTTGTCATTGCATACTATCTACTCTCCCATCTGAGTTAAGTACAAGGGGTTTTTTACCTACAATGGTATTAATTTTTTCTGAGAGGAGTGAACTTAAGTAGCTCTTACTTTCTTGGAAGTGTTGAAAACAGTGTTGTTATGATAAATTAACTTTAAAGAGAGTCGATTAAAGACACTAGACAACACTTACTTTTAAATTTTTCCGGAACTAGTTTCAGAGGCTTTGCCTCTATCATCGGCCGGCTCTCGACTGATTCTCGTTGGTGTAGCTGACGATACCTTGTCACAGGTCTCCTCTGGTGGCGGCTCAAGGAACTTGCTGAACAAATCCTTCTGGGGGATGTCGAAATTGAATACTTTGTTCCTATTTTTTGAAATGAAGATTTGTTCCCATGTGGATAGTTCTTGTTTTCCTGATGTATGTTTCAGTAGTTTTGGTTCTGGATTTATGTTGTGGTTTTTTTCCCAAAAATGTGTGGCAACTGCTGATTTTTCTAATTGTTTATATTTTATGTTTCTAAAGTGTTCCTTTGCTCTTGTTTCTAAATTTCTTTTTGTTTTTCCAATATAAATTTGACTACAGTCATTGCATTCAATTTGATATATACCAGATTTTTTGTTTGATGGAATAGCATCTTTGATGTTTGAGCAAATTAGGTTTTTTAAGGAGAAATGGTTGACTGGTGCTAGTTGAATATTTTGTTTTTTGAAGACTTTTTTGAATTTATCATAGGCCCATGGATGGTAAGTGAATTTTTTGAAAATCATATTAGTTTCTGTAGATGAGAGAGTTGTGGTTTCCTTTAGTAGCTTCTTCTTTTTTGCTAAGCTCACTTTTTTGTCCACTAATGATTTGGGAAAGTTATTTTTTTGTGCTATTTCAATTATTTTGTTGTATTCTGTCTTGTATTCTTCTGCTGTGAGAGGGATGTTTACCAGTCTGTGTGCTAAACTATTGAAGATTGCCTGTTTGTGGGATCTTGGGTTGTAGCCATTAGCTTTTATGTAGTTGTCTGTCTGTGTTGGTTTTCTGTAAATGCCAAAGTTTAGTCTGTTTTTATTCCTCATTATTTTTAGATCCAAAAATGGTAAATGCTCGTCTTTTTCTATTTCTACAGTGAATTTGATGCTTTTTTCTTGGATATTTAAAAGTTTTAGTGCATCACTGATGTGTTTTTTTGGTACTATTGCAAAGATGTCATCTACATATCGTTGCCAGAGTTTGAACATCCAAGGGAAACCTTTGTTGATCCTTATTTCTAATGCACTCATGTACAGATCGGCCAGGAAGGGTGATAGTGGGTTGCCCATTGCTAACCCTGAAGTTTGGTGATAATATTTTGTTTGAAACTGGAAGAAATTTTGTTCTATGCATAATTTGGTTAGTTCAATGTAGTCTGAAATTTCAGATGATGCCATTCCAAGTGATTTGAGCCATTTTTCTATCAACGGTGGGAGTTGATTAACTGGTATGCTGGGAAACAGTGATTTAACATCAAATGAGACTAGTGTGTCCTCTTCTTTTAGTTCCGTATCCTTAATGTGTTCTATAAGTTCATAGGTGTTTTTGATGCTTAGGCTGTCGAATTTTGGAAATGAATTGAATTTGTTTGTTAGCCACTTTGCAAGTTTGTATGTTGGTGAATTTATACTGCTAACTATAGGTCTCATTGTTATGGATGGTTTGTGTATTTTGGGTAAGCCATAAAGTCTAGGTAAGGTTGGGTTATCCGGTTTAACTGCATATTTGTTTGGTATTATGCTTGATTTTGCTATTGTTTTTTCATATGACTGTATGCAAGTTTTTAGAGGATTTTTGTTAATGGTTTCATATTCATTGTCAGTTAGCATTTTTTCCATTTTTTCAATATAATCTGATTTTTCCATTATGACAATCTTGTTGCCTTTGTCTGCCTTTGTGTAAATAACGTTTTTCTGTTTCAAAGAATGGATAGTATTATGTTTTCTCTTCTGAAAGGATCTGTTCTCTATTTCCTCCAAAATATTTTTACAATGGCTTTTTACTGAATTTTGTATGGATACTGGTAGAATTTGTGTCGAAATGTTGATATCTGCAATGTAATCTTCAATTTTGTTTGAGAAACTGACGCATGTTTTTAATCCATTATTTAAAAGATCCAATTCTTTTGTGGAGAAATTTTGCTTAGATAGGTTTACTACGTTTTCAAAGATTTGCGTGCTCGATTTTTCGTTTATGCAACTCCATTCTTTGAAACAGAAAAACGTTATTTACACAAAGGCAGACAAAGGCAACAAGATTGTCATAATGGAAAAATCAGATTATATTGAAAAAATGGAAAAAATGCTAACTGACAATGAATATGAAACCATTAACAAAAATCCTCTAAAAACTTGCATACAGTCATATGAAAAAACAATAGCAAAATCAAGCATAATACCAAACAAATATGCAGTTAAACCGGATAACCCAACCTTACCTAGACTTTATGGCTTACCCAAAATACACAAACCATCCATAACAATGAGACCTATAGTTAGCAGTATAAATTCACCAACATACAAACTTGCAAAGTGGCTAACAAACAAATTCAATTCATTTCCAAAATTCGACAGCCTAAGCATCAAAAACACCTATGAACTTATAGAACACATTAAGGATACGGAACTAAAAGAAGAGGACACACTAGTCTCATTTGATGTTAAATCACTGTTTCCCAGCATACCAGTTAATCAACTCCCACCGTTGATAGAAAAATGGCTCAAATCACTTGGAATGGCATCATCTGAAATTTCAGACTACATTGAACTAACCAAATTATGCATAGAACAAAATTTCTTCCAGTTTCAAACAAAATATCACCAAACTTCAGGGTTAGCAATGGGCAACCCACTATCACCCTTCCTGGCCGATCTGTACATGAGTGCATTAGAAATAAGGATCAACAAAGGTTTCCCTTGGATGTTCAAACTCTGGCAACGATATGTAGATGACATCTTTGCAATAGTACCAAAAAAACACATCAGTGATGCACTAAAACTTTTAAATATCCAAGAAAAAAGCATCAAATTCACTGTAGAAATAGAAAAAGACGAGCATTTACCATTTTTGGATCTAAAAATAATGAGGAATAAAAACAGACTAAACTTTGGCATTTACAGAAAACCAACACAGACAGACAACTACATAAAAGCTAATGGCTACAACCCAAGATCCCACAAACAGGCAATCTTCAATAGTTTAGCACACAGACTGGTAAACATCCCTCTCACAGCAGAAGAATACAAAACAGAATACAACAAAATAATTGAAATAGCACAAAAAAATAACTTTCCCAAATCATTAGTGGACAAAAAAGTGAGCTTAGCAAAAAAGAAGAAGCTACTAAAGGAAACCACAACTCTCTCATCTACAGAAACTAATATGATTTTCAAAAAATTCACTTACCATCCATGGGCCTATGATAAATTCAAAAAAGTCTTCAAAAAACAAAATATTCAACTAGCACCAGTCAACCATTTCTCCTTAAAAAACCTAATTTGCTCAAACATCAAAGATGCTATTCCATCAAACAAAAAATCTGGTATATATCAAATTGAATGCAATGACTGTAGTCAAATTTATATTGGAAAAACAAAAAGAAATTTAGAAACAAGAGCAAAGGAACACTTTAGAAACATAAAATATAAACAATTAGAAAAATCAGCAGTTGCCACACATTTTTGGGAAAAAAACCACAACATAAATCCAGAACCAAAACTACTGAAACATACATCAGGAAAACAAGAACTATCCACATGGGAACAAATCTTCATTTCAAAAAATAGGAACAAAGTATTCAATTTCGACATCCCCCAGAAGGATTTGTTCAGCAAGTTCCTTGAGCCGCCACCAGAGGAGACCTGTGACAAGGTATCGTCAGCTACACCAACGAGAATCAGTCGAGAGCCGGCCGATGATAGAGGCAAAGCCTCTGAAACTAGTTCCGGAAAAATTTAAAAGTAAGTGTTGTCTAGTGTCTATAATCGACTCTCTTTAAAGTTAATTAAGTAGCTCTTTCCATTATTATATAAATGTAAGCCATGTCTAGTATGATACTCACGTTTTAGGTTGCTTATGTCCACTACATCTACATTTGGAAACACTGAACACACCAATTTCACCTTTTTGTTTTTTTTTTTCCGAATTTTCTTGTTAACACAAGAATTGTAGTTTAGATCATACAAGCAGATTGGGTTTGAAGACCTGTTTAACCCAGTGCTGCAGAAAAAAAATTAAAATTCACAGGCCTGTGGTATAGGTGCAATACTTTCTCTGAGAAATAAATCCAGTATTTAAAAAAGGAAACCATTAATGACTGCAATAATTACTGAGACATTAACCTTTTAAATTCCAGATATAAAATATATGTAAGATAGTAGCCAAACAATTCGGGCCAATATTAGATATATTTATTGCAGAAGAACAGAACAGCTTTAGACCAGTCAGACCCAGCATAAACATCCTTTCATTGAGCCAGATTATTGGAAAACATTGCGAATGAAATTTCCGTACATATATGGCTTTTATATATTATGAGAAGGTGTTTAACAATGTAATTCGAGCAAAATTATGGGAAATAATGAAGAGATATTGTGTGCCTTAGCATTTAAGAGCAGTACAAAGTTTAATATCAACAATACTATAAAAATAAGGTACAGTGCAATAACTGGCTCAAAAGTAAGGTATATTTAACAAGGAGTAAGACAAGGGTGTCATTTGTCACCTATGTTGTTTAATATTTATTTAACTGATGTAGCTAAAATTTGGCAAGTACAGCTGATTTATAACTTTAGACTTAACAAGGTTGTTTTAAATGTACTCCGTTTTGCAGACAGTGAGGTTGTTAATAAGAAATGGAGGACAACTTCTAAGGGCTGTCTGGATTTTGCATGAAGTGGCAAAATCCTATAATTTAAAGATCTCTGTAAAGAAACCTAATATCATGGCATTTTATGGACTGGATCATCTTAAAGCCAAAATCGTAATTAGGAAGGAAATTTTATATCAAGTCCCTGATTTTAATTTTCTTGGTGTTGACATTTTCTTATCTGTACTCGAAGGACCCCAAGAAAACATTTTAGAAGTTTCAACAAATGGTGGGTACAGTAAAACGAACGCTGTTTAAAAAATTAAGGCAAAAGATAACTTAAATTTGTGCTAGCCATGCCTATGCTACTTTATGGTGCAGAAACCTGGATATTAACAACTAGTTTGGCAAAAACGATTGAAGCAACAGAAATGAGATTACGACCAATGGCAGGTTTCCGACTGCAAGATCAAAAAGAAACCAGGAAATCCGAGAACAGTTAGGTATTGAAGGAATTCTGCAGAAGATACATCAGTATAAGAATAAATGGCATGAGTATGTGACATGGATGAAGAAAGGCCATATCCCTAAAGAACTTCATGAATGCGATACCCGAGGAGAAGAAATATTGGACAACATAGAAAGAGGTGGAAGGATCAACTGTGAATTGCTTGGTTTCGGAACAGACAAATACTGTCTAATCCATGTTGTATATGATAATAATAATAATAATAATAATTATTGTCTGTAAACTTGTCTAACAAGCGTTAGACATTGTTTCGTTCTAAAGTATGTATATGAGAATTTAGCTTTGTTTCATTTACATTAAACTTTACAATTACTGTGTTACATAGTACAACTATTGCATACAGAGTTATTTTAGCTTACATATTCCTAGTACTAGTAAGTATATAATAACAACAGCAGTATAAAAGTAATAATAATAATAATATAATACAATTCTAATTCCCTTGGAATTTACAAAGATTTATCTATAAGAAATAAGTATAATAATTACAACAAAAATATAAGACAATTATAATTCACTTAGGCTGTATAAACATTTCTCTATAAGGTATTTTTTCAATAGATTTTTAAATATATTGCCTTGTGCTGATTTAATATATGGAGGAAGTTTATTGTACAAGCAATGTATGGGTCTTTGTTGCTAGTGGTTTTTGCTTTATATTCTCTATGGTAGTTGTTTACTCCTCTAGTGTTATAACAATAATGTTTCCTATTTAATGATGTGAACTTACTGTTAGTCCTAACAAGTATGATAACCTTATACACAAACAATGATATCACAGTTAGAATATATATAATGATGATGGCGATGGCAATGACGACGATGACAACTTTCTCTGAGATTTGTAGTGAATTCACCACATACACACAGAAATATATTCTGAAAATGTATGCATTAATGTGGCACCACTATTGTAAATTGTTATTGTTATGAATTTGAAAAACTCTAGATCTGTTTAATGTACTTACTAATTTTAAAAGCAAAGCTGGTCAAACCAACAAAATTATTCAAATTTATTCATCCTTTAAAATCAAATCTGTACATAGTACCTTGATATATGATACGTCAGTAATTTTACACTTAATATTACAAAGTTAAGCATCAAATATACCTAATCTACATTCAATTATAATGTAACACAAATTGGATATAGTTATAAATGAGAGAAATGAACAAGCTAAGTAAATTCATGTTTTATGATTATCTGGATTTGTTAAATTGCAGATATTCCTTTACTGTGTAAAAGCAGTGCTCCTGCAAGAAAGCCCTTGTTCTAGTGTTAAACATGTTGTAGTTATCTATGCTCTTGATGTCATTAGGAAGGGAATTATAAACTATTGTACAGGAATGCAGTACTCCATTCTTAAACATTGTAGTTCTGATTGAGGTTACGTGTATATCCTTAATATGACTCGCATAATGCATATGAACACTTCCGTTGTTTTGAAAGTTAAATCTATTTCTTTTTACAAATAAAGCTGTCTCCAGTATATAAACACATGCCAAAGGAAGTATGCAAAGCTTTTTGAACAGTGGCTAACATGAACATAGCATTCTTTCATTGCCTATAATTCAAATGGCTTGTTTTTGTTTAATAAATTCATCTTTGGCTTCTGGTGAATTTCCCCAAAATATTATTCCATATTTAACTATAGAATGTATTGAAGTAATGAGTTGGTATTCAAACACAACATCACTTAAAATATCCTTACTTGAACAATTGTTTCGGAGACCGGCTCGTCCCCATCATCAGCAACTATCCAACTGGTTGGATCCGTGGTTTCTTGAAGTGAGCTGGTTGTTTGAGGTGACATCTGTTGATTGTGAGATGAACTTCCAAAGAGAGTTTTCAGGCGGCAATTCGAAATTTAACGTATACTGTTTGTTTTTTATAATTAGCAACTTCTCCCAAACATCGAGCTCAGCTGCATTATTGGCTGGCTTTAATAGTTTTATATTTGGTACAATTTCATGCTTGGTAGACCAAAAATGGTGGGCTATTGCTGATTTTTCTATTTGTTTGTATTTCACACATCTCATATGTTCCTGTAATCTAATTTGTAAACTTCTTTTGGTTTTTCCTATGTAGAACTTATTACAGTCTGAGCAGTTTATTTTGTATATACCTGATTTCTTGTTTTCAGGTACTGGGTCTTTCAGGTTGTTGCATAATAAGTTTTTTAAACTGAATTTATTTATTGGGGCTAGGGTGATGTTATACTTCTTGAATATCTTGTTGAATTTATGATGTACTTTGGGATGATATGTGAATTTCTTGAACTGTTTCTCGGATTTTGAATCTGTTAGTTTTGTGGTATCCAATATGTGTTTTTGTTTCTTAAATTTCCAAATTTTCTTTTCTAATAATTTTTTACTGTATCCATTAATTGCAGCTATGTTAATCATTTGGTTATATTCTTTGTTGTATTCATTCTGTTTCAATGGGATGTTGATTAGTCTATGTGCTAAACTGTTTAAAACTGCATGTTTGTGGGGTGTCGGGTTGTAGCTATCGTTCTTGATGTAATTGTCTGTTTGTGTTGGCTTCCGGTAGATGCCAAAAGATATGTTATTTAGTTCATGAATTATCTTCAGATCTAGGAAAGGTAGGTAGCCATCTGTTTCTATCTCTATTGTGAACTTTATTGTTTTATTCTGTATGTTCAGTAGTTTTAAGGAATCTTGTATGAATTTGTGTGGAACAATGGCAAAAATATCATCAACATATCTGTACCAGCATTTGAAGATGTATGGGAAGGATGATGTGATATGTGTTTCAAAGTAGCTCATAAAGAGGTTGGCTAGGAAAGGTGAAAGTGGATTGCCCATTGTTAGGCCTGAGGTCTGTTGATAGAATTGACCGTTGAATGTAAAGAAATTTTGATGTATGCATAAATGAGTAAGTTTTGTGAGATCTTCTATTTCTTCGGTTGAAATGTTAGTCTGTCTGAGCCACTTTTTGAGGAGTAACATAAGTTCATCTGTTGGAATACTGGGAAAAAGAGAGGTGACATCAAATGATACTAGTTTGTCTTCTGTATCCAATTGTAAATTTGAGATCTTGTCTACTAAATCTAATGAATTTCTAATGGCTAGGCTGTGGAACTGAGGCAATGATGAAAAAGTATGTACTAGATGTTTGGCTAACTTGTAGGTAGGTGCATCTATGTTGTTGATAATGGGCCTCATTTTATCTCCTGGTTTATGAATTTTTGGCAACGCATAAAGTCTCGGTAATATTGGGTGGTCTGGTTTTACTTTAGATTTCTGTATATCAGATAATATCCGGACTTCATTTAAGGTATCCTCGAATTTTTTCAGACAAAATTTTAGTGGGTCACTTTCCAATTTTTTGAATTCATTACTTTGTAACATGTTTTCTACTCTAGAGATGTAATCTGATCTATTTAGGATTACTATTTGGTTGCCTTTGTCTGCTTTTGTGTATATTACCGGTTTTGATTTGAGGGTCTTGATTACTTGTTTGTAAGGGAAATTATTTCTAACATCTTTCTGTATTTCCCGTATGGCTGTTTCACATTCTTTGCGTACGGCAATTTTTTCTTGTTCTTTTAGGTTACCGGAAGCTATTTCTATGTCTGCTATTAATTCATCCGTGTTATTGGAGTAACCTACACATGCTTTTAAACCTTTATTAAGAACCGAAAGTTCTCGTTCGTTGAAAGTTTCTGAAGATAGATTTGTTACGTGAGAAATGCTAGAATTCTCCGGTAATTTTTGGTTTGTCTCTATAGATTTATTTTTTCTTAAGTTTTGTAACTTCCGTTTTTGTCTAAAAGTTTTTGTTTTCATTTTCTTATTAAGGATTTCCAGGAAATTTGTTTTCAAATTGTACCAGAGGATGTATCCAAGATTTTCTGTTAGTTTTAGATTTAGTGCGTATGCTTCTAGGTCAAGTGATTCCAATTTAGCATAGTGTTTATGCTTTTCCAATTGAATGACTTTTTTGTCGGCTGCAAGCTGAGCTTTGCTATTGTTTTTGAATTTTACTATCTTTCTCACGAATTTTGGTGTGACTTTATGGTATAAACATAAATCTAAAAAACGTATGTCGGCACATGTGTTCCTTCTTTTTATTTCCAATTTCAGGTAAAGTTTCATATCACTCCTAGCCCCATTAAAATTTGAATTAAAAACCGTTATTTCTGGTCTTACCTTCATGTCTGCCATTTTTTTGAAATTCCACGTGGAGAACCAAATCGGAAATGTACCTTTTGATTGACTTGTTGGCCAGATTAATATTATTTGAAGCAAAAGGTTAGAAACAGTGATGTATATAACAATTGAAGTAATGAGTTGGTATTCAAACACAACATCACTTAAAATATCCTTACTTGAACAATTGTTTCGGAGACCGGCTCGTCCCCATCATCAGCAACTATCCAACTGGTTGGATCCGTGGTTTCTTGAAGTGAGCTGGTTGTTTGAGGTGACATCTGTTGATTGTGAGATGAACTTCCAAAGAGAGTTTTCAGGCGGCAATTCGAAATTTAACGTATACTGTTTGTTTTTTATAATTAGCAACTTCTCCCAAACATCGAGCTCAGCTGCATTATTGGCTGGCTTTAATAGTTTTATATTTGGTACAATTTCATGCTTGGTAGACCAAAAATGGTGGGCTATTGCTGATTTTTCTATTTGTTTGTATTTCACACATCTCATATGTTCCTGTAATCTAATTTGTAAACTTCTTTTGGTTTTTCCTATGTAGAACTTATTACAGTCTGAGCAGTTTATTTTGTATATACCTGATTTCTTGTTTTCAGGTACTGGGTCTTTCAGGTTGTTGCATAATAAGTTTTTTAAACTGAATTTATTTATTGGGGCTAGGGTGATGTTATACTTCTTGAATATCTTGTTGAATTTATGATGTACTTTGGGATGATATGTGAATTTCTTGAACTGTTTCTCGGATTTTGAATCTGTTAGTTTTGTGGTATCCAATATGTGTTTTTGTTTCTTAAATTTCCAAATTTTCTTTTCTAATAATTTTTTACTGTATCCATTAATTGCAGCTATGTTAATCATTTGGTTATATTCTTTGTTGTATTCATTCTGTTTCAATGGGATGTTGATTAGTCTATGTGCTAAACTGTTTAAAACTGCATGTTTGTGGGGTGTCGGGTTGTAGCTATCGTTCTTGATGTAATTGTCTGTTTGTGTTGGCTTCCGGTAGATGCCAAAAGATATGTTATTTAGTTCATGAATTATCTTCAGATCTAGGAAAGGTAGGTAGCCATCTGTTTCTATCTCTATTGTGAACTTTATTGTTTTATTCTGTATGTTCAGTAGTTTTAAGGAATCTTGTATGAATTTGTGTGGAACAATGGCAAAAATATCATCAACATATCTGTACCAGCATTTGAAGATGTATGGGAAGGATGATGTGATATGTGTTTCAAAGTAGCTCATAAAGAGGTTGGCTAGGAAAGGTGAAACGGTTTTTAATTCAAATTTTAATGGGGCTAGGAGTGATATGAAACTTTACCTGAAATTGGAAATAAAAAGAAGGAACACATGTGCCGACATACGTTTTTTAGATTTATGTTTATACCATAAAGTCACACCAAAATTCGTGAGAAAGATAGTAAAATTCAAAAACAATAGCAAAGCTCAGCTTGCAGCCGACAAAAAAGTCATTCAATTGGAAAAGCATAAACACTATGCTAAATTGGAATCACTTGACCTAGAAGCATACGCACTAAATCTAAAACTAACAGAAAATCTTGGATACATCCTCTGGTACAATTTGAAAACAAATTTCCTGGAAATCCTTAATAAGAAAATGAAAACAAAAACTTTTAGACAAAAACGGAAGTTACAAAACTTAAGAAAAAATAAATCTATAGAGACAAACCAAAAATTACCGGAGAATTCTAGCATTTCTCACGTAACAAATCTATCTTCAGAAACTTTCAACGAACGAGAACTTTCGGTTCTTAATAAAGGTTTAAAAGCATGTGTAGGTTACTCCAATAACACGGATGAATTAATAGCAGACATAGAAATAGCTTCCGGTAACCTAAAAGAACAAGAAAAAATTGCCGTACGCAAAGAATGTGAAACAGCCATACGGGAAATACAGAAAGATGTTAGAAATAATTTCCCTTACAAACAAGTAATCAAGACCCTCAAATCAAAACCGGTAATATACACAAAAGCAGACAAAGGCAACCAAATAGTAATCCTAAATAGATCAGATTACATCTCTAGAGTAGAAAACATGTTACAAAGTAATGAATTCAAAAAATTGGAAAGTGACCCACTAAAATTTTGTCTGAAAAAATTCGAGGATACCTTAAATGAAGTCCGGATATTATCTGATATACAGAAATCTAAAGTAAAACCAGACCACCCAATATTACCGAGACTTTATGCGTTGCCAAAAATTCATAAACCAGGAGATAAAATGAGGCCCATTATCAACAACATAGATGCACCTACCTACAAGTTAGCCAAACATCTAGTACATACTTTTTCATCATTGCCTCAGTTCCACAGCCTAGCCATTAGAAATTCATTAGATTTAGTAGACAAGATCTCAAATTTACAATTGGATACAGAAGACAAACTAGTATCATTTGATGTCACCTCTCTTTTTCCCAGTATTCCAACAGATGAACTTATGTTACTCCTCAAAAAGTGGCTCAGACAGACTAACATTTCAACCGAAGAAATAGAAGATCTCACAAAACTTACTCATTTATGCATACATCAAAATTTCTTTACATTCAACGGTCAATTCTATCAACAGACCTCAGGCCTAACAATGGGCAATCCACTTTCACCTTTCCTAGCCAACCTCTTTATGAGCTACTTTGAAACACATATCACATCATCCTTCCCATACATCTTCAAATGCTGGTACAGATATGTTGATGATATTTTTGCCATTGTTCCACACAAATTCATACAAGATTCCTTAAAACTACTGAACATACAGAATAAAACAATAAAGTTCACAATAGAGATAGAAACAGATGGCTACCTACCTTTCCTAGATCTGAAGATAATTCATGAACTAAATAACATATCTTTTGGCATCTACCGGAAGCCAACACAAACAGACAATTACATCAAGAACGATAGCTACAACCCGACACCCCACAAACATGCAGTTTTAAACAGTTTAGCACATAGACTAATCAACATCCCATTGAAACAGAATGAATACAACAAAGAATATAACCAAATGATTAACATAGCTGCAATTAATGGATACAGTAAAAAATTATTAGAAAAGAAAATTTGGAAATTTAAGAAACAAAAACACATATTGGATACCACAAAACTAACAGATTCAAAATCCGAGAAACAGTTCAAGAAATTCACATATCATCCCAAAGTACATCATAAATTCAACAAGATATTCAAGAAGTATAACATCACCCTAGCCCCAATAAATAAATTCAGTTTAAAAAACTTATTATGCAACAACCTGAAAGACCCAGTACCTGAAAACAAGAAATCAGGTATATACAAAATAAACTGCTCAGACTGTAATAAGTTCTACATAGGAAAAACCAAAAGAAGTTTACAAATTAGATTACAGGAACATATGAGATGTGTGAAATACAAACAAATAGAAAAATCAGCAATAGCCCACCATTTTTGGTCTACCAAGCATGAAATTGTACCAAATATAAAACTATTAAAGCCAGCCAATAATGCAGCTGAGCTCGATGTTTGGGAGAAGTTGCTAATTATAAAAAACAAACAGTATACGTTAAATTTCGAATTGCCGCCTGAAAACTCTCTTTGGAAGTTCATCTCACAATCAACAGATGTCACCTCAAACAACCAGCTCACTTCAAGAAACCACGGATCCAACCAGTTGGATAGTTGCTGATGATGGGGACGAGCCGGTCTCCGAAACAATTGTTCAAGTAAGGATATTTTAAGTGATGTTGTGTTTGAATACCAACTCATTACTTCAATTGTTATATACATCACTGTTTCTAACCTTTTGCTTCAAATAATATAGAATGTATATTTGCATAGTAGGACATTAAAATCTGAACCCACAATAAATGTGGTGCTTTACTGGTTCTGCACAATACCAAGTTACTCTATGGTTTAAGGTTTATTACCAGTGCTAATATACAAGAAAGGAACAGTATCTACACTTATCAGGAAGGATTTGAATAGGAAATGCCAAAACACCAATACTATAAAAAAAGTGTAAACTTCCATTAAAATATGCTGCAATGCTAGTTCACATTATTTGCAAAGCATTAGTGGAAAGCAAAATTGCATTACTGAAAGAAAATCATACATGACGGAGGAAATAGAATTGTATTTTCAAATTCAACGCACACAAACATAAAAATAATATGTGACATTTTTAATGCATTTATTTTTATTATAGTGTACTTCACAAAATGTTTGGCTGAGCTTGATTTTAAATTGAAATTATTGTAAGACTATTATATTTTCTGGTTGTAAGCAACAGGTGAATTGTCTGTAAGCACCAAATTCCATCATAAAGATATGCTTAAAATAGTTAATACTCTGATAAAAAGAACATTTAAATGGCACAGTCATTAAAGTCATAATTTTGTAATACCTGTAATGAAAAGTGAAGCAAATCGAATGTGTCCCACAAAGAGGTTTACACACTTTGAACATTACTAACATTAACTCCATAATGCACCAGATGATGTATTGCTGCCATTTGGAGATATTCTGAATGTCTCCCACATTAAAACACCATTAGTAACACTTTTGATCATCTTTATGACTTATAAAAACAAAATCATATGTTTTGTCAGTTTTGTTGAATTATTAAAGTTCAAAAAGGTAAATCTTTTTGTAGAACTTCTGTTCATACTTTTGTTTTACCATGTCACCTAATCTTTTCTTTTTCTTTTTGTCAAATGCATTTTATTAATATCTTTAATTTTTGCCACTTAATTTTATGGACTTTTTTATTATTTTTTTATAATTTATAATTCTTTGAATGAGGCATTAAAGCTGAATATAAATGCAATTTAAATTATTGCATACTAATCAAGTTGATAGCTTTTGTGCTAGAAACTGATAATGCGGCAATACTGAGGTCATAGGAGAGGAGGACATGCTCATCTTTCCATTTCTAGCATACAATTTTTTAAACTTGGATGAAATTAAATGTGCAGCATTGATTATATTTTGTTTAGTGTGATAAGGGCTTGGGCTTGTCCCAGGTGGAGTAAAACGATGATAGTCATAAATAGGAAAACTTGGTGAAATGCACTCATGAATAAGAAACACTTCCAAATTCACCAACTTACATATGAAAAACATTCAAGAAGTTCTCATACCGTCCATGGAGAATAAATATTTTTCAAAAGATATTTTCAGATATCAACATCATACTGGTTCCAGTAATGCACCTAATTGAAAATCCCTTTAGAACAATAACTAAAGACAATATTTGTGCAAGGAAAATGATAGAGATATGAACATCAGATAAGATGTACATAATGAAAACAAAAGAGACATTAAAGAGCATATGGAGATATACAGAAAAGTCTTTAACAGCCTTTCATTTTTGGCAAGAAAGCCATGATTTCAAGAAGAGCTATATTGTTAAGACATTCAAAACAGGCTTAAACGTTGCCAGAATCACATCAGTGGCTCCAGGGTACTAGAATTTTTTCCCACAGGTGTTTTTATATGTACAAATATATGTGGTAACGTTGCCAGAATCACATCAGTGCCACCAGTGTACTAGAATTTTGTCCCAAGGGTGTTTTTATATGTTTAAACATATCTGCTAACATGTGGCTTTTACTTTCAAGCACACTTAAAAACCATCTGTCTGAGCTGGAATTGATCATTATGAACTTAGGATCAATATGCCGTTACTACCAACTAAGTCACCCAGACTGATGTTTGTAATTTTAGAAAATGCAAGCTATTGAAATTCATTGAAAACCAGTAATGAAAAATTTCCCCATTATTAGTACTCTGTGGTTATACCTGTATTTATGACATTCACTCTGTCAGTGAGCCTCAGTATCAGCAAGTTTCTAAAATTCTCCCCATGGTACAGTTATAATTGGTGTTAATTGCAGGTATCAAAACTGTATAAGGAAATAATCCTATCACTGTTATACTGTGCTACACATGATTGTTTATAACACAGTTTCGCAATAAATGAATAACTGTATTTAACACTAGGAATCATTTAATCGTGAAGTGTAGTATCAAAAGTACACTATTTTGCAAAGCTCTTAACAAAGCAATATGTCAATGTGCATTTCTTTTGTGCAAGTCCAGGAGTAAAGGAACAACTAAAATGCTAAATCCTTTTATGGAAGTGTTGAAAACAGTGTTGTTGTATAAATTAAGTTAATTAGGAGTCGATTAATAACACAAAACAACACTCACTTTTAAATTTTCCCGGAACCGGTTTCTGAGGTCTTCCCTCTATCTTCAGCCGGACATCGACTCGATGTCCGGCTGAAGATAGAGGGAAGACCTCAGAAACCGGTTCCGGGAAAATTTAAAAGTGAGTGTTGTTTTGTGTTATTAATCGACTCCTAATTAACTTAACTAAAATGCTTCTGAATTAAATCACTTCCCAGTGCTAAGTATTATATTGTATTCTTTATTCACCATTTGAAAAACATTTTTACATTTTCATGGCTTCGTCAAGTTGATAAATATACAATTTACTAAAATGAAAATATGCAATTTACTAAAATACATTTAAAATTAAGATTCCTGACAACTAATGTTTACAACACCTAATCTTATTTACATGATTTGGTTAGAGATTGAAAATATAAGATAATAGATAAACTAATAACTGTACATTACATGTCTAGGAATTCAGTCACTGAATAAAATGAGTTATGTAATAGGAATGACCCAAGCTGTTTTTTAAATACTTTATTATCTTTGATAATTTTTATATTTGATGGTAACTTGTTGTATAGTTTTATACCATTGTGGAGTGCACTATTCTTTGCTAAATTAGTTCTTTATTGCTGAATGTGTAAGTAGGTATTACAAAAGAGATTTACTGGCTTGAAAGTAGTAATTGTCATTGTAACGTTGGCAATAAGTTTAGTGTAATGTTTTAATTTTCATATCTTGGAAACTGTGTTCCATTCTTTCCCCTGTATTTTGTTACATAATAGGGTAGCTTAACAAAGTTAAAGTCATGTCTGTTAAATCTTAATCTGTCTTTTCTTTCTTTTCAGAAAACGGTTTCTATTTCTAATGAGAAGTAAAATGGTAGTGACCATTTAAGCAAAATGGCATTGTCAGTTCCTTGTATTCATATACAACTAATGTCTTCCATAGT
>CM060947.1:68850473-68897973 GCA_030765055.1 Mantis religiosa | reverse complement strand
CAGGTCTGCTTGGCAAAGATGAAAGGGTAAGCAAATTATATTTTACAAACTTTTACAATGATGCAGTTGCCAAAATCAAAATTGGAAAAAACATTTTTGCAAATTATGTATATTTTTAAGTACTATAACTATAATTATAGTTTATGAATTACCTGTTTTTCTGTTCCAATGGAACTGCCAGGGGATTATCAATATCGCTGTCAATGTCACTTCCGTTAAGAGACAATTTGTCATTGTCACTGTCTTCATCGTCTGAGTCTTGCAAGTGTATGATTATAGGTTCCAAAATCTCGCCAGTGTTATTTCTTTCTTAAAATCGTCTTCTTGAATGTTTTCTGCATGCCTTACGCAGTTTTCCCAGTCCTGTTGTGTTACCTTGTCAATTTCTTCGTAAACAAGTCGTTCAACGTCCGTCAGTTAAAAGTATCATTTCTGTTTGCAACCCGCCTTTTTATTTGAGCCCACACCAATTCAATTGGATTATATTGGCAGTGGTAAGGTGAGATGTGTATTAGCTTGTGTCCTATTTCAATTGCAAGTTGATCCAACTGATACACATTTTCCGTGTTTTTAAACGGAAGTACTCTTTGCAATAACTCATCTTTAGTTTCTGTTCCCGAAAATTTTTTGAAGAGCGTGTGCACCTTAAAAATAACACTTCGAACCTGACTTCGCAATACCTGCCTTTTTGACTCGCCATTAAATTTCACCGCAAGAGGCCATTGCACTATTTAACTCTTACTCTACAGTTGTGTAAAGAACAACTGAATGATATTGATCTGTACTCTCCAGATTAAATAAACACTTCTTATCCAGCATTCATTCATAAACATAATCATACAGCATTCCACAGGCTAACAGGAAATGAAGTGTGTGTGCTCTTTCTCGAATTTAACACCTTGACTTATTCACAGTAATTCTTTTATCACGTCATGTCAGTAGTTTAAATTTCAGTTCTGAGTAATTAAAAGTATATGTACATACATACACTCCAACCACTTTGAACTCTCTAGAGTAAATAGAAATTAAGAACCATTCATAAATAGATATAATGTGACCAGACACGTTCTGCCAGGGTAGCAGGAAATTTATTGTTTCCTCTCGTTCGAATTGAATTATTCAAAGTAATTCTTTTATCATGTCATGCATTTATGTTTCAGTTCTGAGTAATTACAAATATACATATATGCATACATGCCAACCAATAATTATATTCATACAGTGCTTACGTCGCGACTTATTGTCATAATACAGGTAATATTGGTTTACTTATTTGTATTAGAAAAACTATTTGAGCTAAAAATATGGGGTTTTCATGGTTGTGTTAGATACATTACTCTCTTCCTTCCACACGGATAGTTTTGGCAAAATCTGAATTTTGTCTTAGCGCGAATAGTATTTATTAGAGATTGATTATGTTAGCGCTCCTCACACACCACTTAGGCGGAATGCAATACAACAACACCGCAGGACGCCGATTGGTTGCTCACCTAGTAGCACTGAAGGACAAACACCTTCCCATTTGAAACACATAATAGGAGGATTTTGAAGACATCTATTTATGTGCTAGCACTGCTGCCTAGCTTTAAAACTTTTGATAATGTTCCTGCACTGGAAGGTGGAGGTATGAGAGACCAAATAAAGCCATTCGTACCTAAAATTGTATTTTGAAGATGGATTTATTCTCTCTTCATCTCCGGAAGATACAGCTTTGTCTTCACTATTTTCTTCAGAAGAGAATTTGACATTATCTTCTTCACCTGATGAGGTTTTATCACAAAAGTCTGACTATCCATCATAATCCTCCAAGGTACAAAGCACTAAATCAGCAAAATCTGGGTCACTTAGCTTCCTATATGTTATTTCTAAAGAGACAATGTAAAAATAATACAATGATGCGGCTATATACAACAGTGATGTCTGCACAAACTGATTATGTTGAATGAAACATTTCAACTGCATAGATTACAGGGAGCAACAAGTATTCATATTACAAAATATCAACATTACCATCACAAATAATTTTGTCTGGGGTTATGCGTAACCCCTGTTACCTATAGAGAATTAAAAGGCCAAAGTGATCATCACACCTGTGATGGGTGAAGAGAGTTTGGAGGGACAGAATGTATTGCTGGTTATCGCTCTGCTCAAATGATTACCCTGGCTTTATCGCTGTTAATAGAAACCACTCTGATAACTCTCTGATTATTCCATGTGGACATAACATCTGTCATTTGTGATTCCTGCAAATTCCATTGGTGGAAGTGATGCGTTCATTGGTGCTTAGTGCAGGTTCGAGAAGCGCGCCAGTACCCCTCTCATTCTTACGAGAATAATCAGTGTGTTAACTGAGAGATTTCTATCAACAAAGATAAAGTCAGGTTAAACTATTGAGCAGCACGACTTTACCATGGTTACGGATTCGATTCATAAAGCCATATATTCTGCACCAATTCATGTTGCCAACACAGTACAGGATTTTCTTCCTACTTTTTCGATTATTTTAAAAGAAATCTTGGTAGAAGTGATAACCCGTTTGAAGCTAGCCCAGCATGTGCTCGGTGCTCATATGCTAGAGTTTATTATTGGTTTGCATACTATGTAAAAAGTAATTTTTTGTGACCAGTAATTATTGTATATGTGAAGTGTTTAATTATTTTTATTTAAGGGATTTACAATGAATCCAATACATGACTTACTGTGTCCCATTCTCCAAACACCCTTTTCTTTATGGAAAAATGATGACGAACGTGACATGGTAAATGCTGATAGGCCAACGCCAGTGCTATGTTTAGAAAAGCTTTGTGGTGGAGCAAAGGGGGTGTCAAGTTTTAATTATCACCCTTTAAAAATGTGATAGAGAGTTTGTGTTAATATGTACCTGTTCTTCTCTACGTAATTACCATACAGATTTACACATTTTTCCCAGCATTTCTTGACCTCCCGAATACCTTGATTGTAAAAGTCTGCAGAATTTACTTTAAACCACTCTTCCAATTCATTAATGACGTAATTTGTGTTGTCAAATCGGCGACCAAGCAACGGATTCTTCATTTCCGGGAACAAGAAAAAGTGCTAGATCGGGCGAACAAGGCAGATGCTGTAAGGTCTCAAAGCCATATTCTCTTGTTTTGTCAAATGCAACTTGAGATGAATGAGCTGGTGCATTGTCAGCCAGAAGACGAACACCTTTGGAGAGCATACCGTGTCGTTTCTTAATCAGAGCTGCTCGTAACTTGTCCAGAAGATTGCAGTAGTATCTGCCAGTAATGGTTTGACCCTTGGCAAGATAATCTGCAAGCATGAACCTTCCCAGCTGACTTTTGCACCTTTTCTTTTTTGGCAGGGGGGAATCGACATTTCCATTCCATGCTCATGGTTTTTGTCTCTGGATCATACTGATAGATCCACGATGATGATGATGATGATATATATATAAGGGCGCTCAACTATGGCGGTCATCAGCGCCATTTAAAAAACTAGTCATGGCAAAAGCCAGATATAAAACTTTCTAAAAACTATACAAGTGTAACAAAACCTATTAAAAATACACGTACATAAAAAGCATCAATCAAATCCTACTAGAAATTTCGTTCACTAAATCCTAAACTCTAAACTAGACAAGAATCTAAAAACCTTCTCCACGGGTCTCCACGCACGACCTACACGTGGATGGGCCTGTTGACCGTCTCCCTCAACCACAAAGAGGAGCCCACACGAGGGAGACTGTTGGCTCGGGACCCCGGGTGCGCCAAACCCGTACCTACCGATGTAGGCCCCTGGGGGGCTGATAGATCCAGGATTCATCCATGGTTACTAGAGGATAAAAAAAATCATATTCATCCTGTCCCAAAAGCGTCTGGGACAGCAGTGTTTGCTTTTGGAAAGGCGTTAGCAATAAACGTGGAAACCTCTAAAGCTAAAGCTTGTGGAAACCTCTGTGCAGACACCCTAGACATGTGCAGTTCGTCATGAATAATTTTCCACACACTACCATAACTAAGATGTGTCTCATTCATGATCATTTGGATGGTTGCTCATCTGTCTTCCAGTATTAAGCACTATACTTCACTGTGACAGCATCGTCTGTTGTTGACAGTCTACCACCTCTTGGCTCATCTGTCAGGGACCTTTGACCAGTTTGAAAATTCCTTTTCCACCTCACAATAGTATACAATAGGCAATCATTTCCATAAATAGCCGTCATCTCATCATGGATTTCCCGGGCAGTTTTGTCCTTCAAATGCAGGAAGTTGATCACACTACGAATCTCAATTTTCTCCATCTTACACTTCTGTCAAAAAAAAAAAAAAAAAACCATACACATACACACACACAAGGACTCAGATCACTGAAACTACCAACATTATGTCCCGAGGGATCGATGATAACATTGAAAAATTTTCATCACTAGCATAAAAAGTACCGAGTGATAAAACTTAACGACACCCTCTCGTACTCCAGGAAATTTAAGGCTCATTGGAATGAGGAACATAAATGGTTGTGCGGAAGTAACTGTTATCAAAAAGTGTACTGTTGGCCACGTTTGCTTATCGGAGTTACAAAGGGCGCGTGAAACAACAATGGCATGGTGGATTTGATTAATATTACTCGGTCTTTCCGAAAGAATGAAGCGTCTTTAGTACATGGAATTGTGTCGGATGGAAGGTGCTGGGGGGAAAAACACTAACAAAATTACAGACGCTGTTTGGGAAACCTCACGCCTATATATTGTAAAATACAGCAAGAACGTTGGCATTTCATACAACATTCCATTAGGGCTGATTTATTTTTAAGTAGACAAGAAATGGTATTTCGTGGACATAATGAAAGCGAGGACTCTTTAAATAAAGGTAATTTTAAGGTACTTTTCGATTCATATCTAGAGGGACGCCCCATCAAAATTGAAGCAAAATATCCGTTTTTTCTGGGCATTAAAAAACCATGCAAAGTGAAATTACCAAGTGCATCTGCGATTATATAAGGGACTCTATTAATGATGAAATTAATAACACCTAATTTTTTCGGTGCATGTGGATGACACTACTGACATCACAAAATACACAATGCGCTTTAATTCTACGATATGTCAATTTATGTGGAAATTTAGTTGAAAGATTTCTGGTCTTCCATGACGTTAATGAAGGTTGTACTCCAGACGTACTTTTTTTTTATCTACTTGATGATTCATTATCAGAGTTTCATTAGAAATCTAAACTTGTGGGACAGTGTTATGATGGAGTCGCTGTTATGGACGGACATTTAAATGGTCTCCAAAAGAAGGTGAAAGACGTTGCATTCCAATCTGTCTTTGTTCATAGACAACACATGTAAAGAACTCTGTCGTTACCGCGAAACACGCTCTCTCTCGGTCGGGACGTAATGAAGTCACGTCATATAAGTGCGGCAAGAATATACCGAATACACAACATATGTAAAGAACTCTGTCGTTGCCGCCAAACACACTCTGTGTCGGTTGGGGCGTAGTGAATTCACGTCAATTATAATTGTGGCAAGAATACACCGAATACACAACACGTATAAAGAATACTGTTGTTACCGCCAAACACACTCTCTCTCGGTTGGGGCATAGTGAAGTCTTTGCAAGTCTTTACAAATAGACTCAATCTAGTTTTGCAACAAAGCTGTGATATAATTCAGAAGTTTTTTTTCTTTTCTATTAAAATGGAATACCAAATTTCCATCACGATTCTAGCCAACGATCTTATATTCTTGGTACCAAGGTTGGAAGAAGCAGACACCAAGTGGTTCTCGATTTCTGAGACCTTAAAGGTAATGGCATAAAAATGGGGCGGAATTATACGAGTATTTGAACATATAATGAAAAACGACGATTCAACAAATATTCGTCTGGTTAGGGGATTCATAAGTAAGTTTAGAGCTTTGAATTTTATTTTCCTGTCTCTAGTTTTTAAAGACATTTTTGACATAAATGATATTTTATTCAGTGCATTGCTGCTTACCTAATACATCTACATCTGTGGTGAGACGAGACTTTAGAGCGAGAGAAGCTCCAAATAATAATTTTTCCTTAAAATAGGAGAATAATGATTCAAACCATTAAGGCTACTTTTCACTACTCTTTCTATTGTACAGTCACACGTAGGCCCTTCTTGAATTGCAAGACTGGTCACACTACAAGCATATTCCTGCTTTGCCTCTCCACTCAGACGTTCAAATTTGTCTTAGTTCTGGCCTACACCCAATAAATTGTCAGCCTAGAATGGAAAAGTATGCAATTCACAAACTTTTGCTAATAACTTAAAACTTCACAAGAATTTCCTATTTATCACCACCAAACACCAATCTACGTAAAGTACTATATCAATGTTATTGAAATATACTTACAGTCAGGTAAAAATTGTTCGCACACATAAGAAATTACACTAAAATTCTTGGAGAAACAGGAATGGAATATTTGGCAAATTTATAAATAAATTAATCATGTCCAGTAAAGCATTTATGTTGTATTTGGTAATATTTTAGATAGCAAAAAATATAAATATATTCATTACTTCTTCGTAAAATAAAAATATGCTATTATTTTCCCCAAAAAGTGATCATACACCTAAGATTTCAATAACATTTTTATAATGTATAGCATCATTCAATATTTGGTGGGCTTTCCTTTTGCTTTTATAACTGCCTCCAGTCTCTGCGGCATTGATTATACTAGCGCTCTTATTTTCTTTGGTTCAATTAGGTCCCATTCTATTTGAAGTGCCTGTTTTAATCCTTTATTGGAAATTGAGTGATTTCTGATTTTCCTGTCCAAAATAGACCACAGGTGTTCTAAAGGGTTGATATCTGGTGACTGGGGAGGTGTATGAAGTTGTTTTGGTTAGTTATAAAGCAGCCACAAGCGAGTATTTGCAGCTATATATTTAGGATTGTTGTCCTGTTGAAACAAAATGTTCTCAAGACCTAGTTTCTGGACACTATCATGGAGATTTTCCTTTAAAATGCCCATATAGACTTTATGGTCCATAGTTCCATCTAGAAAGTGCAGTCGACCCACATCTAAAGTGTCCATACACCACCAGACCATCACAGAGCCATCTCCGTGTTTTACTGTTGGCACTAGATGTTTGGGATGCAGCTCTGTATTTTGCTTGCACCATACTGTACGTCTTCCATCGGACCCAAAAATATTCAAGTTACTCTCATCGGAAAATATCACTCTATTCCAGAAGTCTGTTCCTTTATTTCGGTGCTCTTTTGTGAAATTCAATCATTTTATTTGATGTTTTTACTTACCCAGAACTTTTTCCGGGATACTCGACCATGATATCCAGCTTCTCGATAAATATTGCGAATGGTGCTGGCCGAAACGTTTATACCACTTCGTCCCAGATCCGCAGCCTACTTCACAGCACTGATTTTTGGACCCTTAGTTATTTCATGCAGGATAACTCTTTTATCTTGCTCTGTTAACAACTTTGGTCTTCCGTTCTTGGCATGTTTTGCACCGTTTTTAGAACACAAAACCTATTTATTATTGTCCACACGGTGGAGCGAGGTCTGTCAACAAGATGAGATATTTCTCGTAGCGATTTGAATTGATTATGAAGTTTAATAATAAATTTTCTTGTTTCTTCGCTGTTTTCCTTGCGCTTGTTCCCCATTTTGACGTTCCAGTGTGTTTGTTCGCTGTTGACTGACGTCTGACCCTGCTCTGTTTCTTGTCACTGCTATCCACAGGTAAGCTGCCAGGTGAATGTTGGCTTGTTAAGCCTTTGAGCTTATGTTTTCGAAGTACTACCGCAGGTGTACCATCACTTTTTGTGCCTATTTTGGACGTCTTTATGTGCATTTTATTTAATTTTTACAATTATACACATCACATTGCGGTTCTGTTTGTCTACTTGTGCAAATAAGTGTTTTGCATTTATGACTTATATGTTACATATTTCTTAAAACCTGCGCTTTTTGTTTGATGCACATTCTAATGCAAAACAATATAGGTGTACGAGCACTTTTTACACTGACTGTACATTGTGTTTAAAAGCGCCATATAAAAGTAAAAACAAACTTTTCTTCACACGCCACAGAGACTTCACGTGACAAAATCTGTCAGTGCTTCCTAACTATTGAAGAGTCGCGATTACTTCGGGAATCCTACGAAGCATGGTAGTCAAAGTTACGAATGCGTAAATACAGTAATATTCAGTAATAAGTGAGCTGCGGAACTGATCGTTTAAAATCCAGGCAGCTGTCAAATTGTCCGCAGCAACGAAGATATTCGTGAATAGATTTTGAAAATGTATCCAGAGCAAATGAAATATTGTTTGGAATAAATTTTCTTGTTATTCTTCTTTTTCCCTGAAATTCTTTGGGAATCAGCGCTTCCAGCGCTTCATTGAACGCTTCGCTATTATTGATGTATGTGAATGTGCATATCTTCGGCCTTTTGGCTACCCCGCATAGCATGGAGCATCCGAGATAACCACGGAGCCAATCCTTCAGGAGCGCAAGCTGAGCTCCTAGGATAATCAAGCGAAGTGCTGAATGGTCTCAAAATTATTCTCTCTGACAACTATAATTTACTTTAAATAAACCACGATCACCATAGTTCAACAGGTTTTGCATCCTTTCATCATCTCAGAGGGGTGAAATTGTTAGCTCATAAATCTTTTTCTACATATTACACAAAACCTATCCTTTTATAATGCAAGTTGAAGAAGTCCTTTTTGTCATTTTTGGGTGGGCACAGAACAAAAACATTTAGGGTACAGCCTGTCAGCACCACTTACGAATGATTTCATGAATTTAACTGCGGAGAGGATCTGTTAATGGGTAGGGCTATATTAGTGAGTTCCATCCTCTCAGTTGGTTTGCTCTAAAAGATCTCTATTACTAAACTTTTTTTTAACATGATTACCCTCTTTTCTTGAACTTAACGAGACCCCACCCGAACCTGTATAAGTTTGATGCTATGTTTGTATGTTTGATGCACCTGGTATATGGTTACTGGCTTCTGTAATATGTATTTTTCCCCATCCACCAAAAACATCATATCTAATCTAAGCTATAAATATGTCCTATAAATCGTAATGATTCCTAGTCCAAAAGAAGGTGCAGCTCATGATAAATATTTTAATAAAGTGTGATAATACGTATGTCGATACCTTTTTAGATATCGCCTATAACTGTAGTTTGGTGTTCAGTGATTTTTTTTGTTGTTGTAATTTTACGTCCTCCAGCGTTAAGTCATATCGGACGGTGAATGAATTGGGTGAAATGATGCTCAAATGTGTCCAGGGTCCATGGAGCTTAGATTTACCTGATATTGGTCTATCAGGATAAGGGAAAAACCCGGAAAAACCTTATCCAGGTAACCCACTCTGACCGAGATTCGAACTCGGGACCTCTTGAATGTGAGGCAGACATGCTACCATCTACGCTACCGAGGCGGGCATTCAGTGATGTAGGTGATGTAGAGCGTATTTTGAATTGGCCATAGGGTATTTTTCTTCCAAATATAGAAAATTTCTTGCTTCATGTTGGCTACCATGCTATTAATATTAGCCAGTTAAAATGCAATTTGTTGGCTGTGATTTGTCACGTGTGTTGTGAGTATGTGTGTTAGAAGAGCATCTCAAATGTACATTTAAAATTATGAAAGTTTGGTTATGTGGGAATGACATTTGAAGTTCTGAATGTTTAGTTGTGCGACATTAAAATGGGAAAATTTTTAAATTTGAGTTTTACATGTTTCATATACGTGTTGACATACATTTTGCAATCTGTTGGACAAGATATACTGGGATGTGGTGGATTTGTGAAGACTGATTTAGAAATAAACTTCTCACAGATTGAAGTAAAATTGTAAGTACGTTACTTGACCTTTGTAAGTGTGCTTGATTTCATTTGTTTAATTTACACTATCGAAGAAAATTTGTCGATAATACTACCCAGATAAAATGAGGATACGTTACACTTTAATTACAGTAAGTGGAATTACAATAATATAGCAGCTATTTACACAAACTATTGAGTCTGACACACTAAAACAACAGGAACTACCTGAAGTAAAAGTAATTTCAGTATATTTAAAGTACATTTTGGATAGCATATTAGCACTTTGGAAGATGGTAATAGTCCCATTTTACCTTTTTAAACCATTATTTGACATAAAAATCACATTGCAGTGTCAACAAATCACGCCATTTTCTTTCACTGCTCATTCAAAACGCAGGAACTGAAAACTGCTAGAATAACTATATTTCTTACTACTGTTTAGCAATTACTTGTTACAGCAAGACCCCAACAATGCATTCCTTAACAATACTTATGACTATTATAAGCTTAGGTTTGTGAATGAAGGAAGATTAGGTTTAGTAAGTTAGCAATATTCATTTCAATATACGGATGAGTCAGAATAGCACCAAATAATTTTAAGGCATGATGCATGGGTTATAATCGAGTATTTTCTTATTGCAATGTATTAACATCTATTAATAAAGCAATAGGACAGGAACTCAACAGTCTGTTGTTTACACCCAATAGCAGAACAACTACCCAGTTTTGAAATAAGAATTGTCATGTGTCACTAATTTTAAACAGTTATCTCTTGTAAATGTTGATTTAATTGATGGTACTAAATCTTGGCACTCTGAAGCAAGTCATCCTTTTCACTAATATACAGTACGTGTTATTGTCAATAACATATGCAAACACTATCTTAGCCCGTCTCGGTAGCGTAGATGGTAGCATGTCTGCCTCAAGTTCAAGAGGTCCCGAGTTCAAATCTCGGTCAGGGCAAATTACCTGGATAAGGTTTTTTCCGGAGTTTTCCCTTATCCTGATAGACGAATGTTAAGTAACTCTAAGCTCCATGGACCCCGAGCTCATTTGAGCATTATGACTTAACGTTGGAGGATGTAAATTGTAAAAAAAGAAAAAACTGACTTTATTGGTTAAGTTTTCTCCACTTAAAATCTTAAAACATAGTTAAAATAAAAATAAATCAAGAAATGTACAAGTTGTTTTCAAATGCTATGCTTTGGCAATGAAGCCATTAGCTCTCTTGCTCTCCAATATTTCTATGTAGTGGGACGGCAGGTAGGACTTCAAAGGTTAAAAGATGTTCTTCAGTCATTTCCTCCTCTTTGTTGCACAGAGGACAATTTGGACTTGTATAAATTCCTATTCTGTGTAAGTGTTTGGCAAAATAATCATGTTCCGTAAGTAATCTAAAATTTGCTACTGCAGCTTTATGTGTGATTTCTGGAATAATTTCTGGATTTTTAATTAAAATGTTCCATTTTTTATCTTTGGCTTTGTTAGATATTGATTGGTTTTGTTTGTTTTTATATTTGCTTTTGATTAATCTTTTTATGGATGTAAAGGGTAAGTTTGTACTTTTATTCTGAATTAAATAAGCACTTTTTTTTGGCAAGAAAATCAGCTGATTTATTTCCAGCAATTCCACATTGAGCAGGTATCCACTGTAATATAATTCTTTTCTGTAGTTTTTGAAGTTGTTGGATCATGAACAAGTTTTAAAGTATTATTAAATTATAGATGAGTCATAATTATAAATGTACTATTATTATTAAGTGTTTATAAAAGATGTTGAAAGAGCCGAGCTTAGACTTAAAAGCATAGTTAAAAGGTCTAATGATTGCAAAGTTATTTAAAAAATACCTGGAACATCATGAATAGCATCAAATGCTGCAAAGATCCTGGGCATTAGCTCCTCTTCACTATTAATTGGTGCTGTACACAAGAGTCCAAACTTGTCACCAAGGAAGAAATCCAAAAATATTAAATCTAGTGAATCCCTTACATCTTAATAATGTGCAGTTCCCCTTTGTCTTGGAAACTATATTAACTAGTATATTCCTAAAGGAACATCTTTCAGAAGTTCAAACTACAAGTGATTATACCAAAAATGCTCATAAAGAGTTCAGCCAAAATTGGTGGGAAATTTTGGTAATATGAATGTACGTGCTTTCTCCTTCTATTGTTTTAACTCCAGAATATTTTGAGCTTAATTTACCTTTTTGGGTTGGAAGTCTTAAAAATAACAGTATTACAGTAAACTGCCAAAAAGTATTCCTTGGTGTTCATATTAAAGAAAACAGAATTTAAATTGGATGTTTTTGAAAACCCCACTTACCTTCGCCCTCACCATTTTAATATTTGTAACCTGGAAGATTAGTGTTTTTCGTTATTATTTAATGTCATATTGGCACATTGTCCATGGTAGCTCAATGTGTAAGAGTGACTTGATGGGAACCAGGAGATACGTGGTTCAAATCCCAGCCATGGCATTGAATTTTTCAGTTGACTCTATCTATCCAAAATCTTCACCTATATATGGCTAGTGTGAAGAAATTATTAATTTCAATCAATTAACTTAAATAATAAGAGTTTAATGATGAAGCCTGGGATTCAGGTACTTACGATAGTAAGTCGCCACAAATGGTGTATCTCGGATACGAGAGCCCCTAGTGGTTTACTGGGAAATATATATATATATATATATATGAGTCGGTTGGAAAATTTAATGTCACAATGGCACGTTGTCCATGGTAGCTCAAAGGGTAAGAGCAACTGGACGGAAACCAGGAGATCTGTGTTTCAAATGCCAGCCGTTGCATTGAATTTTTCATGTTGACTATTAAAAATCTGTTACATTCACCTGACTTTCTCTACCTGCTGTCCTTTGTTTTTATATAACTTCTATAAATTATTCTTACAAATTCTATTTTTTTATTTCATGTTATATCAAGACAAACATTTTCAGAAATAGGTTTTTTACACATTTGGTTGTAAGTGTAAGGGAGATAGGAGAAATCTTATCAATAACTTTTACATAGGAAAAACAAAAAGGTTCTTGAACATTAGGCTTAAGGAGCATTTTAGGAACATCAGGAACAAAGAAATAGATAAATTGGCGGTAGCGTACCATTTTTGGAAGGAGAATCATGGTATAGAACGAGAAATCCACTTATTAAAAGGTGTCCAAGGTCCAGCTGCATTAACCACGTGGGAAAAAATCTTCATAAAGAAATATGAAAGAAAGTTGTTTAATTTCGACACTACCTTTGAAGAAAATCCAAACTTCAAGTTCATTAAGATTCTGACAGAGACGCACCTATCACCTCCAGTGAGTTCACCAAACCAATGTCCATTAAAAAGTATAAACTTGAAAGAAGCGTAGGGACAGTGAAGCACAAACTAGTACAAAATTGAATCGAGAATATATTGACACATTGCTTCACTCACCTGTTTATTCACAGGACATGTTTCAAGAGCTCTTACTCTTATCCTCAGCTGATACTCGACTAGTGCACTAGTCGAGTATCAGCTGAGGATAAGAGCAAGAGCTCTTGAAACATGTCCTGTGAATAAACAGGTGAGTGAAGCAATGTGTCAATATATTCTCGATTCAATTTTGTACCAATGTCCATTAGTTGACAACAGCTGATAATGTTAGGAAGATCCTAACGAAACGCGTTCTAGGTAAATACTAGCAATAAGTGGAACATTGAGTATTAGTTCGACTCAAAATTACATTAATTTTGTGCCTCATTGTATCATAGTCCTTACATATTGAAATCTTATCAATTGATGTTTGAAAGTACTCATTGCTTGCTGGCTTAAGCAGTTCATACTTTTTCATGGCATAGTGAAAATCTTTCTAGTTATACAAAATTGCACAAAATTCATTTTGAATAAAGAGGTTTTTAAAGGCTATTTTCAGAATATTGAAGGTATACTTTTTATTGGTCATGCAATTATCTTTAGTATGTGTTATTTTATTCAATATAATTTTAATTAGTTTTGAGACAATCAAATGTATTGAACATATTCAACATAAAGATTAGTTGTGTGTAGGGCAGTTAGAAGTCCTCTTTGGAGGATACTGAATTTAAATGAAGTTTTGTATTTATTTAAATTTTTATTTTGAGTTGTGCTTTTCACACATTTGCATTTATGCATGCAGCAACAAACATATACACAAACTTTTTCCTAAAAATGCCTTTTTGTTAAGGTACTTAATACATGTATTTCTAGTGAAATCTTGGTATCAAATTTTTGGGTGAAATGCAGGTTTTCTGTCTACTAGATATATGGTAGGGAAAGTACAAGGCAGTTTAGTGGTTTTCCATATGTCATTCTGTGAAGTGTTTACTTTTGTACATTTAAAAGTAGCAGAACCTTCACTATTTTGGGGGGAATGTCAGTTATATAGGTAAAGTTACTTCAGACTTAAAAGATTTATCTATGTTATATTATTGGACTCAAGAAGAAATTGAAACACTACTTTAGGCATTTTATATTAAAACAGTGAATTATGATCATTTGACTCTCACTGATATTTAATGACAGGTGGAATACCATTATGAAGGCAATAGGAATCTTCTTTTACATGCCATAAATATATTAATTAGCATTACTTCCCTTTTGAAGGAAGCCATGCTAAGGACCTTTATGCCTGGAAAAGTCCATCACCGTAATCCTCTGTCAGGTTTGAACTTGTGACCTTGGGAATCGGAAGCTAGCATGCTAGAACACAAATTGGTCCTTGGTGATTATGTCATTACTAGGCTTTACTCAAATATGACTTCCGTGATTTCCAAGTGTAAATGTCTATTGGTTGTAGTGTTATCTTAAAGAATGAGTTTTCTTAGCACATTTGGCAACCCTGCAACTGGAAGTTGTTATTCTGCGAAAAGATTTTCAGTATTACATGACATTATATGCTATTCTGTGCATTGTGTAACAGAAATAACATGGGTATGTGAACAAGAAAATGGTGGCCATATTCCTAGCATTTTCTGAAAACCAGGCCTCCATTGGTTGCCTAATTACCTGTTTTCCCTAATCTTAAATGTCATGTTGAAGTGGCTTTTGAAACAAACCATAACACTGTATTCAAGCTGAAAACCTTGCTGCCTTATTTTTGTATGGCTTCAGTCTGATGGCAAAGGGATTTAAGATCACTTAAGCATCATTTTATACCTGCAAGAAGTATTTATGTGTTGCCAATTTGCATTGTAGAAACTTGGCAATACACATCTAAACAGAATATCAGTGCAGATATTCATTAACTTACTGAAGCCATTTAAGAGGAAGTTATATAACTGACAGTCAGCTCAGTGCCTTGCCTTTAAGAATTTTTGGTTAATTCATTCCCCTCTATAAAGAAAGTGATTTTTGGTTAAAATTTTGTTCCTCTAAATAGAGTTTGTTTTCATTAAAGTGATAAAGAATTTTTTTGATCATGATTTCATACTTTTATAGGGACTTTCAAATGGGACAATGTTTTGTCCTTGAGCATTACCAAGTCTGTAATCAGAGATAGTCCTGCTGTGTAGCATGTGCATGTGGTCTTTATTGTATGCCCACACATCCAACATTTGCACCTTTTTTTAACACCTCCCTTGAAGCACGCTATAAGAACACCTCGCTTTACCCCAAGCCAGAGGGTTTCCGCTTTGGGGATCTTCTTGGACAGCTGGACATCGAGCTGCCTAAGCTATTTCCTAGGGGCAAGAGGGCACACCCACCTTGGCTGATGGAAACGTCCCACGTGGATCTGGGCATGACACGCAACGGGACTTCAACACTGGCTCCCAGTAGTATTTGTACTTGTTTTTAGAGTTTTTATCCGGTTTTAGTAATAGAGTTTTAATGTATACTGATGGCTCAAAGAGCTCGGATAGGGTTGGCTTTGCTTTTATCTATGGAACCGAACCCTATACATTCGGGTTCCATAGTAGCACCTCCATTTTTAGCGCCGAACTGTTTGCGATTTACCGAGCCATTTTATTTGTACATCGACAGAACCTGGGTGACACCCTTATTTTAAGTATTTCCCTTAGTGCTCTTATGAGCCTCCGGCAGCTGTACAATTACCATCGTACTGTGCAGCGAATCCAGGATACCCTCCATGTTTTACACACCTCAGGTGTTATCGTGGTTTGCGCTTGGGTTCCTGGCCACATAGCTCTGGCAGGGAATGAGCTGGCGGATTTGGCAGCGAAGATGGCGACCACACATCCTAAGGTTACCATACCGACTGTCACATCAGAAGATTTCAGACTGGAATTGCGAAGAGCTGTGCTGTCCTCCTGGCACAAGAAGTGGTCCGCTGTGCGCAAAAATAAGCTCTGCTCCCTGAAAGAACTTCCGATTCCTTGGGTAACCTCCTGCCAATCCTCCCATCGTGAAGAGGTGACATTGACTCGGTTGCGCATTGGCCACTGCTTTTTTACGCACAGCTTTTTATTGATGAAGGAATCCGCCCCAGTTTGCCCCCTTAGCGGTGCAGTTCTCTCTGTTCACCATGTTGTTTTAATGTGTTTTCGCCTTGCACGTCTTCGCAGGTCTCTGCAACTGCCGGCCAGCCTTGCAGAGATACTGGGGGACGACGAGAGAGCAGTGGCCAAGGTTTTAAAGCTGTTTTTAAATGTTAATTTTAGAATTTAGTGCCTTTTAGTTTAGGCATTTTAACATATTTGTGGTTTTAAGTCTGTCCTTAGATTTTAGATTTTAAGGTAGCTTCTGTGGTCCGTTTTATGTCAATTTTATTTAGGTTAAATGTCTGTTAGCTCTTTTATCTAGCTTTTAGCATGCTTAGCCTTTTAAGGGCGCTGATGACCACAAAGTTGAATGCCCCTAAACACCATCATCATCATCATCATCTGTGTTATCATATTACATTCCCCTTAGTGAAGCATGCCACATACCAAGTGTATCAGTCTCTAATTATTTGAGTTAAGACAAAATAATATTATTTTGCAAAAAGTAATCCACGAGAAAGCAACAACTGTAAAAACCATATATTTTTAGCTTAAATAGGTTTGATAATGCAGTTGAATAAATATATCCATATATTTGTGTAATGCCATAACCACGTAACTAATAGCTATTATTATTACTGTTTGTCACAGCAAATAAAGTCCCAGGGGAATGAAGCACAAGGGGGTTTAGACACTGTTCCAATACCCTGGCTCCTATTGGTTTATGACACTTGGGTCAATTTAGTTACAGCCCATTCAGAAACATTCTGAAGCCTTCTACTTTTGTGAATAAACCCTCTCGGTTTTAGTATACTGAGTGAATAGGGCGCATGTTTTTTTAACATCTCTACTCGTGTATCATACATTCTCTGTCATACACATTCGCTGTCCTTGTCCCACTGTTTAAGGGTGGCACATTCCTGTCAGGGTCTTTCTTTGCATTGGGAAACAATAGTGATGTATGTATGTGTGCGTGTGTTTACACAGAATTCTACTGGAATGTAAACTGTTGATATGATGGTGCTAAAGTTGAGAAAGAAAGAGAGAGAGAGAGCGCAAACAGCTTACTTTCCTCATATGCTGTAGAATGTTGCATCTGCAGAATGTGTTTTATGATTGTATTGTTTTGTAATCAAGGATGCCATTTATTTACCCTGCAGGTTTAAATCACTATTAGTTGATGTTTAGACAGCAATAGAGCAAATGTTAAATAGCGCAATGGCTTGTAGTGGCAAGTCAGAAATTCAGGTTTTGGAAAGTCTACTCGTAAGTATTATTTTTAGAGTCTACATGTTTCTTAAAAGGTGTAACAATGAATGCAAATCAACTCAATTTCAAAAGTGCTCCACATCTCACTGCTAAAGTGTATGATGTAGATAAAACAAATGTGTCTTGCATTTGTGGAGAGGCTAGAAAAATTAGTCCCATTGTTGCTCCAGTGTTTGCATAACCTAGGAAATGTATTGTAATCATGAAGAGCATTACCGATTTTAAGTGATTTTGACAAAGATGTTGTAGGTACACAGAACTGTGTTAAAGTTTTATAACCAAGGATTTCTAGAAATACAGAAACTAATCTGCACTCTTGGAATTAAATTATCGCACACTATTTAAAATTCATCTACTTATAAAATTTTGAGAGGATTGGGGTTCAGGTACAGACATATGATGGGGATTAATTTATATTAAAATTCGTAAGCTTTCGCGGCCAGTGTCAGTATAATGTAAAGATTAACCGGGCTTGTCTCTTCTTTAGAGACTTCCGCCAGGTCACTCCTATCGCACTGCCACTGAAGATGTCTGCCGCAGCCATAGACAAAATCTGTAGGAAGATGAAGAAGAAGCCCAGTAGACCATGGCCCACAAGCCCGGTTAATACTTTATATTATTCTTAATTTTTAATCGAGAAGAGTGACACTGTGCATCAAAAATAAAAATTTTATACAAAATCCATAACATTTGAAATTCTACTGATCCACATAGATTTTACATAGATGAGACTTGGGTTAATAAAAGCCAGATACAAAATTCAACCTGGTAAGACCCTTCAGAAGAGTGTCTTAAAGGTACCTGTTGCAAAAGACAATTGGCTCATCATTTCTCATGTAAGTCCTAAGACTGGACTGCTCCTGAAAGTATATATACCTTTCTGTCTAAAACCCCGTTAGAGTATCATGAAGAGATTAAATTATTATTTAAAGAGTGGTTTTTTTATAAAATTCTTAAATTATTTAGAGTAGAGAGCTTAATTTTAATGTATTCTATTGTTCAGTTATTGAAAACAAAATACACAATGGCCAGCACAAAGAATGACATTATTGAATGCTTGAAAAAGTAATGGATTGAAGTTTTGGCAAGAGAAACTAAAACTCAGTTATTGTGAGTAGTTGTGTTTAAAAATTAAAATTTATCAGCTCAATATCAACATGCAATCAAAATGGGAAACGAGGTAATCTCCCTGCTCTCTTACCATGCCATTACAGTCCAACTGAATTATAATACATAGTATGGGCTTCAATAAAATGGGTTTCAAACAATTAGCACTTTTAAAGAGATGTTTAATAACTTATGAAGATACTGGAAATTCTGTATGCGACATGTAGAAGACAACTTTTGGAAATAAATAGGCAATGACAAAATTTTGAAATCTCTCATCATAAATTTGCGAGATTCAGACTGAAGACAATGACAGTGATGTAACTGATAACATCGATGTTGAGGAGCTACTGATAGTTGCATTGGATTAAAAGAACAGGTAGTAGATGAACTTTAATTATATAGAATTTAAGAAAACATTTACATAATTTGTAAGTATGCATGTCCAAATTTTGAATTTACTGCAAAATTATAGAAACCTGGAAAAGTTCAGCTGGGTTCCCTTAAATCGACCATTCTAGTGCCAAGAAGAATTGCAAGCTATAGGATAGTGTGCAAGTAAGAGGAAAATATGAAAAGAGTAGAAATAATGATATATTAATGCTGAGCATGCTAACACATCTCATTCCCGTCAGAGCAGAACTCTTCCCATTTGAAAACGTAATACTAATTTTAGGGGCATGGAAAAATGTCAAATTTTATAAATATATTGCCATAAAAATTCTGTAAGACAGAAGGAAACAAGGCTATACAATTTTTTAAGGTTTATACTCATAATTGATTGTGATGTATATATACATATATGAAAAACTGCTGCAACTACAATGCAATTAACGGGAAATCACATTTGATGCTCATGGTTTGTAGATTCATTTTAGATATAGTTTGTTTCAGCCATACAACATAGAAAATGAATTCTAATAATTGAATAGACAGTTGAAATTCAATCCTGATGAAGTACCCAAAACTCAGTTCTGAATAAGCAACTTATGATTATACAATATTTTGCTTACATGCTATTTTGTTTCAGATATACAAAGCAGGGCGCTCTGAAAGATCATACTGATTGTGCTCCAAATAATGGTTATTATTTCTTACCATTGTATGATAAGGGAGAATATATCCTTAAAGTAAGTGAAAGTTATGATCAGTTTATTAGTTAAGGAGTGCTGTATGATTAAGTGATTGCAATTAATTGTATGCAGGTTGTAAACTCTCAAGGTTTTTTTTTTTTTTTTCTCTTTTTCCTCCTCCTGGGCGAGCAGATAGGAAATTTACAACTTAAAGTATATTTAGAATTGAATATCTAATTGCAGAATCAGATAATCATAATTGTAATGAAAAAATTTGTCATTTTACTTTTTAAGCCTTATTTTACTTTTGGAAGTTTCATGTCCCCTATTGTTAACATTTTGAGTTTATAACAGTAACAGCACATTTCATTGTTAAATAGAATTAACAGTGTAGCTGCTTCTTTTGAATGCAATAATCAGATAATAGCCACTTTCTTTGAGCAAAGAAAGTTACAGTGAAACAAAGAAAATGGCAGAACAATGTGTAACACCTACATCAATGATGTATTACAACAAGCTTACATGCAGTAGCTTTAAACCAATTAAGAAGGATGATATGTTCTGTTTTGGTTGGACATTTTATAGGAAATTGTATGCTTTCATATGAATTACATGTATTGTGTTAAAGTGTATATATGAAATTGTGAAACAGGAATTACGAATGATAAATTAAAAAATAAAATGATGAAATTGTTAGTTATTGGTCTGTAGGAAAGAAAATGGTTTAAATAATGAGCAGTTTTTCTTTTATTATAACATCTAGTTTTAATTATATGCACATGATATATCATATTTTAAAGTGCTTCCTTAGTTAGCAAGCAATATAACATGTTTCAGATTTGGAGAATGTAATTTATAAATTAACATTGCTTTACTTTAATATTCACTGGTGTTATACGGTAAGCAAATTGGTATAGAATCATGACAACAAAAAGATGTAAGTAGATTGAATGTTTAAGTTAAAAATGAAGACATTAGGGATGTTAATTTACCCATTTGAAAGCATTTCACAAATTTATTGATTTTTCCTGTTGCTTGTTAATGTGGTGACCCTTTTTTGTTACTTTGAATATATGCCAGTAAAGATAATTCAACACTTTTTTTTTTTTCAGGTGTATAATGGTCATTCTTTATTGAGACAAATTGAATGTAATATTTGAGCCTCATTTACAAAAATTTTCCTTCTTAATGTCATGCAGATAAGACATAAATGTACTCTTTAACAGAAGATAAGGAATATATATAAACAAAATACATAAAATATGAAGCTATTAACAGTGAAGTAAACAAATATATACAAATATAATAATTTGTAACATAAAACTTCACTTATCTTATTAGAAATAATGAAAGTTAAGAAAAGTTAAGTTTTATGTTACAAATTATATATATATATATACATACATACATACATACATACATACATACATACATACATACATACATACATACATACATACATAAGAGGTACGTCCAGAAAGTAAGTTCTGTTTGGTAATAAAATTAAATTGTGTACAGATACAGAAAAATTATTTATTGCACAAAATTCTACAACTCTTAAACTACTTTTCCACATAACTGCCGAAATTTTGCAGGCATTTGTCATAGCGAGGCACAAGTTTTTGTATACCTTCTTCATAGAAGTTTGCCACCTGTGTCTTCAACCAGTTGGAAACATTTTCTTTCAGCTCTTTTTTATTGAAGTGTTGACTGCCAAGGAAAGATTTGAGATGCAAAAACAGATGAAGGTCGCTAGGAGCGAGGTCAGGGCTTTACAGGGGGTGGTCAAACACATCACAGCCAAATCCCTGTAGGATGTTTTTCGTCGCATTTGCAGTGTGTGGTCGTGTGTTATTGTGACGAAACACAACACCTTTTGACATCGCAAATTTGCCGATAAATTTCAATTGGTTTCACTTTCATAGCATTCAGAAAATGAATCACAGATCTGATTTCACAAGCGGCGAGATTTTCCATCAACACCGACATTGTAAACAAGCACAACAAAGCATACGTGGCTGACAGCGATCTCACAATGGCGCACGTTTCTTCTCCTTGATACAGAGCGTCTACTGCGCATGTGCAGAACTGCGATTGCAGCACTGTAGCGGAGATAAGTTGAAACAGAACTTACTTTCTGGATGCCCCTTGTATATATATAGGCAGAAGTAAAAGTAGAATCTGAAAGTGATGACTTTAAATTTGCATAGTTGATAAAATTAATATAATCATTATGTTCTTGAGTTTGAATTGCATAAAGAGATGGTGCGTGATTGTCAAAATGTGAAGAGATACTAGTATTGATTTATTGGTCGTCACATACAAATCCTGCAAAAGTGTCTGAAGTCTGCATTCCTTGCTATTTGCAATTTGAACAAGAAACTAATGTTCAGAATTTGGAGGTTAATTTCATCCAATTTTATCTACCTAAATCATTTTACATTCAAAATGCCAGTCTTCCACGTACTTTGTTTTTTATTTCCTTAATACTTTTTGTAGAGTGATCCTATAATATTCCTCCCCACAGGGGCTCCCGTAAGTGCAGATTTGTATCTTCCGCGTTCCTTAGCCACCAGTCTTCCAGGTTTCAAGAGTTGGGTTAGGGTTATTAGCCTTACCCGTAAAGTAGATATGTCCAAATCATTTGGAGGATTCCAAAGGATTCCACGTTGGTGGATGTGGAAGCACAAGGGGTGACTGGGTAATGCAGATTTTCCAGCTCCTGGTTATCATATATTGATTGTGCTTATTTCTGCTGATAAAGGTCAGTCTTGTAGAGAGGCCAGTGCATGAGCTGATGTATTCTTGAAGGCAGTTGATGTGCCTATCTTTACAGTGCGAAGTATGACTCAGAGGTGGGCAAAATCCAGGTCAGGACATTCACTGACGCTGGGATGGCACCCAGGATGTAAGCATACCTACCATTGGAGATGTTTGCAGTGGTGGAAGACTAAACTGCCATTAAAAAAAAGGGGGGAGGGACTTCAAAGGCTGTAAAGGAAGTAGTCGACTTTGGTCTTCACTACTTAATATTAAGCAGAACAAAGGAAGGAAAAAAGTTTAATTTGTTAGCGAAGGGAATTTAGGCATATCATGTTCCTGACAGTGATCTGCTAGATCTCCCTCAAAGAAAAAGGCAGGGTTTGAAATAATTGAAGTTAGACCATATATACCAACTCCCTTGAGATCTATAAGTGTCTTGCTTTGGTGTCTTCTGTTATGTTTTATCTACATGTGTCAGCTGTGGAGGCATTTTGCATAAAGATGTATGTACATCTCCTCCAATATGTATTAACTGTAGCGGTGAACTCCCATGTAATTTGCACTATTAGAGCAACATGTGATCCAAAAGATCTGGGCTAGAGAGTTGTCCTTTTTGTAAGCCTGGAAACCCCTGCAAATTTACCAGCCCTTGGTTCCAAATTCCTGTACTTACAGCTCTGTGGCAGCCAAACTGCCACCAAAATTGGAAACAGGAACGTTTAACCTGTGATATGAATGGGGTTACCATATCAAGGAAGTTTCTTGTTCTCAGGTCACCATCAAAGCTTTTGATATCAACATCTACATCTCTATCCATACCAGCTAAGATCACTGCTCATAAGTAAACCTCAGCTAAGTAATCAGAGAAACAGTCAACATCAAACAATAAGACCATTGTATAGAATAAAAAGAAGTATTTCAGAAAGTGGATTGCCATTGTTACTAAAATTAGGCAAATGAGTCAATCTTGTATATACTTTTCTCCACTTACAAAGACCATTGTTTACCAATCTCCGCCAAAAACGTTGTCAAATCAAAATTTTCAATTTGAAAATGTTTCTCCTTTGTAGAGGAAATGAAGTGGGAAGATCCTTCTATGTTTAATGAGGTAAACATGGACCTTATGGAACTACATTTTAAAAATCAGGGTTTAGAGATAAAGTCAAGATTTTAAGCAAAGACTAAGAACTGTGTCCTAGAACTGTGACTAAGAACTAGTCCTAGGTTTCTCTCTCTAGAAACAGAAAAGAAAGATACCCTCCCAAGTCTCAGCTTTGGTGAGTAATTTTATAAATAACAAAATGCCTCACTAATGTCACCAAGGTTGCCTGAACAATAATGTATTAGAATAGTGGCTCTTACTTTTGTAAGCAGTTTTCTCATAGTCTTATGCCATACCTAATTTAAATGCTAAAGAAGTCGGAACTGCATTATGTTGGATCAAAACTCTTAATAGATGGTGGATTGAGACACTAACACATTAAATTATGTATTTATTTTCTAAAACAGCTTTCTTGGAATTCATCTTGTTTCCGAAAGGCATTCAAATAAGCACATATAAGTCAACCCATAGACATTCAACTCATCGACTCTTCAGTTTCAATGTCAATACTTTCCTGTTGTCTAATTTTATGGAATTTATAATCAGTGATAGCCCAAAATTCTGTGGGACATCCCAGGAGACAGGAGCAGAGAGAAAAAACAGTATATTCATTGTGTTTCAGTGAAGTGTTTTATTTGATGTACCAATCTAGATGTGTATTGTTTGTGCAGATTGAGCCCCCAGATGGCTGGAGTTTTGAACCAAAAGAAGTAGTCTTGAATGTGGATGGTTCTACTGATCCTTGCAGCAAAGGAAAAGATATCAATTTTAATTTTAAAGGTTTTGCAGTTACTGGCAAAGTAAGTATGGATTTTTATGTGGATAAACTTTTAAGTGGTCATGCTTATAGATCTGTAGATGAAATTAAGAATTATTAACCAAAGTTTATTATATGAACTTGAATGTTTTAATATGTGGACCTTATTTTCCTGTCCTGTATCTTCCTTGAGTGATAATGGAGGTTACAAACTAGACTGTTTGCATTTTCCCTTGTGTTCATCGCATTAAGTCTCTAAAATAAAGCATTAGTTCACCTAAGTGACTCATGCATTGCTGTTCCAACAGGCAAGAATTGAATTTGTGATAGTGTCAGTAGTGGCTGAAACATGAATGTATTGGTAGTTGCCAGTATTATTTTACATTTTTTTAAACGATAAACTCGTTTAACAAACGGGTAGGAGATATGCGACAGTAAATGAAAGACCTGGATGACATGATGCTCATTTACTTGAAGCAACATATCTGCCACCGATAGTAATTATTATCTTTTTCACTGCACTCCATTGGGACTATCCATCTCCTATTATGATAGTGCAGAATTAAACACATGCATAAAACTGCAATCTTCTCAAGTAAAGATTGAGCTACTGTAAAATTAACAGATAAATTACTGAAGAGTATATCAATTTGAGGTACTCTCATAGGTAGCTTAATGCTTCGCGTTAACTAAATCCACCACCTCTTTTCTTCTCTGACTATGGTAATCACCCCTAAACAAAATGTATGGAAAAAAGGATAAAGCATTTTTGACCTCATATCTATAGATGTATATCTTTTTTCTTGTAAATGCCCATTTAATTGTAGGTGTTTAATAGTCAGTCTATTTATGTGTGTGCAGGTCAGGAAGAAGACATCCCTTGTGTATTTCAGTTTTAACCGTACCTACTAAGGATGATGTACAAAATGGCTACTTATTAAAAGAAACTTCGTTTTTAGCTAAATAAAGAAAATATCACATCAGTGTACTCACACATGATCATTTTCTGTATTTCCTAACAAAAACAAATATTTCTTTTAATCGTTGCTGTACAATGCAGCTAACATTAGAAAATAAAGATTAATTTAGTATTAAGTATGCACAAGGGGAAATGACAAATGTGGCATGAAAACATGGTTTTACGATAATATTTACATTGCACACTTTCACACATAAGTGGCATATCTGTTATTTCTCACTATGGCATACTAGTCTTTGTGTTAGTACCATTAGTATTATTGATGGGCGGGCATGTGCTGCCAACGATAGTTGCACAAGTAACCAACTGGCATGGATTTCTCCTCTCCCTTCACTGCACCGTTCCCCACTAAATGCCAGAGTCATTGTGGAGAAAGAAGTAATTTCATGCCAGATTCAAAATAGCATGAATCCATAGAAGATGAAGTGGCACTATTTAAGTTTTGAGCTTTGGCAACCCTGAGTGTTATAGGAGCCATCTGACGTTTCCAGTGGGAAGTTTGACATTGTTGACCATAATTTATTTCAGACATTTTGTCAATGAAATGTCATTTGTTTTGTTTACATTAATTTGAAAAATTGTCTCAACAAAAACATGGAATTAACTCATGAAAATGTTTGTGCAATGATTTATTATGACTTTCGACATGGATTATCAAGTCAAGATTGTATTGATTGACAAACTTCCACATTTAGAGACAAAGCTCCATTCTGTGCCATTTGAAATGCTGGTATAACAAATTTAATCATGGCCGTTGTTCGCTTAATGATTAAGTTTGTGATGGTCACAAATCAGTTGTTGTGCCAGAAAACATTGATGCTATGCAAAAACTAATAATGCAAATCGTCATGCGACATATTGTGAGATTGAGGCAACCCTAGGCCTTTGTTTCACCAACATACATAAAATATTGCATGATTATTTAGCTGTGAAAAAGATCTCTCGTTGGAACCCATATAATTTGACACAATCTCAAATATGTGTAGATGTGTGTGTCAATTGGTGTACAAAAATATTCAGGAAATACAATGGCAGTGCCTCAAAAGATATATATAAGATTGTAACAGGTGACGAATCATTGATCTATGCGTATGAGCTGGAATGTAAACAGCAGTCAATTGTGTGGGTGTTTCAAGAAGAAGCAAATCCAACAAAAGTTTTTCGCACTCGAAGCACTTCGAAGCAAATGGTTGGCCACCTTTTCAGCAAAACTGGTCGTGTGGCAATAGTGCCTTTAGAGGAATGTAAAATGGTAAATGCCGAATGGTACACAACCATTTGTTTGCTGGAACTTTTTGGTGAAGTAAGGAAAACCAACAAGAACCGTAGGATCATTCTTCATCAAAACAATGAGAGCGTACACACATCTCGTCTAACTATAGAGTATTTGAAGGTTCAAAAATTGAAATGATGGGTCATCCGCCAATACAGTCCTTATTTGGCAACCAATGACTTCTTTTTGTTCCCAAACATCAAGAACAAATTGCGCGGACAAAGATTTTTGTCGGCAGAAGGAGCCATTGATGCCTTCAAAAACCATGTTTTGGAGGTGTTTCAAGAAGACTGGAATAAATGCTTTGACAAATAGTTCAAAGGATGCAGAAGTGTATTGATCTAAAGGAGAATATTTTGAAAAACAATGAAACAGTTTTCAATCACAAATTACTTTGTTTTAATCACTAGGCTCAAAATATAAATAGTGCCCCTGGTATAATAGTGTTCTGACTGAAGACTTGTAGTGACTTCCTTCTATTTCTGTGGTTTTCTGTCAATAGGCAAGAACATTAGTAAGCACAACTGCATTATGAATGTATCTCTTGTTCATCTTGTTGAGAAAAAATTACTTTTGCTTGGTTGCGCAGTGGCCACTGGAATTTTATACAGTCACTTTTCCTGGGTGACTGGAACTCTGCCCCAGTTGCAATACTCTGTTGGTCTCTCATATATTGCTACAGTGTGTTTCCCATGCACTTATTCGGGAATCCGCAACTGCCAGTCATCTTTTTCGAGATCCTGCTGGACGATCACAAAGTGGACGAGAAAGTTTTAAATGTTGGTCAAGACCAAACATAAAACTTAGATTTAGTGAAGTATATTTACATCAATACTTTATACCTTATGGCCTTTTTATTTCTGTCTTATTTGGATTTACCCTGGGTTTTATCATGGTTTTGAATAATTAAAATTTTTTTGTAGTAATGCTTATACTAGCATTTGCCATGTTCTGTTTTAAAAGGGCACTGCTTACCATGTAGTTGGCCCTTAAACACATCTATGTGAGTTTTTGTAATTGTAGTTTGCAAATATCACAATGGACTCCTGCTTAACATTCTTCTCTGGCAAATCATAGTTCTATTTACATGGTTAAATTGCCATGCAAAATAGATTGGGTCACAAGGAAACCTGAAATCTGCCAAACTTATGTGGTATGCAGCAAATGCATACAAAATAACACAACCTGTATTATTTGTGCAAACAAATCAGAAAGATACACCATATATTTTGAATAGCTGATCGACGTTAAATCCCCTCTCGTTTTGGCACACACAAGATCCTGAGCTGCTCACCGCTATTTCACACCTTCCGTCTCCATCAACTGTGCCACATCATGTACTGTGTTGTCAGTACTTATGTCTCTTCTAGGTGTTATAATATTAATTTTTAAGGTCCTAGGTTTATCAACTACCTCACCAGTAGCGATCTGGACTATCTCCGTGATTCTTTCGCACATGGTATTTTTCAGCGCAGCTTCCAACATGTGTGCTTTTCGGAGTTTTCAGGCGTGAAGGTTGAGAAGACCCTTTGCAGTGCCCTTATGTGCAAACCTTACTGTGGAGCCTGGTACATCTTCAAGCATATTTACTAATTCCTTGAGTGCCCGTCTCGTGTTAATTCCATGTCCTTGTAATTCATCGGCCGGACATGTTACGGTGTAATCAACCGCAAGTTTCAAAATCCAAATCTGTGTTACACAGCCTTCATGGCCTAAATATGAGAATCACAAGTGGTTATTACTCTGGTATGTGTCTTAAAGCTGTGGTTGTCGTGTTGTACGACTTATGGAGCAGTGGTGGAGACTGGATGGTAGATTTTGTGAGGTAAACCTTGAGATTGGTCATAGGAGGAGTTCCCATAAGATGCAGACCATGAAAATTTTGCCTTTTTATTCTTAAACATCCGAATGGCAAGCTGACACCAAAATTTCCGAATGGTGGTCCTCATCATAATGAATCTGCGTAAACGTCTTTACATATTTGTGTTTGGTTGTGACCTTGGGTTGTAAAGGAAAAGGATTTAAGACCTGAGTCATTTTTACACTATTGATATCCCCACTTAAATCACTCAACTCATGTGGAGGAGTTAACAGTCTGGATGGTCTGACGAACGAGGAAATAGTCTCCTGCCTTTCTGATCAGCGATTCTGTCAAGCTTACTGGTTAACTTGAAAGCAGGATACCAAAGAGTGCCTCTTAGGCTCAGTATTTCTCGCCTTTAAAGGTACTAATTTACCAGAAGCTATTTTCTGTTTCTGTGACCGTGCAACAGTTTATCTCGAATCCCATGCATTATTGTCATTATCGTGGGTCAGACATGCTAGTGGTATGGGTACCAGCCCTGTTTTTTATGAGCCTATGGACCACTAGCCCCTGAGGATCCAACTGTACTCATGTCCCTTGCTGGATAAACTGTGGAGGAAACTTATCTTGCCGGCAACTTTGCCCTGAATTTGAGGTCTAAAATTGTGTACAGGAGGTAAGCATTAAGAAATGCCACACATTTCCTCAGGAGCGGTGGCGTTTAAGTAGCTTAAGCCTCTTGACACGACAGGCTTTGTCTCAGCGGCCTGCAGTACTCCAATTACCAATATTGACTTACAACAGGTTCCTGTTGCAGGTGCCTTCACTCAGACTTGCCAGTGAGAACTCCCCATTGCATTGTCCCACATCACCACAAACTAATCTTCATCCATGTAGACCCCAGCCCACAAGCCATCATCAAGCAGTAGCAAAACTGTATTGCCTGTAATAAATTGTTCTGGGCCTAAACACACCTAGGGAGGTGCAGTCGCATCCTCCCTATGAAGTCCCAGTCTCTCTTCATGAACCTCAGGGCATCTTTGAACTTCCAAACATCAGCGTACTTGCAGGAGGAATTGCAGTTTTAAAGTTATAAATCCAAAGTCAGCCACGGTGAAAATGAAAATGAAGACCATCCTTTAATCTTTTTCCACACGAAAATAGCCTAGCCTGGCCTGGCCGTAGTCGAGCGATTAAATCACTTGAATCTCACCGAGACAGCCCAGGTTCGATCCCATGCGACTGCATGTGAGCTTTGTGGTGGATAACAAAGTGCTTGGTTAGGTTTTCTCTGGGTTCTCCAGTTTCCCTGGCCATCTCGTTCCACTGGTGCTGCATCTTAATTTCATATGTCATTAATGTTATTGCCTGCAGTGCCGCATGTAGTAAAAGCAGGCATTAAACACTACTCATTCCACACGAAAATAATCCAGTGGAATATTAATGGGTTCCAGGTGCTGCCCCCTGACATACTGCATTTAACATCACCGTATATTACTTGTGTAGAAGAAACCCATTTGGAATCTATTCATGCTTTGCATCATGTTTTGGTGGGGGTGTTTAGGATTTACTCCGCTGCTGCAAAGCGTGCAAACAATGGTGTTGTTACCAGGTCAATACCTGTACCGCAAGAATGCCCCTAAACATAGCGTTGCAAACTGTAATAGTCTTTATACAGCTGGCTAGCATCTGCTTCACATCTACAATGATTTTCTGCCACTGCTCAGTGGCTTACAAGAGAGGGATCTCCATACTCTTTTAGCACAGCTCACTTTACCGCTGCTTTTTCTAATAAATCTGAAAACTAGATAGACTCTCTAGGGATCCAACATCGACGATGCTTATAGGTGGTTTAAGACAGGTGTGTCAGGCTTGCCTTTGTTAAATAATATTGCCTGTACTTTTTATTATTAGCTTATGGCAGACGTTTTTTTGATGTTTCTTTCTGCAGCCCAGCATTAGTTCCACTCCTTGATTGGTCTGTACTTTCCGACTTATTTGGCACTGATCATTAACACAGTAACATTCCCTTTACATGACGTCATGACCTTCACGACATCCTCATTGGAGTATTTCCAAGGTTGTATGGAGAAAATTTCAATCCCTCATACTTCTCTTCGATGATGGATTGGCTACCATCAAAGAAATGGTAGAATGTTATACTTGCTCTATCTTGTTCGTAGCAGATTTCCAGCATTACTTGAGATTCATTTGCACCACTTCATGTCCCTTGGTCATCCTGGGAATGCCTTTTAGCAATCAACATACGTTAGTGTGCTCTGCAAATTTTTAGAGTAGAGCAAAAGTAGAAAAGTAGAGCAAATAATGGTGGACTATGGTTCTTTTCTACTATGGCTGTATAAAATGACATTACAGCACATTCTGATGAAAATAGAAAAATGTTACTTTTAGACTATGGTTGGTTTTGTAGAAACTCCCAGTTCTTCTTGCTTACCTTAAAGATATGTTTTATCACCTTTAAGTGTGCATAGTTCGTGACACAAAGGAGCTGTTTCTAAAGTAGTACTTAAGGTAATCTTGGAATCTTTAATGCAAACTGGCAAATTTTAACATTCAGTAACTATTATTAAATTATAGATGAGTCATATTTATTACACATTACACTTCGTAAGTGAAGTCAATGTGTAATAATTATGACTAATCTATAATTTAATAGTTTCGCTTCACTGTGGTGTTCCAGTACAGTTAAATTTTGATATATTCAGTAATTAATTTGTTTTATACAGTATTTTCTAGGACCTGACAGAAAAACATTTTGTTATGTATATAAAACATTTTATCTTTGCCATATTCTTAAAATTGAAATTTTGCTTTGCATTGCACAACTTTGTGTGATTTGTATAACTTTTAACATTTTTCTTTTTCATTGAACTTATAGGTTGTAAGTGCAGGTGATGAAATTACAGGCCCTAGTGGTGTGAGAGTTGCTGTGCACCGTGAAGGCAGTGAAGATATTTTATATGAAGGACTTACAGGAGAAGGAGGTAGCTTTCAGTTTACTCCAGTTCCACCTGGGTTTTACACTATTAGGGCGTCACATCCTAGATGGAGGTTGCTTAAAGACTCTGCCTCTATTCATTTAAACAAGAATAATGCTCTAGTACCCCCTGGCAGTCTAGTTGTGGCAGGATATGATGTATCAGGATCTGTCACAAGTGATGCTGAGCCAATCAAAGGTGTGAGCTTTGTGTTGTTCAGTGCACAGGTATGTTGTTTCAGTTATGTCAACACTCTCTTTTCGTTTAAATTTTTTTCTTTTCTGGTTTCTTAGAGTAGTGTTTATACTTTATATCAGCTTAGTTAATAATGTTTACAATGTTAAGAGTTGGATATAACAATTCTCAGCTTATATATGTATAGTAAAGTTATGTTTAAAGTATATACACCTAGAAAATATTAGACAAAATTCTGGCACAAACAAAGTGTAGCTGATACTAGACCATTTTACCTATAATGGTGAAAATGTTTAACATTTTCAGCATTATATATAGATACATAAACTTTTATTTACAAATTTCTTTTCTTATAAGCTATACTTATCCACACTTAAGTTTTAATTGCATTCTACATTTTTTTTATGACTGATGTTTATGTTGTTACGACTATCTTCCAGCCTTTTGTGCCTTAGTCGATGGTTATAATTGTAATCTTGTGCTTTCACAATCCTTTGGTCAGCATATTTATTGGAAGATACATTTAAATGTAATGAATTACAAAGATTTCAGAACATTTGATTTTGATACACAGTATTTTTGACTGTCCTCTCTTTGATTACATTTAAATTTCTTGTAATTAAATAATGTGGGGTTGGCACTCGAGCCACTAGTATTAATATAAATTTTCTTTTGCTTGAAAAGTTCCAGATACAGTTTGTGACCCAATGCAACTTTCCATTTCTAAGGCAGTCAATGATAACTGATTGTTCTAATACACACAAACTGTGCATAGGCAAACTTTGAAAGGTAGAATCGGAATTGTGTGACTGTTTTAGCTGTTTGTTGTGTTTAAGAATGGCCTCGTGATGTAGAAGACTGGATTTTTGCAGTGTACTTTGTGACAGAGAACAAAGTATATACAGGGTGAGTCACCTAAAACTTGCACCGTAAATATTTCTGAAATGGTATGTGCTATTGATATGCGGTTTTCACGGAATTGAACTGTAGGCAGGGGCTCGCATTTTCAAATGATACACAGATTTTTATAATTTTTAGAAAGTGTATTTATGTACAAAAGTTACATTTTTTTAAATGGAACAATGCGTATTGACATTAAGAAAATAAAAGTAGAATAAATTAGAATGTCAATGGTGTTTTTTGCACGATTCTAATGTAAGTAGTTTACGAGAAATCGTCATTTGAATATTGAACGCAACGGCAGTTTATTGTTCCATTCAATTGCTTACTTGCTAGGCTAGGATGTTGTTATGTTTGTTTACAATGTGTTTTGTCTACACTGGTAGTTATTTTGTGATAGTTGAAGCAGTAGGACGTGCTTGGAAGATGGTATTTACCAATGCAGAAAAGGCAGATATTCTCATAGTTTATGGTGAATGTAGAAAGAATGCAGTTCTCTCTTGTACAGTGTACTTGGAAACATATCCGAATAGACGTCAACCATCTCGTCAATTATTTGTGAACCTCTTCAACCAATTACGTGAAAGTGGTAGTATAACGTCTAGAAAACGCACCAGAAACAAACGAGCAACTGGAGAGCAAGGAGAAATTAATGTTCAAGCTGCTGTTGCAGTAGATCCCCACATTAGTTCTCGTGCAATCGCACGAGGAAGCGGCATCAGTCAAAGAAGTGTAATCCGCATCCTCCATCGTCATAAGTTCCATCCGTATCACATCTCTCTCCATCAAGTGCTGCATGGCAATGATTTTGAGAATCGTGTGAACTTTTGTACATGGGCATTGAGACATGATACTCCAAATTTGTCATGTATCTTGTTCACTGATGAAGCAACATTTACTAATCATGGCCAAGTAAATCTAAAAAATATGCACTATTGGTCTGTTGACAATCCTCGTTGGCTGCGTCAGGTAGAACGTCAGCATCCATGGAGTGTGAACGTGTGGTGTGGAATAGTGAACCATCAATCATTGACCCTTTTTTCATAGAAGGAACACTGAATTCACAGAAGTATCTCAACCTCCTAACAGACGATCTTCCACAGATGTTAGAAGACGTTCCCCTTCAGACTAGGAGGAATCTGTGGTATCAACATGATGGCTGTCCGGCCCATAGTGCACGAATTACTACAGCTTATCTTCAAGGATTGTTTCAAAATCGGTGGATTGGACGAAGGGGACCTGTACCTTGGCCGGCCCGTTCACCAGATTTGACTCCTTTAGATTTTTTTCTGTGGGGGAAGCTGAAAGACACTGTCTACAAGGACATACCAACTACACCAGAAGATATGAAACGGCGTATTACTGCTGCCTGCGCTGAAATTTCCACTGAAATGCTAGAACGTGTACAGCAATCTTTACATACTAGACTGGAAGCTTGTATTGAAGCTGGTGGTGCTCATTTTGAACACAGGCTTTGAGGGTACAGTTTTGTTTACTTGTCAGAATCCTCATTTTTCTTCATTCACTTGTTTTTCTTTAGTTTGTCCTAGCCATTGTCCCGTTTTGTACAAATGACGATTTCTCGTAAACTACTTACATTAGAATCGTGCAAAAAACACCATTGACATTCTAATTTATTCTACTTTTATTTTCTTAATGTCAATACGCATTGTTCCATTTAAAAAAATGTAACTTTTGTACATAAATACACTTTCTAAAAATTATAAAATTCTGTGTATCATTTGAAAATGCGAGCCCCTGCCTATAGTTCAATTCCGTGAAAACCGCATATCAATAGCACATACCATTTCAGAAATATTTACGGTGCAAGTTTTAGGTGACTCACCCTGTATATTGAGTTAATGGCGTCCTAAGTTTTAAAACAAACAACTAAGACATGGATTTGCATTTTGTTTATGTTAACACACTATTTCATTGTGCTCTAAGTGTTCTTTGGCTTTCAGCTGGGTGAATTGTTTGAGACATCAATAATTCAGAAGCATGCATGCATAATTCAATGCCATGGGTGATTTGTTCTCAAATATGAGAACCTTAAGTGGTCCACCGGGAAATATGAGTCAATTGGAGAATTTAATGTCAGGAAGGCACGTTGACCATGGTAGCTCAAGGGTCAGAGCGACTGGACGGAAACCAGTAGATCCGTGGTTCAAATCCCGGCCATGGCATTGGATTTTTCAGTTGGCTCTAATTAATCAAAAATCACCCATATACCGGAGTAATGTATTTAAAAGGATTAATTCTTTAAGGATTAATTCCTCAATATAAATTTACATTAAAAAATAATCTACGATAAAAATCCTGGTAATTAAGTACTTACAATAGTAAGTCGCCACAAATAGTTGTCTCAAATATGAGAACCTTAAGTGGTCCACCGGGAAATATGAGTCAATTGGAGAATTTAATATCAGGAAGGCACGTTGACCATGGTAGCTCAAGGGTCAGAGCGACTGGACGGAAACCAGTAGATCCGTGGTTCAAATCCCGGCCATGGCATTGAATTTTTCAGTTGGCTCTAATTAATCAAAAATCACCCATATACCGGAGTAATGTATTTAAAAGGATTAATTCTTTAAGGATTAATTCCTCAATATAAATTTACATTAAAAAATAATCTACGATAAAAATCCTGGTAATTAAGTACTTACAATAGTAAGTCGCCACAAATAGTTGTCTCAAATATGAGAACCTTAAGTGGTCCACCGGGAAATATGAGTCAATTGGAGAATTTAATGTCAGGAAGGCACGTTGACCATGGTAGCTCAAGGGTCAGAGCGACTGGACGGAAACCAGTAGATCCGTGGTTCAAATCCCGGCCATGGCATTGAATTTTTCAGTTGGCTCTAATTAATCAAAAATCACCCATATACCGGAGTAATGTATTTAAAAGGATTAATTCTTTAAGGATTAATTCCTCAATATAAATTTACATTAAAAAATAATCTACGATAAAAATCCTGGTAATTAAGTACTTACAATAGTAAGTCGCCACAAATAGTTGTCTCAAATATGAGAACCTTAAGTGGTCCACCGGGAAATATGAGTCAATTGGAGAATTTAATGTCAGGAAGGCACGTTGACCATGGTAGCTCAAGGGTCAGAGCGACTGGACGGAAACCAGTAGATCCGTGGTTCAAATCCCGGCCATGGCATTGAATTTTTCAGTTGGCTCTAATTAATCAAAAATCACCCATATACCGGAGTAATGTATTTAAAAGGATTAATTCTTTAAGGATTAATTCCTCAATATAAATTTACATTAAAAAATAATCTACGATAAAAATCCTGGTAATTAAGTACTTACAATAGTAAGTCGCCACAAATAGTTGTCTCAAATATGAGAACCTTAAGTGGTCCACCGGGAAATATGAGTCAATTGGAGAATTTAATGTCAGGAAGGCACGTTGACCATGGTAGCTCAAGGGTCAGAGCGACTGGACGGAAACCAGTAGATCCGTGGTTCAAATCCCGGCCATGGCATTGAATTTTTCAGTTGGCTCTAATTAATAAAAAATCACCCATATACCGGAGTAATGTATTTAAAAGGATTAATTCTTTAAGGATTAATTCCTCAATATAAATTTACATTAAAAAATAATCTACGATAAAAATCCTGGTAATTAAGTACTTACAATAGTAAGTCGCCACAAATAGTTGTCTCAAATATGAGAACCTTAAGTGGTCCACCGGGAAATATGAGTCAATTGGAGAATTTAATGTCAGGAAGGCACGTTGACCATGGTAGCTCAAGGGTCAGAGCGACTGGACGGAAACCAGTAGATCCGTGGTTCAAATCCCGGCCATGGCATTGAATTTTTCAGTTGGCTCTAATTAATCAAAAATCACCCATATACCGGAGTAATGTATTTAAAAGGATTAATTCTTTAAGGATTAATTCCTCAATATAAATTTACATTAAAAAATAATCTACGATAAAAATCCTGGTAATTAAGTACTTACAATAGTAAGTCGCCACAAATAGTTGTCTCAAATATGAGAACCTTAAGTGGTCCACCGGGAAATATGAGTCAATTGGAGAATTTAATGTCAGGAAGGCACGTTGACCATGGTAGCTCAAGGGTCAGAGCGACTGGACGGAAACCAGTAGATCCGTGGTTCAAATCCCGGCCATGGCATTGAATTTTTCAGTTGGCTCTAATTAATCAAAAATCACCCATATACCGGAGTAATGTATTTAAAAGGATTAATTCTTTAAGGATTAATTCCTCAATATAAATTTACATTAAAAAACAGCTTTGTTGTTTCTGGCTGAGGATGTGGAAGGGTTTCCATGAAATCACGATCCCGGACAATTTATAAGAAAAGTGTCATCTCTTATAAGATAAGTGAAGTTTTAAGTTACAAATTGTTATATTTGTGTATATTTGTTTGCTTCACTGTTAATAGCTTCATATTTTATGTATTTAAAGCACTTCTGCATTTGAGAAAATATATAATTTAATTCCTTTCTTGGAAGTGTTGAAAACAGTGTTGTTATGATAAATTAACTTTAAAGAGAGTCGATTAATGACACTAAACAACACTTACTTTTAAATTTCTCTCTTTAAAGTTAATATAATTTAACTATTACTCAAGTAACAGATAACAGTTTATTCTGTAATGTAGTTGCACAATGATAAAGTCAACCTGAAATTAGCTGTAATTTTATAAATATGTTGTAGGGCTGCAAATATTTATCTCTTTGTGGAATAATTTTGGCTATTATAGTCACGTATTTACTAGTAGTTTGAGTTTTTGTTTTGTTTTACTTAATAGAGAAGCAACAACATACTGAAAAAGCATAAAACCAGCACACTCAAACGAAAATTATAACCAAATGGTGTAAAATGCCAAGACTATTCCAACATCTTTATTGGCCAAAAAGAAAGATCAACCTGTGTAATAACCATTCAGGGTTTGCCATTCAGTGAGTTTATTTTTTAGTGCCTTTTTGGTTAAGAAATATGACAAGCAAGTTGCAGATGGTAATTCATTACCAAAAGTGCACTAGAGCTCAAAATGGCAGCTGACCAATTGCATATGCATAAATTTGTACTTACATGTATTTACACATTCAAATCCATACTTCCTTTAATGTAGCATGTTCAGGTAGCAGAGCAAAGAAAGATTAAATATGCATGTTCTGAAAGTAGCACATACTTCATTAACCCAAAGTATAAACTTGAAAGAAGCATAGGAACAGTGAAGCACAAATTAGTACAAAAGTGAATCGAGAATATATTGACACTTGCTTCACTCACACTGTTTATTCACAGGACATGTTTCAAGAGCTCTTGCTCCTATCCTCAGCTGATACTCGATTAGTGTAAGTTGTAGTGGTTTCTTCTTTCTCCGTATTGTCAATAGATGGCGTGATGTACTTGTCAAAGATGTCCGGTGGTGGAGTTTCAAAATTCATGACTCTATGACGATTTTTGTTAATGAAGATTTTTTCCCATACGGAAAGGTCTATGGGGTGATTAACGTATTTTATTAGAGATGTTTCCAAATTGATGTCATGTCTAGTATTCAAAAAATGAAAAGCCACTGCTGATTTTTCTGTTTCACCATTTTTAATGTTTCTTATATGTTCTTTAGTTCTGATGTTAATATTTCTTTTTGTTTTTCCTATATAAATTTTAGGGCAAGTTTCACATTTGATCTCATAGATTCCTGGTTTTTCTTTGGTAGTGATTGAATTTTTGGGAGGGCCTTTTAACAAATTTCTGATATTAAACCTATTTTGAGGTACAAGAGTTATGTTGTGTTTTGAGAAGATTTTTTGGAATTTGTTATAGGCTGATGGGTGGAAGGTGAATTTTTTAAAAAGTTTTTTCTCTTTTTCTCCTGTAGGTTCTAGGGTGGTGGTTTCTTTTATTTTCTTAGCTTTGTTGAGTCTGTTAACTGTTTTGTCTACTAAATTTGGGTTGAAACCGTTGGATATAGCTACTTTTTTTTAGTGGAAAACACTAAACAGAGAAGATTATCAAGAAGATAACCTACACATAAAAAAAGTAGCTATATCCAACGGTTTCAACCCAAATTTAGTAGACAAAACAGTTAACAGACTCAACAAAGCTAAGAAAATAAAAGAAACCACCACCCTAGAACCTACAGGAGAAAAAGAGAAAAAACTTTTTAAAAAATTCACCTTCCACCCATCAGCCTATAACAAATTCCAAAAAATCTTCTCAAAACACAACATAACTCTTGCATCTCAAAATAGGTTTAATATCAGAAATTTGTTAAAAGGCCCTCCCAAAAATTCAATCACTACCAAAGAAAAACCAGGAATCTATGAGATCAAATGTGAAACTTGCCCTAAAATTTATATAGGAAAAACAAAAAGAAATATTAACTTCAGAACTAAAGAACATATAAGAAACATTAAAAATGATGAAACAGAAAAATCAGCAGTGGCTTTTCATTTTTTGAATACTAGACATGACATCAATTTGGAAACATCTCTAATAAAATACGTTAATCACCCCATAGACCTTTCCGTATGGGAAAAAATCTTCATTAACAAAAATCGTCATAAGAGTCATGAATTTTGAAACTCCACCACCGGACATCTTTGACAAGTACATCACGCCATCTATTGACAATACTGAGAAAGAAGAAACCACTACAACTTACACTAATCGAGTATCAGCTGAGAATAGGAGCAAGAGCTCTTGAAACATGTCCTGTGAATAAACAGTGTGAGTGAAGCAATGTGTCAATATATTCTCGATTCACTTTTGTACTACTTCATTAACATTTCAAAAATTATGTTTGATAATCAGTAATCCCATTGTTAACTGAAACTAATAATGCTGAATTTAACTCAGACAGATGTCACTTAAAAACCATATTTCCATCATTAGCTAATGTATAGTTGAACTTGTTTTCTGCATAGCCAAGTTCTAAGTATTTATACATAAATATTTGTAAATCCTGAAAAAAATATAATTTATAAATATGTTAACAAAACCTTATTTATATATAATGATTTATATGTAATTTTCTGTTAAACATTTTAAATTTCAGTGGAATATAACAGAGTTTTATGTAATTAAATGAGCATATGGCATACGCTATCTTAAAATAGACTTAAAACACATTTTCTTTATTGCTGCTGGCAAAGAAGCAAGCTGAGCGGGCGTCTTTTGGGTATGGAAACAAAAGAGAAAAATGTTTGCTTTTGTTGCAACAATTTCATAGCAACAAACAAGAAGTAAAGATAATTTTTGGTACCTAGTGCTTATCATTAAATAACAGTTTTGTTTTTCAGTTCTCAGTTGCTTTTAATCAGCCATGGAAAACAGAAAAAGTAAATATTCTACACTAGATCAAATAATTTTGGAAAATGTGTGAGTAGAATTTTTCCCTCTTAACTGTACCAGTTGTCTACAGCCACTTGATTTCAGAATCGTGAAAATTTAAAAGTTCATTATAGAAAAACATTGGTTCAACATTTAATAATACTGACTGATACAAGAAATGGAAATCTCACTATTTACTTACTACAAGTCATAGAATGTTATTTTGGCTGCCTGGAAGCAGCTATCATCCTCGACAATCAAACACTGTTTCTTTATATCTGCTATAATCTTACACCAAGAGACAGTCTCTGATGTGGTGGTATTACATTAGTGATGAAATTGTGCCCATAAATGAACTCTACAAGAGTGTGCACTTTGATTACAATCTGTGTATGGGCTACTATTAAGATCAGATTGTTGTTGATGTGTGCCAACAATGGGGTGGTAATCAAGAAAGCGGACCAGCTTCAAGCAACATGGATATTGGGAATGAATCAAGTCTTGAAATACCTAAAGTGAGTGAAGCAAGTGAAATGTTAAGTCCTATAAATGTGTCTAGGCATTATGACACTGAAAAGTTGCAGTGAAAAAGCTGTAGTATGTATTTAGTGCAAGAAATTTTACACAAGTCAAATTAATTGATATCTTTAAAGGTGGACCAAGTTCAAAATAATGTTTTCTTCATACTTAGTTTGTTGTTTGCAACATTTAACTCATCTAGTACTACTGTATTGTCATTAAAAAAAAAAAGACACATCAAGATCTCATTTGCAAGCAATTCTGAGTTACAAGTAATCTTCCCTCTACCCCTTGATATACACATAAATCAGGTTCAACTGTATTTATTTTACAAGAAACTAACACATTCTCACTTTACAGCCAGGTGGTATTACTGGAGAAGTATATGGATGTGATAAAAGTCCATTGCCTGGATTTAAGATGAGTGGTGCACTGTGCCATGTGAGTTCAGATGAGCGAGGACATTTTATATTTCCTATAGTACCACCAGGTCGCTACAGGGTTATTCCTCACTACAAAGGACCACATAGCATAAAGTTTGATGTTAGACCAGCTCAAGTAGAGTTCACTGTAGCTCATCAATCTTTTGTTATTGAGACAGAATTTAAGGTAAGTTAAGTCTTTTATTTAATATCTCTTTCAAGGTGTATGTAAAAACTGCATAAGTGAAATATTATTTAACCTTAGTCTCCAACTCTATGTAACCATATAGAATAAAAAGAAGTATTTCAGAAAGTGGAGTGCCATTGTTACTAAAATTAGGCAAATGAATCAATCTTGTATATACTTTTCTCTACTTACAAGTTTTTTAATGAAGAATAGTTTCTGGGAACTTCATCCCTATCCTCAGTTCTGTGGTTGACTGATGATGCATACGGTGTCTGCATCTGGCTTGATGTCGTGTTGTCATGTGATGCTCTGGTAAGTTTGATAACGTCATCTACGGCGGGAATTTCAAAATTTGTCAAGAGGTCCTGTTTCTTTGTAATAAATATGTTTTCCCAAATCTGCAGTTCTAGAGGTTTCTTGCTTTATGTTGTGATTCTCCAACCTAAAGTGATGCACTATGGCAGACTTGTCAATTCAAACACATTTCAATTAAATTCAAACACATGGACAAGTCTGCCGAAGCACATCACTTTTGGTCGGAGAATCACAACATAAAGCAAGAAATAGAATTGATCAAACAGGCAAAGAAACCTCTAGAACTGCAGATTTGGGAAAACATATTTATTATGAAGAAACAGGACCTCTTGATGAATTTTTAAATTCCCGCCGTAGATGACGTCATCAAACTTACCAGAGCATCAGATGGCAACATAACACCAAGCCAGATGCAGACACCGGATGCATCATCAGTCAACCACAGAACTGAGGATAGGGAAGAAGTTCCCAGAAACTAGTCTTCATTTAAAAAAACTTGTAAGTGGAGAAAAGTATATACAAGATTTACTCATTTGCCTAATTTTAGTATCTATGTAACCAGTTTTTCAACTTGCTGTGTATCAAATTTTAATTTGTAAAGAATGGTTTCTGTGTGGGTGCAATTAGATACTTAAGGCTTCTATAACCTAATAAACATACACACCTACAAGTATCATATTCACCTGTTAACTGTACCCATCACTCCTGTTGTGATAGCTTTCCATCAGGAATTTCATAATCACTTGTTGTCAATGATTTGCCATTTATTTTAGTTCTTGGAGCACCTGCATTTAGAATGCCATCTCCACATTTTCTTGACCATCTGCTTCAATTTTGGGCTCCAGACGGAGTTTCATACATCTCTTTAACTTAGTCTGTGAACATACCTTTCATAGATGAAACAACATTTCTATGAATAATCATTGGAAATTTATTGATTGTTGCATATAAAGAATTTGAAAGCATGTTGCAACATTTGCTTTATATTTAAGTTTTTAGCACAACATGGGAAGCTGACCAGACATTTATTTTGAACCTTTATGAATCATTTGTACAATGATATCTTGATTACAAGTGCATTGATTGACCTAGTCTGCTGGATGTTATGTAGCATTGAGGCAGTTACCAATTGATATATTTGCTATCAATCTCACTGTACGTTTTTATTTAGAAAATTGTCTAACCTTTATTGTTTTTTCAGTATCTTACATGTAGTATTTCTATTTTGCCTTGGAGTACTAAACTGACAGTGGAAGAGAACAGATGCGTGGCAGACTTGCTCTTGTGAAAGTGAGAAAGAAGTGTAATGGCAACCACAAAGCAGACGCCCGCCTCAGTAGCGTAGATGGTAGCATGTCTGTCTCACGTTCAAGAGGTCCCGAGTTCAAATCTCGGTCAGGGTGAGTTATCTGGATAAGGTTTTCTCCGAGGTTTTCCCTTATCCTTCAAGACGAATGTCGGGTAACTCTAAGCTCCATGGACCCTGGAATCATTTGAGCATCATTTCATACAATTCATTCACCGTCCGATATGACTTAATGTTGGAGGACGTAAATTATAAAAACAAACAAAACAAACAAAGCAGACAGGAAAAGTTACAAGAAATAGTGACTTGGCAATGTGATTTAAAGAAGAATGGAGGAAGAGGGATATCATAGAGTTAGAGATTAAAACAAAGGTGATAAAAATGGAAAGAAGAGGAAAGTATGGAAGATCACGTGAGAAGATTCAACCTGATAATTTTGGGAGTGGAAGAGTGAAAAGGAATCAGAGCATTCCAGGAGGTACAGTGATTATTAACAAAGGGATTAGGAATGAATATAAGAGGCTTCAAACTGCAGGACACATTTAAAATTGGGAATTTGGAAGGCAAAAGAAACATGTTGGGGAAATTCAGTAATACGGAATTGGCAACAGAAATATTAAAACAAGAAAAACACTAAGCAGAGCATCTGTTTATATCAACAAAGATCTATCATATGAGCAAAGAGAACAAAGAAGGAGGTAATTGAAGAAAGAATATTTGTCCCCATCCTCTATAAGCATCTAACTAGTTCTTGCAGATGTGCAATACAAATACAAATTTCATGGAAGAGGATGTCAATACAAGAAGGGCAATTCTATGTAATAGAATATTTAATAGAATCTAAAAAATTTGGTTAATACCTCAAAAACACATTTGAAATATAAGCTAAAAGAGTATTTAATTAATAAGTGTATAATTCAGATGAATAATAGCCAGTGTAAGTACTAGTAAGTATATAACTTGTTCAATGTCAACATGCAATGTACAAATGATTTTATGGATTAATAAATTATTATTCTTATTCTTATTATTATTATTATTATTATTATTATTATTATTATTATTAATTGGAAGTATGTAAATTGGCTGGCCCCGTAGCTCGGTCAGTAGAGCACCTGCTTGCCGTGCTAGAGGTCCTGGGTTCGATTCCTGGCTGTGGGAGTGGGGGTGGTGATTTTTCTCTGACCAAGATAATTCCTCATCTTCCCCAGAGTCCGGAAGTATGAATGAGAGTACATATGTGTGCGTGATCTAATGATACAACCCAATGAATACTAGTTAACACTTTTGATATGTTTCAAAGGAGAACGGCAGCCAATATGGCCATTGCAGTTAAAGGCAGGGTATAAATGGAAGAAATAAAAATAAAGTATGTAAATTAGTGGCATAAAGTGTATTTTTTTTAAAAGATAAAAGAAATGAATTATTGATGATGTTGCAGGTAAAAGGATTCAGTGTAAGTGGAAGAGTATTTTTGAAGGAGGGAGGAAAAGGAGTCTCAGGTGCAGTGATATTTCTGGACAACAAGGAAAGTGGTGTAACAGGGCCTGATGGAACATACCATCTAGAAAACTTGCAAGCAGGAACATATCAGCTTCACATTAAAGCAAGTTAGTATGATTGTTTCTCTTTAAGGAATCAAATTTGATCTTAATTATATTGTAGCTCTCAATACAAAGCCATTTCCGTTTTCAAGCTTTATCTTCTATTCCTTATATGTAAATGTGCAAAGCATGATCAATATGAACATAAAAATAACTAACAAATGTTAACTGACTGCACTATGAATTCTATGTTGATGATGATGTATGTGTATATGTACATATGTGCATATGCAATTGTGACGTGCATACATAAAAGTAAGAGGTAAGACATTTTCTTTATTAAAATACTTTGTAATTTGTCTGCTTATCAACCAGTAATTTTAAAAAAGTATCTACTTATAATGTAGCTTAATGTGTTTACATGTGCATGTGTTTAAATAGTGGTGATATATCAATAAAAAAATTTAAACATATATAAATATACAAGACTTTGATATAAATTACTTTTATTCTTAAGCAGTCCATATTTCTTCTTTTCCCACCACTCATCAGTTGGACAAAACATTTTAATGCTAAATTAATCTTAGTAACTGCACAGTACATAAAGTACACCAAGACCTTATATTAGATTCAAGAATCTTATCTGTTATTGTTATATGAGGTCTGTTAAAAAAAATTCTGACTTTTTGTCCACAGAATTTTTCTTATCTTACCTTTTACTTACTGTGCATGGTCCCCTTCGAAATACTCTCATCCACTCTTGATATACCCTCCCAATGCTGTTTCTACTTCTGGAAGCAGTCAGTAGAGAGCTCTCTTTCACCAATGAAACAAAAAATTAGATTTGCTAAATTTACATACCACCCCTGGGCCACAAAAAGTTCCAAAAAATATTCAAGGAATATAACATAACACAAACCAACCACCCCTTGTGTGGTTCCTGTCCTCTGTCAACTCTTGCATGATAAACAGTCATTGACATTCACCCTTCATGGGCTTGTGTACCAGAACTTTGGTTGCTTTCTGTAACTCATGATCGGTAATGAGATTTTTGCAAAAGATTCATCATTCTTATTAGTATATATTGTGTAGTGATGTACTGCTCTCTTTTAGAAGAAAATGTATGAACAATCCAAATAACTACATTATGGTTCCTTCTTGCTTCAGAGAAATATACAAGTATTTATACTGGTAAATATACCAGTATATATATATATATCGGAGAAATATACAAGTCAAATGGAGAATTTAATGTCAGGACGGCACGTTGGCCATGGTAGCTCAATGGGTTAGAGCAACTGGACGGAAACCAGGAGATCCGTGGTTCAAATACCGGCCATGGCATTGACCATGGCAAAGACCTTAGTACAGCTAATGTGAGGAAATGATTAATTTCCTTCAATTAACTAAAAATGAACATTTTGTGTTTCTAAAAGAATCATACGAAAATCTTACTAGCGCAGGAATGGGGATATACAAAGTACCTTATGTTTTTTATGCAAATGGGACAGTAGAAGCAGAGTTAAACACTGTACAGAGAGAATGGTCTAAGAAACAAAAATTAATGCCAGGTGAAAAAAATAGTCATTTGTACCAGTTTGGTTGGCCCATTGAAAATGCTATTGCCTCCTTTTTATATGAAATTAGTTATTGTTATTATGAAACAAATGTGAAAGCACTAGACAAGAATGGTTGTGTTTCAAATACCTGAGCAATAAATTTTCTATGAAGCTAAGATAAAAGAGGGTATATTTGATGGCCTTCTGATAAGACAATTGATGAAGGATTGTTCATTTTTGAACACCATGAATAATGAAAACTAAGCATGGCATGCTTTCAAAGTAATAGTCAATAAGTTTCCTGAAAATATAAAAGGTTAGAACAATACAAAGAATTTGTGACATATATACTACAAAAGCTAAGAGCTCTTGGGTGTAATATGAGTTCAAAGCTTCATTTTTTGTGCTTTCATCTAGACTATTTTCCTGATAATTTAATTTCCCTCAGTGATATACATGGTGAAAGGTTTCATCAACAAATCAAGGAGAGGGAAAGGAGATACCAGGGTTGGTGGAGCATTGCAATGTTAATGGATTACTGCTGGTTCTTTAAAAGGAAGTCCCTCAATCACAACAAACTTAAATCAACACAACCATCCTTCCAGCGAAGGAAAAACTAACTTCATTTCTTCTTTTATAAACATGTAGGTATTTGTTGCTCAGAAATTTTGTATTCTGTATTTATTTTATAATGCATTTTTTTCCTCCATCAAAAACACTATTTTCAGTATATTATTTTCTGATTTGTGAGAAAACCTTACATGATAGGGAAAAATGAAAAGCTCCAATGAAATTAGCCCACAATAATTAGTTACGTCACCTTTCAGAATGCAAACCAGCAAACAAAAATTATATTTTGCCAGACTAAGTATAATATGTATACTTACTATTATATATTGCTAAGTATATTTCTACATCAAAACAGTCTAAGATAATCTTCATCTAAATTTTTAAATTTTTGCTTAGTCATTCTGAATGAATTCATTTTACTTAAATATCTTTTCAATTATATATACACATATACATTCTGTCATTAGATATATAGCCATAATATGAATACACAACTGCCCTAAATTGAATGATTGATACACATACTCTGAGCTCCAACCTCAGTCTGATTGTTAGTTGTAGAACTCAATTTAAGCTACTGATTCATATCACCAACAGGAGCCACAAGTCTGGTCTTTTAAGGAATTGTATACTGTATTTTAGCATGACTATCATACCAGAAGTACTAGAATGTTTAATGATTTTTTGATTTGTATTTAATTTGTTTCCTATCGGTAAATCAGTAATTTATGCTTATATCTACATTTTCTGTTACAGATGATATGGAATTTTCAGATAGAACTGTGAAAATTACTCCAAACACTCCTCAACTTCCAGATTCTTTCCCATCAGCATTTAAAGTGTGTGGTCATGTGGCACCTCATCATCTTGTTTCTGGTACAGGATCTACTTATGTCCTGCTGTCAAGAACAGGTCAATCACCAGTGGTGGTAGAAATACAAGCAGACAGTGGATTGTTTTGTGTATTTTTGGAGCCTGGTCGGTATGAGGCAAGAGTGAGGATTCCAGATATGGAAAGAAATAGAGGCCTACAGTGAGTAAAAATTAATGTTTAGGAGGAATGTAATCTCTGTTTTACCTGCCCTGTTCTTCAGGGTTCTTTTTATTCTCAGCCTCTCTCAAGCAATCTATCAATCAAGTTATTGTTCATTATAACATAATACAGACAGTACATATTATGTTTCACAGAACATAGTCAAGGATTAAAAATTCATCCTCTCTCTCTCTCTCTCTCTCTCTCTCTCTCTCTCTC